>JAJJWW010014986.1:0-33661 GCA_023531295.1 Papaver armeniacum | reverse complement strand
CCATTAATGGAGATTTATAAATATAAACTCATGTAATTACAAACAATCATAGTGAAGAACCATGGATGTAGATCACATTGATCGAACCATGTAAAAATTCCTTGTGTCTCTTTATATTTATAGTACTTATATTTGAGATTTAGATGATTAATAAGAATTTGAGATTTAAATGATTAATAGGATTTAGATCTAGAAATTATTATAAGGTGTGTGTTGTGGGATTTCCTGCAACTACAGTTGGTTTCACAGTTCCTATGGATTTGAATTTCGCAAAAGAGTAATAATGTTATGAACATTTCATGTAATAACTTACTGGATGCCCAAGCCTCTGCCTCTTTTATCGCTTCACCAATCTTTGTCTTCATCTAATAAACCCAAATGCATTTTTGAAATTTAGATGAACAAACCCGTTTACAGTCATAATTTCATCAAAGTTGTGCGGACCTTTTACTATGTTGAGCAACAAACTTAGGTAAAACCTCTCACCCGATGTTGGATGTGCATGATAAAGCCTTCCAATGGTTCTCTTCGACTTTCTTCTAGACCACTTCTTGTTAATCCTGGTCCCCGGACCCATTTTGTTGGAAATTACGCATAAGTTAATTCCCTTGGATCTTCAAATTTTATATTTTGCCTTCAACCACTATATGAACTTTGTATCTTCGGATCGATTGAACACCGCTTGGTCAATTTGTCATTGTCCCGAAGTATGATTTGTTGTATACCTGGTAAATAAAAGATAACTCTCTACACTCGGATCTCTGAACTGGATTTCAAATTTTAGAATCGGAAGGTTACTTCTGGGGCCGATACGTAGCCACAGTGTAAGTACATTTGTTGACTTCATCTACTTTCCGCTTTGGCTTATCTTTGTTCGAGGAATCTCGAACCCGAGGGACTTGTTTATCTTTTTATTGAAGTTTCTTCAATTATCGTGACTTGCCATATCTTATCCTTCACATATATATTTGAGCAAATATTTGACGTCCCGAGTTTTGTTTCATGTTTCCACATTGACGTGTGCTTGGTATTTGACAATCAAGTTTCTTTCATACGGAACCATCCATCGGTTATCCAGACCAATCCTCCTGTTTTTTTATCGTCCGTTTATCATCTCACCTTTTGTAAACTGAGAAACCGTTAGCGACTTCTCGTATTGTTTTGGGAAATGTTTTGATCATCTAATATTTTGCTTTGGATCCCCAAGTGCTTGTCTCTTCAATCACATATTCCCATTCCTGGTCGTCGTCTCTGGGATTTGGGAATGTAAACTGAGGTTTAAATCTTTCCAGTAATTAAATTTAATCTGAATGCGTAATTTATATGAACCCAATTAGCTTTTTAGAAATATTCTTAATACTCCTTGGACTACATTATCCTGCAAACATATTCTGCTGTCAAATCTTTGTTCTTCTTCTTTTCTTGTACATAACAAATAGCCATTGACACTCCTTCCATGTTACAGAGTCAAAATAAATGAACCGAATCTTAATCACAACAAATACTATGAGATACATACCGTTTATCCGGTTGCAAATGTAGTTTCTTATATGTTGCATAGAATAAGTACGTTGAATATTGATCATGATCGTGCATATTCACCAAGTGCTAGTACCGTGTGAAATATGTGTGATCCTAGGAAAGATACACAAAGTCATATTTTTACTTTGAAAAGATTTCATGGCACCTCAATATTTCATGCACTCCAATAATTCATGCATCGAAAAGTATCAGCAGTTTTCAGAAACGCTTTTGCATAAAACTTGAGAGAAAGAATGATTATATTTTGTTAGCCTTTATAATGAAAAGTCGTGTACTTTTAATTATTCTGTTGAAACTCCTTTGCAAGACCAACTTGCCAAAAGGCGCATCTATTCCATTCAGAGATGGACCCTTTAAATGGTCATGTTAAAATTGCATGTGTCCGAAAAATATCGCACAATTCTTCTGCCTTATCATATAGATACTTAGCCTTTTATTTCTCCAAAGGTTGTGTCTTTTTCTTTTCTTTTTTGTGTGGAGAGTTTTAGTGAAAGATGATCGGATTTCGGACGATTGGTGAAAGGGTGTTTTTTATCCAAGACAAAAATGAAATCTCAAAAGGTGTCTTTTACTCTCGTAACTAATGCGGTGTTACCTGTTGGTGATGAACATAGATGATTAGATTTTGGTCAAAGACAAAACGTTGCTACCTGTTGGTGATGAACATAGGTAGTTAGATTTTGGACGATTGGTGAAAGATCACTCTTCTCCACGAAAATGAAATTTGAAAAGGTGTTTCTTGCTTTCATGGCCGAAACTTTTTCAACTGTTGGTGAAATGGTGTGTCCGCATAGTTTTAACTTGTTGGTGTTCATCCTGATCTGAAATTGTCTCTTTGTATAGAAACCAAACTCGGAGACTTCATTCTCTTTGTTCATCCAAACGATTGTGATATCTATAATCTATTTGGATTATGCAACTGCTCATTGTCAGCCTATTAGGCTGGAAAAGTGTGTAATGACATGGCGATGACATGTACAGAGATGCTGACATGGCTTCACTACATAGCAGAATGATTGTGGTCGCGCCATGTGGCGCTTTTGGGGTCCCTTATTATAAAGAAAGATAAATTTCTTGACGGATTTACCTTATCCAGGAAACACGTGTCACCGATTATCTGACTCTTATCTTTATAACACGTGTTAAATTTTATCTTGCAACGGATGGCGACTTACGGAGTGCAGATACTGCATTCACACTCCTCCGAGTGTATATTTCACATATTCTTCGATTGGTTGATTATTTAACGGATGGCCCTATTACCCTCCATGTTTAGAATCACAACCCTCGTTACATAACTCAAATGTAAATTAAATCAAGGGTAGAGATTAAAATGTGAAATATACCCTCGTTAAGAGTGTGCACTACTACTTTTCGCGACTTGTATTTGTCTCTTCATTTTCTTTTAATTTTTTTTATATGTAAATAAAAGAGTGTGAAATTTTGGGAAGTCCTAGTGTTGATTATGTTTTTAGACTTTTAGGAAACTTAGAAAAATGCTTTCCCACGAAAAATTATTATTTTCTTCCATCCATGGTTTTCGACTCTTCTCTACAGCTGCTAATTAGCCGTTCATAGGTTGAATGGATTTGAAACACTATAATCCATATCTATGCCCTGCTCGGAGTCTTGATTCATTACTTATGGTTATGGAGTTGGTTTGGTGAAGAAAGTGTCGGCAGGTCAAATCTTTTATTCTTTAAAAATCTAGTTTCCCTCTACATCGATTCCGATTTCAATTTAAGACAAATATTTTGATAATCACGAAGATTGTTACTTTCCATTTGATGATATTTGTGGGGATCTTGATTTAATTAATCTTTTATTCATCGATCTTGGTTTTGATTATTATTTTGATAACACCGAAGCTTAATCTTTCCAAAAAGGGTGTTAGTGGGGTTTTAAGACTTTCTAATCATTTGCTTTATCGCAGGCTTGTATGCGATTCTTCCCTTTCTTTGTCTCGTAATGATTCAACCTAGTCCCGTAAATTCAATTTCAATTTCTTAGCTTTGCTATAAATTCAATTACTTGATCCCGATTCATCCCATTTTTCTTATTCAATTTATCATGTGTAAGAAAATTATTTTTAGCCTGCCATGGTGTGTTTCCCATTGAATTAGTCCATTCTAATATTCACCCACAATAAAAGCAAATATCAAGTTTTTTTTAAATATCTCGTCCTGGATTTTATATTGGATTCTCTTGTTCAAATCCCTAATTTTTTTACCTATTTATACTTTGGAGAATGAGGTTTTCCTTATCCCTGTTGTGCTCAAGTTTTTCTTCTCCAATCTGCAATCACTCATTTTCTTTATTATTTCAAGTTTATAATCCCCTAAGTTTAGATTTCAAGCTGACTTAGTTCTGTATCACCATGTATGCAATCTGGCATTGTGATGTTTCTCGCATTCAAACTAACTTCAACATGACTTGAATACGAGGTAGTTTTAGACAGTTCACCCTTAATCACTTTTTACCTACTAGAGTTCAAAACAATGAAGATGAACTTTGGACTAGCTGTCTATTAGGAAGATTTTTTGAACTTGTGGCAAGAAATAGATGGGATGTCAAAAATGCCCTGATAGTTCAATGAGAGATTCAAGGTGGTCTTTCAAGTTATATCGGTCGGTGAGTGGGTGTTCTTGATTAAATTTGAGAGGGAATATGAAATGTCTGAAAAGTACTTGGTGTTGCTTCAAGAAAAGTATATGGTGATTTGATTACGAATTTTTAGGATATGACAAAAATGCCACGAGAGATTTTGAAGATTTAATTTAATATCTAATCCATATTATCTCCGGTAGATTTGAGTTTTTAAGCGACTTTTTTAATATAAGTTCTAGATTTTGAAGATTTAATTCTCTCAAGCTATCCATATTAGCTACAATACACAATCTTACACTGCATCAACTTTCCGACTTTCCAGTGACAATATTAAGAGATACTTATCTTTCATGGAACAAATCATCTCTTTCTCATACCCATTTCACAAGGTTAATGGCAGTTATGCCATCAATGTCTGAGAAAGCATCAGATATAAGGAAAGGCTCGGGTTCAGAGTTATGGCAGAAAATGAAATGGGTTTAACTGAGGTATCTTTTGACTTCCACAACTTTCCTAATAATTTTTGGGGATTCTGTGACCTCATTGGTCATAAATTACAAAATTTTCTTCAGTTTATCATTGTTATACAACAAGGGGAGATACAAAAAGCTCATGCAAATACTGTCATTCCTTTCAAGCACCTGTATTTAAAGTTAATATCCCTCAGCAAGCACCTGCAATGGTTCAACATGACATGGATTTCTTGGAGGACTGCCTTGAAAATGCAGGGGTCTAACAAACACACCCAATACTTTGCTTAGCAATCTGAATGGACTAAATCCAATATACTTTCAAGAGAATCAACTAGACGGTCAGACTCAATCTTAACAAAAATATCCAAAAGAGTTATATCTCAATTCAATCTACAATCAAACAACTATGAATTTGCAAGCCCGATTGAATATAAGAAATAACTTGGACGATATCAAAAACCAATATCAGTGTCAATCAATTTAATCAACAACCAAAGGTTGGATTCACAATTGATTGAACTTACGCACAACCTGTGATATTTCAATTATATAAAAAATATAATGCGAAAAAGAAATAAATAGACAGGAAGTTTTGTTAACAAGGAAACAAATCAAGAAAACCCCGAGACCTAGTCCCGATTTGAATACCCCGGTTGTATTAAGCCGCTTCAGACACTATCCCGCTCCAAGTTAACTTCAACCGGAAATGTAGTTGAGCCCTAACCAATCTCATCTCGATCAGTACAATTGCGCTCCTTGCGTCTCTCGAATCAAGCGGGACTCTAGTGCACTTGATTCCCTTAGCGATCTCACCCACAACTAAGAGTTGCTACGACCCAAAGTCGAAGAATTGATAAACCAATCTGTCTCACACAGAAAAGTCCATTGAATAGATAAATCTGTCTCCCAAAGATATACCCGTGAGTTTTGTTCCGTACTTTGATAAATCAAGGTGAACATGAACTAATTGATAATAATCTTAATCGTATGGTAGCGAAACAAGATATTGTGGAATCACAAAGGATGAGACGAAGATGTTTGTGACTACTTTTTATCTTTCCTATCGGATATTAAATCTCGAGCACTTAGAGAAGATAATACTCGATCACGAAAGAAAACAGGAAAATCAGAACACGCAACTACATAGAAAATAGTTGGGTCTGGCTTCATAATCCCAATGAAGTCTTCAAGTCGTTAACCTACGAGGTTCTAGAAAAACCCTAAGGTTAAAGGAAAATCGAATCTAGTCGCAACTACTTATCCTGTAAGGTGTGAGGATTAGGTTTCCCGATTTGCTGTGAGATCTCACTTATATAATCTTCAAATCGTAGTTTGCGAGTCAATGTTACCTTGGTAACAAAGCATTCAATATTCATCGTTAGATGAAAACCTGATTTAGACTCAAGCTAATATCTTTCAACAGTTTGATCGAACTTAGCACAAATGAAAAGTGACTTCATTTAGATATGAGTAACCGTACCTAAACGTGTATACCATTGTTGGCTCAATAATAGTTAATCGAAGTTAGCCATATGAACACTTTCATATAAACCTTATTCATCTTAACCGTAACTAGTTCAAATGACTCAAATGAAATTAGTTCTAGAGTTGTTCAATTGTTTATATTCTCATAGAAGTATATAAAACACAATTGAAGCAAAATCGTTACGATTCACTCGAATAGATTCATGAACATTATAGCCACGGTTTGGAAAAGATTACATTACTTATTATATAAATGTATTAGTTCATGAACAAACCCATTTTAGAAACATAACGCCTTCGGGAATGCAAACGGGTACGCATACCTAAGTGTCCCCGACTAAGTTTGGGTTCGCCGATGCAGAGGCAGTACGTATACCACCAAACTCGGTAAAGTCTGGAACTTGAACCTCATGCCCAGCATACCGGTATGCGTACTTAGTTCCCGAACCTCTACTAAACCAATCTGTGATGCATACGAGTATGCATACCATGGTTCCTGATTTCAAGGAATAGCTTACAACAGTTAGCATACAAGTCGCATATTGTGTTATATCCAATCATGGTTATTTGTTTTAAACTCTCATTTCAATCATTGAAACAATCTCGGAAGAAGACATTAGGTATCTTCACAAACTATTAGTTTGAAATTTTCAAAATGATCGAATGATTATCTGAAACATTTAAGTCTACATCAAATGATGGTCTCACACAAATCAAGTAAGATATTACCAAGTTATTTTCACATGATCATCTTTTGACTTTGTTCAAGAATATAAGATGAACTTGATAAAGCGAAAGCTCACCAACACATATTTCCAGAAGTATGTAAGCGAGTTAAATTCAGATCGAAATATCAAATGTGTATAATCAAAGTCTATATATCTATACGACTTTTATCTCAAATAGGAGATAGACTTTTGATTGATATATGATTTCAAGTCTCACATACCTTTTGTTGATGAAGTTCAAAAGCTCCCCTTAGTAGTTCTTCGTCTTTGATCGATGAACAGCGCCGTGAAGTTTAAAGCTCAACTACACCTTCATCTAATCCGAGACTTAGCTATAAGTGGACTAGAAATCAAGACTTATAGTTTTGGCAACTAAACTTGAAAAAAGATTGAGATAGCAACACTTGCGAGTTCGACCGAGTAGTGCTCTAACAATCTCCTCCCTTTGTCAAATTTAGTGAAAAAACTATCAATACATATGGAATACAAAATAAATAAACTTTTTAACTCTCAATCCAAATGCTTGATTTCTTTGGTTCTTGACATTACTCGAAATATTCGTCACTTCCAAGTACTCCGGTGATTGAATGTGTTCCAACTCGAGATCATAGTTGTTGAAGATCCATGACTATAATAATGAGAAAATAGTAGCTCTCAATCATTTTTATACAGTGTCATAGTATTATTACACAACATCAAAGTCCAATTTATCACAACTTTGCAACAATACTATGGTGATTATCACTCCCCCTTAGTCAATACTTCATCTCACATGAAAACCACCCCTCCTTACATAATGATCGATAAACCATATGTATTTGTAGTGTGAACTACACATTAATTCTCCCCCTTTTTGTCAATAAATATTGGTAAAGGTAAGAAAACTAGTGGGATCCTAATAAAATTTCCATAGAGATACTTCATGACCAAAAGAGAACATATCAACTTTGTTTCGATGATTTCACATAGTCGAAACTAGTGTATTCATCAAGGAGTTTATAAAGATAAAGGAAAACTCCTACAATATACCACAACTGCACTCCCCACAAAGATTTGGAAATTAAATACAAGTTCAATTAAGAACTCTCCCCCATAATATGTCATTCCCGAAAGAACAACACGATCGACCTTACTTTTACAAGAAAAAAAAAGGATTTATTTGGCATAAACAAATCACATGAAACATGAATTTGTATCCAAAATACTCAATTAAATTAACCAAAAGAGAACCATGATTAATTTAACCGGAAATGCTCAACATAAGAGAACTTATGGAGCTACACAGTACTTTCACATAGAAGTGGATCAGAGAAAGGCCAATACTGCAGAATATTCAAAGATTCATTATATTTTTCATCAATATTTACATAGAGACATGTAATAAACTTAATATTTGTAAACAAAAGTTCATCCTATCTTCCATCAATATTTGCATAATGACATAATAGGCTTAACTTTTGTTGTCAAAGTTCATTTAAATCTTTTCCAATATTTGCATAAAGACATATGATAGACTTAACTTTTGAGCATATATGGGACAATCATAGTTCACGGATAAACACACATATCCCATAACAAGTTTCAATATATAAAACCATAAATATTACTACTTGCCAAAATCATCATCCAAATAAACTTTATAATTTAAATAAATAAATAAATGTAAAAAAACATTGCAAGATGAAAATCGTTGGAAATAGCTATGTGTACTCACAATAATGGCTATTCCAAACCCTAGTTATCCTTCTTAAAACACAAGAATAAATTCTCATAAGAAGTTTCTGGATAAAAAGAAAAATAACTCTCTTGGATGAGTTCAGAAAGTCATGAGACATAAACGAAACCATGGATCGAATATAAACAAGTTCATCAGTTGCTTTCTTCTTGATTCGTTTTTCAGAAATTCAAGATTCTTTGTTGTAATTCCAAGTTGTTCACGTACGACCTCGAAATATCGAAGAAGATTTCCTGCCAGTTGAGATGACATATGAACTGGAAGTTTGTTTTCATGATCAACGACATGATAGCAAGTTACGAAAACAGGGTTCTCGTGAAACTCATAACCTTGCCCCATTCAACTTTATCTTCATTTTTGCATCGTCCATTGTGTATGCCACAAAGATTCAGAGAATTTTTGACGTTACGGAACATGTATGTATCAGGAGAACAGGAAAACCATGATACATATATATGAGTACATCATAGGGAAACCCTGAAATTATTTTTTCTCGGCTGACAACCGGTCACCCTGGACCGGGCTTCAAACCAGGTTCAAAACCAAGAGAGAAATGAAGCCTAATTTAGAAGTAGTTTTGATAAATAATCAAATACAAATTCTAAACATATTGACAGAAAATCTTAGCTCAAAAGAACATAAGATAGTTGTTGATAAACAACAACTCACCCGTCAATGGGAAGAAAACAAGAGTTTTCAAGTAAGGAAACAAAGAGAATATTCTCAAGAGTTATTGATCAAAAATATTACACTATGTAATAATATTGGAGCATGGCTCAACAATGAAGATGATCATTTTAACGGAAATAATAAATAATAATAATACAACAAAGACCACTTTCTCAAGACAAAAAGAATTTCTCGAGAATTATGAGCATCCTCACTACGGTTTCAACGAGGATGCTCTTTGGGAAGTTGTTGTAATTTGATGAGTATATTACTCATCAAGGATATTGACATTTTCCTTTTTACTTTCTTGAAGATCTTGGAGGAAACAAAAGTTAGTCAAAAAATCTAGAGAGTTAATAAGAGGAGTGAAGAGATACACAAGCTTCGCCACCTTCCTTGCCTTAATGCTGCGTTTGATTTTATTTATACTTGTCTTGAGCTCCAGAACACGATCATTGATGTGAATGTATTAAGGTAGACATTTTAGATTCAAGATTTTCTTGGCTGAGAGGCAAGTAGTTTGAACTTTTCTTTCCTTCGATGACTTTTTCTCTTCACGAGTAATTTGAAGAGTCGGTTAATCGATATGACATTCTTCCATTTACAATTGTAAACAGGTTTTGTGTCATATTTAAAATCAAGAATTGGATCATCATATCACTTTTCTTGATTACAAACAAGACCTTTACTCGACAAAATGAGAAGCGAGTTTGATTACCTATTTAGACATCCATACAAGAATGTTATGAAGTTTTTTTCATTAGGTCAAAAATGACATCTCCTTTCAAGGTGACCTTTGTTCCCTGAATAATAACGATTGTAGGAATGTTTTTGGCCCATTCTCATATGAAATTGTTTTCGAAGGTGGACAATATTTTTCATAAGAATATCATTCTTGAAGGAAGTTTTTCATTTTGATGTAAGTGAAATTTTCACTTATGAACTTGTCATTAACTGGATAAAAAATTGATCTTACTAGTACTAGGAGCGTATATTCCTTTATGGGCAGGACCACATGTATCCTGATGTTCTTTACATGATCCCAGCATAGTGGATAATTTTGTAGAGCTAGCATTGAATCTTTTTAGATTCTCTTCCGGTGATTTGATCTTGCTCGGGGAGAGCGGCCAACAAGATCATCCTCCAATTGTTTTTCTGCGCTGAGAAGTGATTTCTCTGTCGTTAAAATATTTTTATTGAGAGTCATATCTTGATTCGGAGTTACTCAAGTCTTTCTTTGAACACAAAGAGATTTTGACGAAGATTATCACATTCTAATTCTTTGAGCATACATCTTCTTGATAATATTTAAGAATATATTGTAAGAGTTTGTCAATGAGAATCCCATATCCCTTATAGAGTTTTCTCGGTTTATTTTCTTGACAAATAAGAGTTAGATATTCAACCAAGCAAGATGTTGACTTCTTTTATTTATGAGATGGTCAAAAAGCTTGATATATTGTGAGACTTCCTCATCAAGATCTTGTCCTCTTACGAATCAATTTCATCGAAAGATCATCTAAGCTGTTCATCTAGGCATTTTCTCGATAACGCAATTTATCGATGGAGAAGATATGAGAGATTTCTCGGGAGACTCGAGACTTTGAACCAAATCAGAGTGCTTAAATTTGTTGTTGTGTTATTAGAGATAATATTACTGTCCATAGAGTCGGATCGCTACAAACACATACTTATAAGGTCTTAAACGTGTTTTCCTGTTGTAATACCAATTGAAAAAGCGGGGGTCTGACAACACACCCAATACATCGCTTAGCAATCTGTATGGACTAACTCCAATATACTTTCAAGATAATCAAGTAGACAGTTAAGAAAATTATATCAAAGAGTTATATCTCAATTTCTCAATTCAATCTGCAATCAAATAAATAAAATTTTTAGAGCCCGATTGAATATAAGAAATAACTTGGACGGTATCAAAAACCAATATCAAGTGTGATCAGTTTAATCAACAACGAAAGGTTGGATTCATAGTGATTGAAATTACACACAATATGTGATATTTCAATTACACAAACAAATATAATCGGAAATGAAATTTAACATTGACACAAAGTTTTTAATGAGGAAACCATGATGTAAAAAACCCTGGACTAGTCCAATTGAACACCACATTATTAATCCGCTACAGGCGCTAGCACACTCCCAAGTTAACCGGTTCTGAAAATGTAGTTGAGCCTAACCAATCTCCCTGCCCGATCAAGATGCAATTAAGCTCCTTACATCCCCGGGTCAATCAGAGCCTATACCTGGGATTCACTTAGTTAATCTACCCACACCACGACCAAAATCAAAGGCTTGATATACCAATCCGTCTCACATAAAAAGTTCATTGAATAGACAAATAAATGTCCCCAAAATATACCTATGAGTTTGTTCGTTACTTTTGATAAATCAAGGTGAATTGGAACCACTGATATACTCACGACTTATATTCGAAGAAACGACCTGAAATATCGATCTTCGCTAATAATCTTAATCGTATGTTATAGAAACAAGATCCAAACACAAACTTCACAAATAAAATAGTTAGGTCCAAGCTTCTGATCGACAAATCTTCAAATCGTTGACCTACGGGGTTTTAGAAAAACCTAAGGTTAAAGGAGAATCGACTGCTAGTCATGACTCTTATCATATGAGTCTTGAAGTTAGGTTTCAGTTACTATAGTTCTCCCTTATATAGGCTTGAATCGGGTTTACAATCAATGTTACCTTGGTAACAAAGCATTCATATTCATCGTTAGATGAAAGCCACGATTAGACTTAAGCTAATATCTTCACCATTAGATCGAACTTAGTTTGTTACACAAATGAAAAGTGACTTCATTTAGATTTGAATAACCGTACCCCTAAGCGTGTACACCTTTGTTGGCTCAACAATAGTTGTCGAAGTTAGCCATATGAACACTTTCATATCTGACCTTATTCATCTTAACCATAACTAGTTCAAATGACTTCAAAATGAAACTAGTTAAGTTATTCGTTGTTTATATTCTCATAGAAGTATACAAGACACGATTGAGGCGGGATGATTTTGATTAAACCGAATCAATTCATGAACATTATACCCGCAGTTTCAAAAAGATTGTATTCTCTTATTATATAAACTATATTAGTTCATGAACAAACCGTTTTAGAACATAAGTGGTACGCAAAACCTAAGGAATGCAAGCGGTACCATACCTAAGTGGTGGACTAAGTTTGGGTTGCCAGTCTGTGAACGAGTTTGCATACCACCAATTTATGGGTAAAAATCGTTTACGCCGATTTTGGTAAATTGATAGGTGAGTGAGAAAACTTGGTTTAAACCCTAAACAAATGTGCTGTGAGCACTTTCTAGGATTCGAGAGATCAATCTTTGAAGTCGGCTAAACCAAGAAAATGGCCGTTCCCGAGACTTGCTTGGTCCCGAAGTGGAGGAGAAGGGTTGATTTGGGGAGGAAACAAAGAAAGGTGTTGAGACCGAATAGTGCAGGAGAGTAGTGTCTCGACTTGTATCGAAAAGTGAAAGCTTAGAAAGCTTACAAAGAGATGAAAGCTTTTGGAGAGCTTGCAAAGTTTCCTTTCTTGAGAGTGTTGTATTTTTATACGGCCAGAGACTTGTTGTTCAATGAAATAGTGTTCATTACACAAAAGTCAGATTTGAATGGCCCTGATGCTCTATTAAGAAGAGAGTAAAGGGTGAAATAATGGGAAGAGGTGGTAACCTTAAGGTGTTTATGGGTGAAAAAGCCACCATTATTTCCTTTATTTGACCGCTTTATTCCTATTCATGTTTTCTTAATGCGAGTGTGTACTTCTCAAGAGGTTTGACCGCCAAACCAAGACTGAAAGCAGAATCCCCGCTGTGTTGCTGATGTCTCGAGTGCTGGCTGCACCTTGAGTGCAAGTACGCCATGGGAGTGCATGGTGATAAAGTGCATGTTTTATTATGGTCAGCACTGGTTTAAGGCAATGCCAGAGCCAAGAGGCAGGTGTGGCATGCGCGAATGCCTTGGTGGTAGGTTGTACGCGTGTAAGTGGCAACGCCACAGAGCTTCTGGCGTGTGTGGCATGTGCGCAATGGCGTGTGCGGAATGCCTTGGTGGTAGGTTGCCACGGTTTGCAAGTTAGGCTATCGGTGATGTGTGTGTTGGCATGTGTCAATGGCGACACATGGCCATTAGAGCCACGCTCTGGTAAGAAAAGCTACCACGGCGATGCATGTTGGCATGTGCCAACGGCATGCTCGACCATTAGGGGTACCGTCTGGGTAAGAAAAGGCTCACGGCGATGCGTATTGGCAAGTGCCAATGGCATGCTCGGCCATTAGGGCCATGGCACCGTAGAAAATCTACCGCGATGCGTGTTGGCATGCGCAGATGGTATGCTCGTGCCATTAGGGCCATGGCCTGGTAAGCGTCGACGATCGTGTTGGCATGTGCCCCGATGGCATCGTGGCCAATTTGGGTCATGGCCTAGCACGGAAAAGCTACCGTGACGTGTTGGCATGTTCCAATGGCATGGCGCGTGGTCCAATTTGGGTCACGACCTGGTAGAAAGCTACCACAGCAGCAAGCGGCATGTGCCAAATGGCATGCGTGGCCACTGGGGTCACGACCTGGTAGGAGTGCCACTACGAAGGTGGTTGGCATGTGCCAATGGCATGTGTGGCCACTTGGGTCACTACCATAGGAAAAGCTACCAAATAGCGTGCTGGCATGTGCCAATGGCATACGTGGCCAATTTGGGTCCGCCCGGTAGGAAAAACTACCCGAGCGTGTTGGCATGTGCCAATGGCATGCGTGGCCAATTTGGGTCAATTTTGGCCTGGTAGAAAAGCTACCGGCAGCATATTGGCATGTGCCATGGCATGGTAATAATTTGGGTCACGGCCTTAGAAAAGCTACCAAATGGCGTGTTGGCATGTGCCAATGGCATGCGCGGCCATTAGGACTAATGACTTGGTAAGAAAAGCTACCGGCGAGCGTGTTGGCATGTGCCAATGGTGCATGTCGCCATTGAGCCACGCCCTGGTGATAAAAGCTACCAGCGATGCGTGTTGGCATGTGCCAATGGCATGCGTGGCCAATTTGGCTTAGGTTGCACGGTTTGCAAGCCTAGGTACGGGCACTACTTTGGCATGGCGCGGCTAGGGCCAAGGTAAGGGTGTTTGTCTTGGCTTGGCATGACCGGCGTAGCTAGGGCAAGGCGCGAGTGTGTTTGGCATGGCGCGGCTAACCCAGGCTATGTGTGGTTGCATGATTTGCCATTGGCACGGAGGTGCGGCTAGCATGGTTGGCATGCTTTGCGCGTTTGGTGTGACTAGCATAACTAAGGCCAAGGCGAGTGCGTTTGGCATGGCATTGGCCTATGGGGCTAGGTGTGGCTGGCGTGATTTGCCATTGGCATGGAGGTGCGCTAGCATGGTTGGCATGCTTTGGCGGCGTTTGGTGTGCTGGCATGATTTTCCATTGCAGTGCGGCTAGCTTGGGCTAGGTGTGGCTGGCATGATTGCCATTGGCAGGAGGGGAATTAGGGTTTTGTTCAGTTGTATGTATGTTGTAAATACCCTATTAATTACTACCTACATTGCACTAAATGTCCTGTAAAGTGTCCTTGAGTGACGTTCAGGTTATTGAGTTTACGATTTACCACAGTTTAAAAACCACCATCGAGCATTAAGGTCCACAGGCTCGGGCAGGGAGCTTTGTTGCGAGGTAAGCATAAGATGTACAAACTATCAGACAAATCGTAAGAAAATTGAGGAAGCTTGTCTGACCTTTTATAAATAGGATTTGGAATCCTTGCCTACGGAAGTTTTGCTGATGGAAGGCATGCACAGTGGGAAGTCGGCGTCATTGAGAGACAGAAGAGTAAGGCGGCATTGAAAGGTGTTGAGGTTGAGAGCGGGCGTCGTGTTCAGGCGGGACCGGCGAAAGTGGGGAGGCCGAGTGCTAGGCTGGCGGGACAGCGCGAGTGGAAGCCGATCATGCTAGTCCGGCGGGGACAGCGCGAGTCGGAAGAAGCGATCATGCTGTAGTGGGGCAGAGCGTAGATGGAGCGATCATGCTAGCTGGCGTGACTTGCGTGGCATTGAGAAGTTGGAACAATTGGTGGTGACTGGTGCAGACTCGGAGCGACGTTGGGAAGTTAGGCGCAATTGGTGGGACCCGAGTGCAATTTAGGCGATGTTGGAAGTTGAGGCGCCCATGTGGGCCGTTCCTTATATGCACGATTTTTGGTATAGGAAGTCTTTCTATTTGGGAATCTCCACACCCGTATATATAAGAATCCCTTTTCTCATCTTTGTTCTTTCGTCTTTTCATACTAGCGCAGTCACAAAGAACGCAGGCTTCGGGTATGTCTTCCTGATGCTTCTCTTGTTTCCCACTTTTCGTCTATGGTGCAAACCACTAAGAGTAGGCGTTTTCTCTTGTAATCCTTGCAATAGACATTCACCTATGATTTCTTGGCGTGCTTCTTGTAGAAAATATTGTATATATGTAAAGGGAAATATTCATATATGATTCGAACTGAATAACATGCTCCATATATAATGTAGTACATAGGGATTTCCCACCTGCACACCCTTACTCGATTTTGCTCGATTAATCCTTTGAAAGATGTAAGGTCAAGAATATTATGTTAGATTCATGGAAGTATTTCCCTGAGAAAAATAGAACCATTGGAAGTTCAAACACTCTTAAACTTTCTCTCTCAATGAATTGCTCCTGATTCCAAAATCTCACGCCCCTCATTAGAGACTCATTTAGCCCTTTATATAGGGTAATGCGTAGTGGATGACATGACTAAGCTACCCTTTATTTTTGGGAAATGTCCAGCGAAGTGTCGCAGATGCACAAACATTCACTTTCCGACGACACTTCTTAACCACTACTTGGTCTCACGTCTTCTTTATGTTTGCCCTATACAGTTATTGCATTGCGTAGTTTCATTTTGCAGCTCCTGTAGCTCTCTCGCAGCAGTCGTCCGTTAATCCCTCCTGAGCCTTAATACGTTGAATGTTGCAGTCCTACATCTTGCCTCTTTGCTGTGAATATTGCTTAGAGCGATTTGAAGGAAAAATTCATCATTGTCATGCTCCTTGGTTTCAATTAGGTGTAAGAAAGCAGAGCGGAAGTACTTTTTCTCAAAAATACGTGCCTCTATTCTTTTGGTGAAGTTAGAAGCCTTCTTGTATATTATATCTGAAGTACTATTTCTTGTCTCGGAATTCGAAGATAATCCATTCGCAATTTCTCTCTCCTATCAGAAGTACATTGTATATTTGGGTTTACCAAAGTTCTTTAGTGAGGTTTCCTTGGATTTGGTGACGCTTACACGTGTCTATATTTACCTCTTACATTGCACTTAATGTTATCGGTCATAACATTTTTCTCATCTATTTATAGGAGCATCCCTTGTGAAAAATTTTCTTTTCCTTTTCATCTTCTTCTGTCATATTTGAAAGTGTTCTTCTTCATCGCATTCCAAAGTGTTTGCTTATTGTTCGTCTCTTGTCGTCTTCTTCACCACATAACTGTCCCTATAGTTGTTACCTCATTGGCGTCCGAGTTTGTGAATTTTGCCCATCAGGTGATTTTGTGGTTGATCAAATTTGAGATTAGCTTTCTTTGTTGAAATCATGCGGTATGATTAACTTTGTAATTTTCTTTACGCCGTTGTTGTTTAGCAAGAACCAACCCGAGAAACAGTTTCTATGTGAGACCCTCTTCTCTTTGGGCTCACTTCATCGAAATCTACATCAAGACAAAATCCTACGCCTCAGCCAACAGCTCATTCACGAGTAAAATCTATGGCTTCAAAGGCGATCCGCAAGTGACAAGTATTCAAGAGCTTATTTATTATATCGACAATACATTGTTGCCTCTTATTTCTTATTTAATTTGTCATTCCATGAGATGATAAAACTTCTGGTCATGCATCCCAAGAAGCCTCAGCTACTCCAAACTGTTACTCCGACCGTTCCATTTCCTTCATTCACACCTTCATCTCCTCTGTTGTAAATCTTCGCAAGATAATTGCTGTGCCCCCACCTGATACTACTGACCAGCGACAATATTCCACTTACCTCAACTCCTCGTAGAACAAGTTCCTTGCATGACTCCCTACTCTAAGCGATCTTATACCTTCCTCATGCTATCAATCATCTGCTATCTTTCTCTAATCACTTCTCTCCAGAACCTCCTCTTCTCATGAGGTTCTTTGACAAAGGGCGACTCAATCTTGCTTTTGCTTGAACACAATTCCTCAGCTGCGGAAAATTTGGAGGGATAGATGTGTGGCCTTTAAGGTCCTTACGATCTCGTGAATGATGCCAAGAGCTTCTGTGATCTGTCAAATCGAATGATATGCAGATTTTGAAGTAAGCATCTTGGTCTGGAGAGAGATCTAACTTAGCACCTTAGTTCAAGAGGTTAATAAGTGAAGGATGATCTCAAGTTATGGTGTGTGAAGTCATGATAATCTCCACCTTAAAATCAGAAATTTCTCGGTATCTCACTAGATCGTGATAATCTTCGCAAGAGCAAGTCTCGTTAGTAATGACTTATCTCGCCTCTCTTATGCTTGCTAAAACTAATTTGGAGTTGGAAACTTTATCGAGATGAGAATCGAACTCTTTCTCAAGAGAAACGTTCTCTGGTGAATGAGATAGTGAACACTGTACGGCGATGTATGCTTGTCCAAAAGATTATGTGAAGAACACAAACAAGCTAATCATACTTTGAAAGCCAACTTGAAGAAATTGCTTGCAGAGAGATAAACATTACCAAGAGTAGAATAACGTTGAGTGTAAGCGAAGCAATTCCAAGAACAATGTGTCAGATTAGAAAAATCCAATCTCTGCTGGCGAGAAAACTCCATACTTGTTTCCAGTGAAAGAATTTGCAGATCTCGATTGAAGAGGCTTAGTGGGAGATTCATGATGATGTCATGGACAGCTTGAGTATTTCGCGACTTTAATTCAACATCTTACTTCTCAAAGGAAGGTAGTCAAATTATTTGACTATCTTAATTTATGTATTTATTCCATGAATGCTTTATTACCTAAGAAGATGCCAATAATGTTTGATAAGAATTTTCTCGATCTTGAGTATTTGTTATGCGGACTCGAGAAAAGCTTAGCTCCACTATCTCACCCTGGATACGATTATTCTAAATTCGCGAGGAAAACGGACTGCTCTCAAGTCTCTTGCTCGTTCTGTGACACGTGCGAGGCAAGATTTGATTATATGTCTTATTGTAAGGACATTGATAGTAAGATAAGTCGAAGACATTTGTCATGCAATTCTCTTAAAGCGGAAGTTCTTGTGAATAATATTTCTCTGTCCAAGTCTCCTAGTCTATTCACGTTGATCCTTTGGAAGTAGAGTGATGATGAAGTTCCCAATGCTCCGGATAGTGATTATGAATATGAAAGTGGCGAAATCTCTGCGATAAAGTGGCGATGAATGATCCGAATAGAAAAATTTCCGATGAAAGTCGAGCAATTGGCAGAGAGCAAAGGTGAAGAGAAACATTCTGAAGAAATCCATCAGGCGGCGGATGTGAAGGCTGATAAAGGCGCGAGGCCTCGACCATCCTGCTGCGGATACGGTTAAATTCTCTTTGTAATTTGTTAGAATTCCCTTTTTGTTTGAGTAGCTTAACTCTTTTGATTGAGTAATTTCCATATTTCTTTCTTCCTCTCTTAGTTAAGATCACCTTGACGTATTGGCCTCGTTGAATCTTTTATTAAGTAAGTCCATCTGATGATTTGATTTTAATTCTTCTCCTTTGCGACAAAGTCGCGAACCCCATATACATTTTCATCACGGAGGCCCCTTGACCTTGCCTTATCATTTTTGTGTGGTCTTCCAAGTTGAGCCTCCCTAATTGAGATGCCCTACTCACCTTTAATCGCGACAAAATCGCGGGGACGTCTTACACTTGCATGTAAGACACATTGATCTTGCCTTATCATTTTTCCAAGTATTTTTGCCTCTGGGGATGTTTTGGTTGCGACAATATGAGCGGGTCTATATATCCTTGCGAACACATAGCCCCATGACATTGCCGTCGTGCGGCCAGAAATCGCAGGGCGTCCGTACACTTTCATGTAAAGACCCGTTGATCTCGCCTTACCCTCGCGTTGAGTATTATTGCCTCTGGGGATCATTGCACAAATATGACGAGCCTAAATTCTCTTGCGGAGCGAAGCCTCCCTATGACATTTCGTCTTGTTTTGACACCCCCTAATGGAGAGTGTACGCCCTTATCATCTCCCAGGTTGCCCCCTTCAAGAGGAGCGGAAACATCGGCCATACAAGACTAGCTCCTCCCATCCGGTCTTAACAACAGACGGTTGTTTTCGCAGCCCTCTTGTCCCTTATGCCTATATGGTTTATGGTTTACGAAAGGCGCACCCTAAGTGGAGTTTTCTTAGGCGAGTGCAACATATGCCAAGACTTGCCAAGAATGGCGGGGTAGGTTCATCCATCCCGGGCATCTCATCAACCGTGTACCTCGGGCCTTGAGCATACACGACTCCTGAAAGAGACCCTCGGTCGCCCAACCGGGGTATAACCTACATATATAGTTGGGAATCAGGAGTACCTCTTGGGATAGACTTTCATAGGCCCCAAATTTCCATGTCTCAGCGAGGCTTGGGAGCGGTGTGCTGCCTTCACGAGCCATGTCGAGAGATACCCCCTTATACTAGCACTTTAGGTCTTACGTTTGCTATTACAAAATGTTATTCGCGAACTAGGGTGTAGCATATAAGGTTCGTCCCATTCATTAGATTTCTTTTATTGATCATTCTTGTCATTTCTTTATTTTGTTTACGGGAATGTCAGCTAATTCATTCATTTAATCATTCGTTATACTCTTGTTGTTTTGTTAAGTCTTTCATGACTTTTTTGTTATTCTTGTGTAGAAGATCTTAGCATATTTTCTCTGCATTTTCTGAATATTATGATATCTATGCGAAGAAGTACTTCATCTTGATTCCTTTTCCTCTCTCATTTTCGGGTAATATTTCTTTAGATATAACTGTTATTCCAGTAGTCTATCCAACTTTTGTCCCACGTCTCTTCCTTGGGATCCATCAATCTATATGCCCTGTGACCAACTATTTCTTTGATGATATACGGTCCATCCCATTTTCTGCCAATTTGCCTCCACTTTCTCGTTGATATATTGGGGTTTCTACATAACACCAAGTCTCACTGGTTGGAACTCACGTATTTTGACACGCTTGTTATATTCTCTAGCTAGGTCTTGTGATAATTCTCCATGTGTCGCAAGGCCTTTTCTCGTTTTTCTTCCAATTCATCCAACTTGATTAGAATGTTGCCTGCGCTAAGATTTTCTCCCAGACCTCTTTTTTGGTTGTCGGAATCACGACCTCGTTGGAATCTCGCTTCCACTCAGTAAGTTAAGCAAAAGGGGACATTCACATGACTTCTCTTCTAGATTGTATTATAGGCCCATCTTTGCATTGGGTACTTGTTCGCACCATCCCCTATTGTGTCCTTCCAACTTTTCTTCAATATATCGGCAATTGTTTTGTTTGTTGCCTCACGCTTGACCATTAGCTTGTGGATATAATGGAGTTGATTTTCCACATCTTATGCGAAATGCATTAAGTAGCGACTCTATATTTTGCCCTTCAAGCGCTTCCAGTTACTCGGATACCAATTGTGCTACCTCCTCTGTGCGAGGATCGCGAGAATGCTAATACATGACTTATATTCACCCTTTGATATTCAAGGAAAAAGATGACAAGAATTCTTGAAGGGTAAGACTTGAACTTGCGACCTTATGTTTATACTCTTATCGATGACAGTTAATTGTACTAACTAGCTGTTTGTGAAACAAACACACATGATACTATAACTATTCACTATGCTTCGCTCTCGGAAGTTCAAAAATATGTAAGAGGTGGGATTCGAACTGCAACCCCAAGCTTATTCTCTTAGCAGAATGACCATCTGGGCTTTGCTGCTTTGTAGAGGAAACACACAATGCTATAACATTCCATTTTCCCCTCTTGAAAGTTCAAAAATATTTGAAAAAATATGGCTGTGGCGAATTTGATCTTGCGACATTCAGGCTTCTTAAGCTCCAACTCAAACCACATCCCATGCGACCTTCTTTTTGTGATAAAATTCCGGCGTTTTGTTCTAATCCTTTTCTTGAATTCTTCCTTAATTTCCTTCAACAATTTTCCTTTTGTTTTCTCTGAACACAAATTCTTTCATTCGAACTTTAATTTTCTTCCTTGAATTTCACCGGCAACTAATTTTCTCTTCTTCTTTTCATGTCTTTAAGTCTTGATGATGTTTACTCCTGATTGTGTGATTTCTTCCATAAAACTTCCATTTTTGAACCCAAATTTTGTAGATCTAAATAATAAGTATGAACGGTAACTACTTTTCATGGAAATTTCTCTTAAAGTTTATAGATCCAATTGAATTCATCACCAATGATGGCCAGATTTTCTAAACTTTCTTGAACCAACAAGATTAGGTCCCTGTTTCTAGCGCACTAATGTAGTAGCGAGGATTTCCCACACTACCTTACTAGATTTTGCTCAATTAATCGCTTTGAAAGATGTAAGATCGAGAATATTTATTGATTGAATTCATGAAGTGTTTACGAGGAAAAATAGAATTACACTTTGGAAGTTAAAACACTCTTAAACTTTCTCTCTCCTAATGAATTGCTCACAATTTCAAAAGATCTCCCCCTCTTACGGACTCATTTAGCCCTTTATATGGGTAATACATAGTGGATGGCAGACTAAGCTACCCCTTTATTTTCGGAAATGTCCCGTGAAGTGTCGCGGATGCACAAACATTCACTCTCGTGACACTTCTTAACCCTACTTGCGAGTCTCCGTCTTCTTTATGTTTTGCACTATTGTTATTCATTGCGTCGTTTATTTTAGCTCCTGAGGCTCCCTCAGCGTGGCAGTCGATTCATTAATCCATGAGCGCTTGTACGTTGCGATATTATGATCCTACATCTAATTTTGAACCTGAATAAGGATACCATGAGGCGCATTAGAGCGGTAGAAAATCTGCATTATATAGTTTTGAACCAGAAGAAGGATCTGCGAGACCTTACTTGAGCAGTATAAAATCTTTGCGTGTATAATTTTGAACCACAGAAGAAGATCTCGCATGTGCATTTTGAACGACAGTAGAGAATCTTGCTATATGTGCTTCATATGACTTCGAACCCATAGGAAATATTGCATATATGAATTTAGGACATAGAAGAAAATACTGCGCGTGCGATTTTGAACCAGTAAGGAAAATGTTCCATATATAATTAGAGACAGAAGAAGGACACCATAGACGCGTCATGTAGACGCATATGAAAATCGTTGCAGTATATAATTTTGAACCATTTGAAGAAAATCTTTGCGTGTGCTGATTTTAACCCAGTAGAGAATACACCCTCTCTTTTTTTCGGAGTTTTCCTTTTTGTTGGGTGCGTTTATGTGTCGGGGAGATAATTTCGTCTTTCTCAGGTGTGCAAATATCTTGTTACTAAAGCCTGTTATGAAGAATCCGACAAGATGTTACTGGGCAAAATTTCGCCTCATCGAAGGATGTTCATAGTTCCAAACCAAACACGGATGATGAATTCTTTGCCAACCCCTAAGCCTGATGGAAGAATCACCCAGATTTCGTGCCAATTTTGTTAACTTAGGTAGTGAAGATGAAAAGAAGACACGTTCGATTGCATGAGAGAACACCATACGGTTCTGTCTTCATAAGGGTATATTCTTCTTCCAGCATTTGATTTCGGGATGTGTCAAAGCCCATTGCGTTCTTTTTATAGATGAGGTTTGAGTTCATGGTGAGTAAGGAGCATAAATACCAACTTGACTCGGCGCAGTTATTGATGCTGTTGAGCTTCGGTAAATCTCAGTTAGGAAGGATATCCCGGGCTTGGTTGCTTTTATCTCCGGATGGTGTTCGGACACCATACGATCATATGTAGATGGGGTGAAATAACTTTCTCCTTGGAGAGTGTGGCTCTCTTCTTGAATCTTAGTGGCAAGGGAATCTCAATATCCGATTATGCCGAAGGTGAGGAAAGATGCGAGATGACCTTGCACAGCTAAGTTGGGAGATTTTGCTCGGAAAGACTCAACTGCGAAGTGAAGGATTACGTCGAGGAAGAGGATGAAAGGTGCTTTCTGATTGGTGGATATCTCAATGGTTTCGGATGGTACGGAACCCAAACGAAGCGATTGTGATCTTCATGTTGCGCATTTTTGGCTCTCGGTTGTCTAGAGACATTTTTGATGACGGATTAACAGCAAGAAGGAAATAAGACGAGTTGCTAGTGATTCTTTTGTGAAGTTACAAAAGGTGATTCTTCCAATTGGCAAGCTATTCCTTGGTTCCATGTTTGTGCATCACGGATCACCTGGTTGCGGTGTCACCGAGTTTCGAATGGTTTCATGAGGTGGATTCATATGTGCACGTTGCTTTCACCATGGCTTGGTTATGGGAACACTTTGAGAAGTATCCGAGAGCACGTTGCCTTCGATTCCCGCGAGTTGGGGCGGCTCAGAGTCTTGATGGGTTAACGGGCGTCCAGAGTTGGCATGAACTTAGTTAGACTTCTCGATAAGTCGCATGAAATCAGTTTTCGTCCATGGGAGCCAGGTCCATTGGTCGGTGACTCAAATTGACACCTTTGTGCTCGATCATGTCTTTGTCTTGACGGCAACTTGAGTGTTGGTGAAAACTTGTTTATTCAAAAGGCCCATGTCAGGTCATATTGTCTTTCTTCATGGTCTTTCAGGATAGTTGCTTACAATATTGGCCAAGTGCATCGTCATGGGTTTAGATCAAGGGGTGCTTCTTGCTTACAATTGTGGTGGTTCCTAAGGATTCATTGCATGCCGCCCTCAATGCTGGTGCCTTGGTAGGGTATCCGCCTTCCTTTTTGGGGCAGGGAAGAGAGTAACCCGACGACTTTTGGCTATAATGAGTTGTAGTCACGATGAGTTCATTATGATCAAGATTTTGTAAATAAAGTGGTGGAGAATGTTAGGTTGTAAACCTTCCCCAACAGTTTTGAAGAAGTATCAATGTTGAGAGATCCCAGCAAAAGTTTCACGGCAACTAGGAAAGTCCCCAAGAAAAGAACAGAGAACGAAGAATCGTCTTTGACGGATTCGGGGCGGTTTCAAAAGATCCTCCGCCGACTCTCGTGTCTTCGATTCTTCCAATAACCTAGGTATGTGTAAGCCTCCTTGTTGGTTTGTCTCAAAACATGTGAATTTACTGAAAACATGTGTCTTGTTTTTCTATGGCTTGGTAGTGTTAATGCTTTATTTGCCCTTGCACGTTGCCGGGAGACGGCAATTTCTTGAAGAATTAGGCGACAAGCCTCTCATAGCGGTGATGAGTTAGAGAAAGAATGAAAGTTCGACAAGTGAGAGTGATTCCTCTTTGGCGGCTTGGTTCTTTTTCGGGAAGTGGTTCGGTGAGTTTGTGCGCTTTTTTTCTTAACTTCTTGCGTTTCTTCTTTTGAAAAATGTCTAACTCAAGTTCGGGAGAATCCGGTTAGGACGGATTCTGGGGTGGAGCCACGAAAACTTTCCTTTGGTGACCACGTAGGTGACTGGAGATGGGAGTTAGCCAATTCCCAGGGCACATATGTGGTTCAAACGGTGGATGATTCTCGACGGTTCTTGTCAGTAGACATGGAAAGACCCTTTGCTGAGTTGTGAGACCATTCACGGGCGCCATTTCGTCCCCGTACTTGGTTCCTTATCCGGGTCGTATGTCTTTGGTTGGAGGTTTATAACGTCTTTGGCGCTAAGTATGAGGCGTTGTACACGAGAATCGGAAGTATGGACATATGGCCACAACCAAGAAGATCACTAGTCGATTTGTCTTTGGTTAAGTGTGTGGAAGAGCTTTATCTTCCATCGAGGACATGCGTGAGGTATTTGGCCAAATCGTTTGAAGGCGTTGTGCCCATTTGGGGGCACCATCGCGACGTGTGTGTAGAAAAGAGTTCACGCTTCTTGGTTTGTCGAAGGCCTTCTTGAGATCCGAGTCAAAAGATCTGCGACAACAATCGAAAGCCTTTCTGCGGAGGAGATGCACTGACGGGGAGAGTAGAACTGAAAATCTTTCCAAGATGTTAACTATGACCGCTCTTGAAGATGCAAAGTTGACTTTCTCCAAGAAGAAACGGACCTCTGTTGGATGATTTTCCTTGAATGTTTCTCTGTTAAACTTTCATTTAGGTTTTCTTCTTCTTTTTTTGTTTTTTTTTTTTTTTGAAAAACATCTTACGGATGTCTGGTTCAAATTCGACCGGTTTTGATAGACAGTTGGTAGCTTTTGAGGATATTGGATTATTTACGGGATGAATGGTTTTGATAATATAACTCGATTATGTTTTGTGAAAGGAATATTGCTTTTATGAAAGTTTGTGCTAGCAATA
The DNA here is from genome assembly GCA_023531295.1 of Papaver armeniacum. NCBI lineage: Eukaryota > Viridiplantae > Streptophyta > Magnoliopsida > Ranunculales > Papaveraceae > Papaver > Papaver armeniacum. The sequence goes on along the minus strand of JAJJWW010014986.1, from coordinate 7,931 downwards.
GGCACAAGGCCTTGAGTATGCCGATTTTATTAAGAACCTAAAAGCGGATCGTATATCTTGCCAGATCCTAAATTTACTCACTCTATAGTTTTCGAACACGCCCCTCTCCCGTGTAAAAAGGAGGATTTGATGGTAGCATCGCCGATGAAGTCCCCAATCGCTGGTAGCATCTTCTCGAGTCCCAGTTTCCAGTGTAGTTTTTACAGGCTGGCCCCAGTAGCAGGTTGTACAGGCGGATTAGTCGGATTGAGTCGCCTTCCCCTACCATCTTGACATCTTGGTGGAAACGAGATCGACTTGATCCCGATATTGTGGCCGATAGATCAATCCTCCCGCTGTGGTCGCCAATTGTTTATGGATAAAAATCGTTTCCGCCGATTTTGGTAAATTCGATAGGTGAGTGAGAAACTAGTTTAAACCCTAAACAAATGTGCTGCACGTGAGCACTTTCTAGATTCGAGAGATCAATACGTACAAGTCGTCCTAAAAACCAAGAAATGGCCGTTCAGGACTTGCTTCGGTCCTAAAGTGGAGGAGAAGGGTTGATTTGGGGAGGAAGCAAAAGAAGGTGTTGAGACCAAAATAATTAGGAGGTAGTATCTCGACTTGTATCGAAAGTGAAAGCTTAGGAAGCTTGCAAGAGATGAAAGCTTTTTTGGAGAGCTTGCAAAGTTGCCTTTTGCGAGTGTTGTATTTTCTCTGGCCAGAGACTTGTTATGCAGGTGAAATAGGTAAGACCTATTTATACAAGTCGAGATTGAAATGTGCCCTGGCCTCATGAAGGAAGGGAGAGTAAAGGGTGAAATAATGGGAGGAGGTGGTAACGCATGTGTTTATGGGTGAAAACGTTTTCACCATTATTTCCTCATTTATTTGACAAAACTTTATTCTTATTCACAGCTTTCTTAATATGAGTGTGAGTATGACTTTTAAGTATGGCCGTAAACAAAGACCCTGGAAAGCATCCCCCGAGTTTGTGTTGATATCTTTGTTGGTTGCACCTTGAGTGCAAGTGGCGCTGCTAGTGCGTGTGGCATGTGCCAATGGCATGTGCGAGATCACGCTGTTGCGGGTTGCACCTTGGCGCAGGTAAGCGATGCAGTGCTAGTTGCGTGTGTGGCATGTGCCAATGGCATGTCTTGAATGCTTGGTGGTAGGTTGCCACGTTGAGTGTAAGTGGCAATGCCCGGTACGCTGATGGCGTGTGGCATGTGCCAATGGTGATGTCTTAGTCCTTGGTGGTAGGTTGCCGGTTTGCAAGTTGAAGCCTGACGTGCGTGTTTGACATGTGTGAATGGCGCATGGCCCATTGAGGCTGCGTCCTGGTAGAAAAGCTACCAGCGATGCATGTTGGCATGTGCCAATGGCATGCTTTCGACCATTAAGTGCGTCCTGGTAAGAAAAGCTACCCGGTCGTGTTGGCATGTGCGATGGCATGCGTGGCCAATTAGATCCGGCACGGTAGGAAAAGCTACCCGCGAGCGTGTTGGCATGTGCCAATGGCATGCGTAGCCAATTTAGGTCACGACACGGTAGGAAAAGTCTACCGGCGGCGTGTTGGCATGTGCCAATGGCATGCGTGGCCAATTTAGGTTACTGACGCGGTAGGAAAAGCTACCGGCGGCGTGTTGGCATGTGCCGATGGCATGCGTGGCCAATTTGGAGTCCGCGACACAGTAGGAAAAAGCTACCGGCGATGCGTGTTGGCATGTGCCAATGGCATGCGTGGCCAATTTGGGTCGCGCCTGGTAGGAAAAAGCTACCCGGCGAGCGTGTTGGCATGTGCCAGTGGCATGCGTGGCCAATTTGGGTCGCTGCACGGTAGGAAAAGCTACTAGTGAGCGTGTTGGCATGTGCCGATGGCATGCGTGGCCATTTGGATCGCGCGCCTTGGTAGGAAAAGCTACCGGCGCGTGTTGGCATGTGCCAATGGCATGCGTCGGACAATTAGGGCCACGTCACGGTGAGAAAAGCTACCGACGATGCGTGTTGGCATGTGCCGATGGCATGCGTGGCCAATTTGGCCTGGGTTGCACTGATTTGCAAGCCTGGGTGCGGGCGCCACTTTGGCATGGCGATGGCTGGGGGCCAAGGTAAGGAGTGTTTGGCTTGGCGTGGCGTGACCAGCGTAGATAGGGCCAGAGAAGAGTGTGTTTGGCATGGCGCGGCTAGCCACGGGCTATGTGTGGGTGGCATGATTTGCCATTGGCACGGAGGTGCGGCTAGCATGGTTGGCATGCTTTGTCGCGTTTGGTGTGACTAGCATAGCTAGTGCCAAGGCGAGAGTGCGTTTGGCATGGTGCGGCTAGCTAGGGCTAGAGTGTGGTGCTGGCATGATTTTACCATTGGCGCGGAGGTGCGGCTAGCATGGTTGGCATGCTTTGCACGCGTTTGGTGTGGTGGCATGATTTTCCGTTGAGCACGGAGGTGCGTCTAGCTTGAGGGCTAGGTGTCGGTGCGGCATGATTTGACATTGGCACGGAGGAATTAGGGTTTTGTTAGTTGTAACCCTAATTTGAAAAAAATACCCTCTATTAATTACTACATACATTCAAATGTCCTACAATAAATGTGTCATGGTGACATTAGGTTATCACGGGTTTCGATTTTACCCTTTGTTTAAAAACCATCTGACACCACAAACTTCGATAAAGTCCCGAAACTTGAATCTCATGTCGATGCATCACGTATGTCGTGCTTAGTTTAAACCTCTATTAAACCAATCCGTACGCATACGGGTATGCATACCATGGTTCACGGACTTGGAATAACTTGCAATATCTAGCATACAAATTCGCATATTGTTCTATATCCAATCATGGTTATTTGTTCTAAACTCCCATTTCAATCATTGAAACATTCTCGGAAGACGAAAATAATTGCTCTCACACAAACTATTAGCTTCAAGCAACTTTCAAGTGATATAATGATCAATATGAAACATTCAGAGTCTACATCAAATGAATGTCTCACACAAATTATGTAGATATTACAGGTGATTTTCACATGAATTTGCGTCAATAATATAAGATGAACTTGGTTAAAGCGAGAAAGGTTACGACATGTATTTGAGAAATATGTAAGCGAGTTAGACCCGACTCGAAATATTATATGTGTATAATCAAAATCTATTTAGTTATACGATTTTTGTCTCAAATAGGATATAGAGTAGATAGGCTTTTGAGTGATAGGGTGAGTTCAAGTATGAAAAAGTGGAGGTCTAACAACCACACCCAATATTTAGATTAGCCAATACTTGCATGGAATAACTCTCTATACTTTTAAGAGAATCAACTAGACAGTTCGATTCAATCATAATAAAAGTATATCCAAGGAGTTAATATCTCATCTCTCGATTTGATCTATACTCAGAAAATAGAAATCTGCGAGTCTTTATCAAATACAAGAGAGATATAAACTTGAATGGTACCAAAGACTAATATACAAGGATCAATCAATTTCCAATGTACAACCAAAGGTTGGATTTCACAATTGATCGATACAATACACAACCTGTGATATTTCAATTATATAACAAAATGTAATGTCTGGAATAGAAATAACACAGAGACACCAAAAGTTTGTTAACAGAGAAACCACAAATACGGGAAAACCGGGACCTAGTCCAGTTGAGATACCACCGCGTGTTAAGCCCGCTATACTCTAGCCTACGCAAATTAAAATCAGTCGGACTAAAGTTCGAACCATAATCAATATAACACGGATTCGAAAGTCATGATTCGCTCTCCTTACGTTCCTACGATCCCAACGAGGATCGCTACGCATAATTCTCTTAGCTGATCTCACCCACATCGAAGAGTTGCTCAGCCGAAGTCCAGAAGACTTTAATAAACAAATCTGTATCACACGGAAAAGTTTACGATAATAAACAAATCTGTCTCCCATAGATAAACCTACAAGTTTTTTTCCGTATTTTGATAAAATCAAGGTGAACATGAACCAATCGATGACCCGGACTTATATTCCAAAAGAACAGCCTAGAATTATCAATCACCTCGTAATAATCTAAATCGTATGGTAGCGAAACTAGATATTGCGGAATCACAAACGATGAGACGAAGATGTTTGTGATTTCTTTTTATTTTGCCCTATCAGAGATATAATCTCAAGTCAATTATTCAATTGAACTCGTACGATAGAAAATAGCAAGATCAGATCGCTCAACTACAAGAGAAGTAGTTTCGTCTGGATTCAAAATCCCAATAAAGTCTTTAAGTCGTTAACCGACAGGGTATCGAGAATAAACCTACGGTTAAATGGGTGTAGGAGCAAAATATCGCAGCAACCTTCACTTGCGAATTACTAACGACGCAACATAATAATGTCGCAGAAGAAATATTAGAAACGACGCAACAAATGACATTAGCTTAAATATGAGAAGGTGTGTGATTCGAAGAGTCAAGACTTAGAAGACTAACATTTGTAGACCTGCGAAATGTCGTAAGGTAAATATTAGTTGTACATGAGCTGTCATCCACTATGTAATATCCTATATAAAGAGAAAGGCAGGAGAGAGAAGGGGGGGATACACTTTAGAGAGGGAGACGCATTTTGTTAAGAGAGAGATATTTTTAGAGAGGGATTTATTTTCTTTATTAATTAGAAAAATAATAAATAATTAGATCTATAGTTCTACAAAATATCCATTAATGGAGATTGTAAATGTAATACTAATGTAACCTCAACAATCATAGTAAAGAACCATGGATGTAGATCACATTGATCGAACCATGTAAAAAATCTTGTGTCTCCATTTATAATTTTAGCACTTTTATCTTTATTTTGATTATCAAATAAGTTTAGATCTAGAAAATATTATCATAAAATCACAAGGGGTGTGTTGTAGGAAATCATGCAACTATATTTTTGGCGCTAGAAACAGGGAGGAGTAAAGGATTTATCCTTCCTGTAATTTGTTGGTTTAAGAAATTTCCATGAAGATTAGCTATTGTTCATATTTATTTTTAGATCTTAAAGTTTCAGGAGCAAAACGGAAATTTCATGGAAGAAGTTACACTTTGAGGGACTAAACATCATCAACAATTTAAAGACATGAAAAGAAGAAGACAAAAAAAAAATTTAGTTGTTGTGATGAAATTCGGGGAAGAAAACTAAAGTTTCAATGGAAAATTTTCATGTTCAGGAGAAGAAGGTGATCGTGTGTCAATCGATCAAAAATAATTTCACTTTAACTTTTACTGTAAATTTAAATATGAAGCACAAGGTAAGGAAGAGTTCGTATCCATGAGGCAATTGTTGTAATGTAATTTCAGTTTCTAAGGTAACCAAGGGGGGATGTTTGTTGTTTTATATCTAATAAATAAAAAGTAATTGAAAGCAAAGTAAATAATTGGAATAATCAATAAAGGAAGATGTTGGTCAAGGGATAGTATCATTCACAAACATGTATTTTCATCAATGATTAGAATTGGTATTTTAATCTGTATTTACTAAAGTCCTAGGATACCTTGATGTAAGTATAACCACAGTTAATTCCACAATTTTCATCACAACCACATTAAAAGATGCATATGTGAATTCTTCTGAAAGCGACCCTAAAGTGTAAAGCACAATTAAGTTTAACTCCCTAAAAGCATTAAGTTCTATGGAATAAGACTAATCAATGCAAACGAATGTGTAAAAGCACTAACGTTTTAACAAAAGTTATGATTCACTTGTGACTAGTAGGATATATCAAACTGCAAGCACTACCCACAATTATCTTTACTTAGAATCGAGGATAAACAACTTTTTCGTATTGAAAACCCTAATATAGCTCTAGAGATGAGCATAAAATCGGATTGATTAGGACTCAACCTAACAAGTATTCAAATCTTATAACACTATTAGTTGTGAATCACAAACAATAAATTCTTTGAGACAAAACTAATTCATAGATTCAAAAACATGTTGAGAAATCAACTCTTATCCCATAACCAATAATATGTTTAGCTACTCATAGCTATGGAGTTCATCATAATAATAATAATTGAAAAGAAAGAGAAGATGAACAAAAGCAAACCTAAGAAGAAAAGTAAACAAAGCGCTCTCCCAAAATTCCAAGAATAATATATATATATATATAAATTTGTAGAAGACCTTCCCTTTATAGCTTTTCTCGACTTCTAAAATTAGGTCTAGTCTTCAAAGTCCATTAGATGAAAATCCTGAAAGCCCATAAGAGAAAAACCCATGTAAGAAAATATGTCCCAAAAGTGGTCATGGGAAATGCGGTATTGTGGTAGATCGTGCAGGAAAACATCTCGGGTGGCCGACAAAAGTCGCCGTCCTTAGGTTCGGTGAGTCAGCTCGATTCGGGTTCAGCAGTTCAACTGGTGGTAGGTCAAACAAGTCGGGGTGTGCAGATCGGGAACCCGGTCGGAGTGCAGTTCGGTCTAACTCATCGAATCGGGTGCCTAGCGATTGTGGGGCAAAGCCATTTTGCAAGGGCTAAATGTTGTGTTGCGCCGGGATGGTGCATCACTGTATCTCTTCCACCAGACCATAAAATGCACCATCATTGCATCTTGTGATGCATAAACCACCTCATTACCACTAATTCATACCCACACCTTGATCCTGCACTTCCACAACCGACTTTCACGACCATAGCCATCTCTTCCACCTTGCCTATTTGTTATAACACAGCTTCCATGCTCTGTCACCTATCTCAAATAAGCAGACACCACCTGACTGCAATTCTGCCCTCATTGCACAACAACAGCTCATTTCTTCCACAGCTTGTGAATTCAACACCACAGCACAGAATCAATTCGACCTCATGTTCTTGTCCACCGACTGCATGACCTTCCCTTCGAGGCCACAATCACTTGTTGCATTCAACATTTCTATGCACAACTGTGATATCACCTCGGGCTACCACCGGCTCAATCTCCCCTGCACTAACATTCATCTAAACCTCATAGCATGACATTTCATACAACCTTGAGCTACTCACCGGTGGACAATCAACACAAGCTGCCGGTCTCTGTCACAAGCTCATATCGAGACCCATTTCAAGGCCAACAACCATTCACCAACAGTTCTTGTGTTAGTGCCCAACCCGTCCAGCACGTAGCTCCAACCCATCAATATGAGTTGCACTCATTTCTGAGGACAAAACCGAGGTACAAACCCGAGGCCAATTCTGGTGCAAACTACACCTGTGAATTTGATTCACCTATTCCAAGCTGGCAGTGCAACTCCACGGTTCTTCCACTGCAATCCCTGGCAAGCAACATCCATTGCCTTACTTACCACTCAATGCTAGCCATCAAGCCCATTTCACGAGTTTTGAACTTCGGTCTCCATCCCTATACGCATGACAACATGCCCGTGACAAAACACATCCATTCTCATTTCCTCTCTTTAATCAACATCAGAACTCAAATCTCCATTGCTATCTATTTGTTAAATTCGTCAGAACCACCACAGCTCAATCATCTGTCTTCATATCATAAACCATTCACAAGAACACACCTCCATCTCGAATTTCACATCTTCACCCGACTTCTGCAGCAACATCAACATCGGTTTCGCCAGCACGCCCAGATCTATCTCGAGCAATGAACACAAGAACAAACCCTAGCTCGGACTCCCAGAAATCATCACGAAGCAGACATCTTCTTCTTTAATCTCAACTTCAGCGCAAACCCAACTCTCTAAACCCATGGAAAGTATAAATCTAACGATTTGATTCAGCGAGAATAACACCTCCAGAACCACAAGTTCTGTAGCTTCATGTAATAATCAACACAAACCTCAAGCATTCTCGTTCTTGTGATTCAGCAACCAATGTTTTCTTTGTTTCTTTCCCATCTTCAATTCACAGAAACTTAGCGTCTCGGTTGGAAATCTCTATGATTCATCTTCTTATCCAACGAGAATCAAATATGTAACTTTTTATCTCG
>JAJJWW010014984.1:0-508591 GCA_023531295.1 Papaver armeniacum | reverse complement strand
GGATTGAGTCTCCATATCCGGCTAGTAATAGCCCGGGCGTTGAAGTCGTCGGTAAGCGTTACCACCGGTGATTGTCCACAAATTTCATTGTGAACACGACTTCGGTTGTAGTTGTGCTTCGTCATCCCAAGACATCTTGACGGGGAACTATCCGGGTTCGATAATCTGACAAACCATGAAGCATGAAGAAGTTCTCGCAGGGTTTTAAGACTGACCTTTCCTTGGGAGAGTGAGCTGTTGAGCTCTTGAATGATCGGAGTTCGCCAATCGTCGGTCTTGGTGTCTTTGTATTGTGATAGCCATGTCGATTTTATGGTTCTCCTCTTTCTTTATCTGGGTTTCTTCCAAACCTTCGAACTTCAATTTGGAATCTAGTGTTGCTAGACAATCGGCGTGTTTGTTGTTGCTGCGACCGACATGGGTTATGGTTGCATCGGCAAAATAGTTTAGTAACCTTTGTGCTTCTGATCGATATGGAGCTAGTGTTACTTCCTTCAGTGCGTATACCCCATTCATCTGATTCACCAGTAACTTGGAGTCACCTCTTATCTCCAGACGCGTGACTCACGCTTGCTTGGCTAGTGACGACCCTATGTGGAAGGCTTCATACTCCGCTGAGTTGTTGGTGCATTCGAAGTCCATCTTGAAGGAGTGTGAGAATACTTCCCCAGTTGGAGATACTAATACCACGCCCGCTCCTCCAGTATTACTGCTAGGGGTAGCAGAGCTATCAAAATACAAGAGCCACACTTCTTCTTCCAAAACAGAGACGTCTGGAAATTCTCCAGGAAGATCCTCGTGGAGCTCTGTAGTGCCTTCTCTAGGGAAAGTCACGCTAGTAAGTCCGCGACCGCTTGACCCTTGATAGCTCTAGGTGACGTACATGTTATGTCCAGCTCGACATTTGGAGAAGCCACTTGCATGTCCTTCCCATCAAGACCGCTTTGAAAGTAAAAACTTTGCGGGTCAGATTTAGACACGAGTATCACCTTGTTGGATAGTAGGTAATGCCTAAACTTCGAATGGAATGGATCAAAGCTAAACATGCTTTCTCGCTTTGGGATATCCGAGTTCAGCATTTCTTAATATTCGGTGAAATAGTATATGGGACGTTCGATTCCCTCGTCGTCTTCCCCGAGCGAGTAAAGCCCCTACGGCGGTGTCACCGAAGGCGGTGTAGAGATATAGCGGCTTCCCTTGTGCGGGAGACTTCATGATGGCCGGAGATGACGGATTCGTTGAATCTTTCGAAAAGCTTCTGTTTGGGTTGCGGTCCAAACGAAGGCGGCTCCTTTCTTCAATAAGGGGTGAATGAGGCGGTAAGTTGGGCTAGACCAGGTATAAAACGTCGAATATAGTTCACCTTGCCCATGAAACTCTGGAGCTCCTTCACAGTTCGTGGGGCGGCATTGTGAGGATATCCTGAGTCTTGGATGGGTCTACGTTGATCCCTTCTGCAGTTACTTGGAATCCCAGAAATTTACCTGAAGAGACGCTGAAAGCGCATTTTAAAGGATTCATCTTCAATTTGTATTCTCGACACCTCTCAAACACTTGCCGTAAGACGCTGGTGTGATCTGCTCGAGCCCTTGAATTGACCATGATATCATCTACATAGTCTTCTACTTGTTTATGCATCATGTTGTGGAAGATTGCCGTCATAGCACGTTGATACGTTGCGCCAGCGTTCTTCTAACCGAATGGCATAACAGTATAGTAAAATTGCCGAGAGGGGTTCGGAAGGCTGTCTTACTTGCATCGTTCTCATACATCCTTATCTGATTGTAGCCGCTGTAACCATCCATGAAGGAAAACATGCCGTGTCCGCTAGTGGCGTCTACTAACATGTCGATGTTAGGCAGAGGAAAGTCGTCCTTGGGGCAGCACTTGTTCAAGTCTCTAAAATCCACGCAAAGACCGAATCATCTGTTTTTTCTTCTTTACCGGACCACATTAGCTAACCGGTCGGATGATGAATAGGTCGATGAAGCCAGCAGACTAGTAACTTCTGAATTTCGTTCTTGATTTGTTCTTCTACTTCTTCGTGTCTGAATTGCCTCGGAGATTGCTTGATTGGCTTGGATCCAGGTATGACATGTAGGTGATGGGTGACCAATTTTTCATCTAGACTAGGCATTTCCTCGTATGTCCAGGCGAACACGTCTTGGTACTACTTGAGTAGTTGAACAAGACTCGTACGTTCGTCTGTGGACATAGTAGAACTGATAGAGACCGGCCTGGGAGATTCTTCATTCCCGATGTTAACAGTCTGGAGCTCGTCAGTCGTGAAATTGGTTCCATCTTGTAGTTGTCGCGGGGCATCCAATACCTCCTCTTGTATTTCGTCGTTCTTGTAGCATTCAATTGGGCGGAGAGACTGGGTGCCAGTCTCTCCTGCTAATTGCTAACAAATGGCGCCAGATATTGTCTTCCCCTTCTGATCACGTTTCGCCTCGAAAGTGCGTTCCCTTTTGGTGTGAGCATGGGTTGAAGCTTCACCGGATAAAGATGGACGCCTCGTCAGAGAAGGCGTGTCGTGGTGCTTGGCCCCCAGTGATGCAAGTCGGTCTTCTTCCTGGATGGAAGCCCACGTGGGTAGTGGGGTGCACAGGACTTTGTCTGATCTTCCCTGCAGAGTATGTTTTGACTCGAACAGCTCCACTCCGCATATTGGTGCGTACGGAGACAATGATGCAGTAATACGGATGACTTCCTCATTTAGCATGGTCTTCAGGCACTGGTGATACGTTGAAGGAATGACCTTGTTGTCATGAAGCCACGGTCTCCCTAGTATCATATGGTAGTCCGGCTCATTTTCTATGACTTCAAATTTTGCTTTTGACTGAATGGGTCCTACTGATAAATTCAGATTGACATACCCGTATGTGCTGGTCTGGTTTTCTTCGAAGTCCGTCATCGTGGTGGGCTGTCGTACAATCTTGCATGGGCTAACCTTGGCTGTCCTGAGAGTCTTGAGAGTAATCACATTCGAAGATGCTCCTGTGTCGATGAGGGCCCTCCTGAACTCTGAACCCTTGATATGTGCGGTAACATGTAGGGCCCGGTTGTGACCTTCCTATGCCATCATGTCGTCTTCTGTAAATGTAACATTATTTACAGATGTTTCCGATGCGATTAAGACTTCGGGACGAGAAGGAGTCAGTGTACGTCCCGAGCTATTTTATTAACCTGCAACAAACGTCTCGCCCGTTGATTCTTCGAGAGGTGCAAGAGTTCACACAAGCTTTCCACTAGAGATGCTGCTTCCTGATCCACTGGCCTCTAGTTCATAGTAAAACTGTTGATCTGAGGGGAACTAGTCCCCGGTGCAAAAGTCTCCAGAACGCTCATCGTGTGAATCTCTTGTACCCGTGCTAGTTCGCTTAATGTTGGAAATCTCTTGATCATGCCGTCAGATACGCCGTTAGGAGGAGGGGTATCTCCGTTGGAGGAACCATCAGGATTTGAGATCGTCGAGGTGGTCCTAAGACCAACCATCTCGAAATTGATTGAATGGTATTGAAGAAATTGACTTTACAATTGAGAGATTAACCTCCCGCTGTGGTCGCCAATTGTTTATGGGTGAAAACTATTCCTGTCGGATTTGGTAATTTGGGGTGTGTGGATGAGGAATAAATCTAAACCCTAAAAAAATGCACTGCACGGTGAGTGCTTGTGATTCGAGAAATCAATCTGTACAACTCTGGCCTAAACCAAGAAATGGTCGTTCCAGACTTGCTTCGGTCACAAAGTGAAGGAGATGGGGTTGATCTTAGGGAGGGAAGCGAAGAAGGTGTTGAGATTGTGAAGGTGTAGGATTGTTTATGACTTGTAACAGAAAGGTGAGCAGGCTTACGATTGATGCAAGCGGTGCTTTGAGTGTTTGAATACGTTTTTGTATTAACACTTGGTTTTACGTCTTGTCTTGACTTGTTCTGTTATTTTTGGAAATAGGGAGGAGAACCTATTTATACAAGTCATTTGAGCCTTATTCACGTCTCTCGTGGGAAGTGGAGGAAGTGGAGTGATGGAGTAGTGGAGTTGTGTGTTGGTATTACACGACCAGTCTTGCCCACTTCTCCTGTCATCTCTAACCGTCCATGACTTCCTGACACGTTCTTGTGATGGCGCGTTGCACGCTGCACACTGTAAACCGCCAGACCAATACCCCAGTATGTATCCCCCAGTTTGTGACATGATTGATGTCTCGAGTGTGTGGATCGTGGCACCCAAAGAAAGCAGCATGTAATGCTATACTAAATAACTAAATTATTTAGGAAGTCGATACTTGTGAAGTATCGTGTGTATTCTACGCAGGTACTGCATCGAGTATATTTAGCATGTATGAAGCATTGTTGTTTTTAAGGCTTACCGGAGTAAGTCACGAATTTAAGCGTCTTAAAATAGCATCATGTTCGGCCATCTTCGAGTGATCGTTTGGAGGCTATACAGGTAAGCCCTGACTTGACCGATCACTCCATGTGGAAGAGTGGTGGACGGTGATTGTGGTGACGCCTTGCTGGTCTCTTAACTCCTAACCAGGGCTGCTTGACCAAGCTAGTAGATTTAGACGGACGAGATGATCTGTGACACTCATATGCGACCGTTGATGAAGTTTTAGGGCTTTTGAAGAGGTGCGCAGGCATCACTCTTCAGCTTGGTCGAAACCAAGCATGGGAGGTGTTTTGGAAAGGACCGACCGGGCATGCGTGTAGACTGCATGCCGGTGTACACGTCCGTACCTCACTGTCTCATGAAGGCGCGATCTAGGCCACTCAATTTTACCGGCAAAGAGGAGTGGTTGACATCGATTTGCAACAGAAATCTGGTGCCGCAAAAGCTGCGCATCATGCCCACTTCGGGCGAGCGTTTCAAGACGACCAAGCCTGGTCGGTCCCGGCCGATTGATTCGGCGTGTGGGTGGTAGGCTGGTGTTCATGCGTGTACTTCATTGCCTCATAGAAACGTGATCTAAGCCACTCAATTTGTCCGGAGAAGTTGAGTGTTCGAGATCAGTTTACGATTAGGAGGTGCGACCACGCCTGGTTTGGGCGTGCGAATCGAGGTGTACAACCAAGTTTAGTCTTGGCTGATCGGGTGTGGAGATAGGTGGGCCCACAATGATCATGTTGATACTTACCGGACCGGATTAGTTTATTCCTGGACCCTTCATCCGAGCAGGAGAAAAGGGACGCTCGTGATCGTGACACAAACCCTAATCAGGTTTTGCCGGCCGTGTGTCATACCCAGTTTGGGACGCATGAATCAAGACGACCAACCATAGTTGGTCCTGACCGATCATTCAGGTATGTAGGGCAGGCCCACGGTGTTTGTGTTGATATGTTCTGGACCCTTTGAATCTACATCTACACCCTCCATATATGCCTGCGAAGATGGATGGTTGAGACTGATTTGCGACACATGTAATGTGCCGTAACCCTAGTTTAGGGTTTCACGTCCATGTTGTTTTTGGCTGGACAAACTGGTAAGTGTTGCTTCCCTCTTGGGGAGGCCGACCATGTGGGGCCCGTATTGGGTCGGTGGTGAATACTCCAATACCTGCTTGAGGGTTATGGATTCGATCTGGGCCATCCAATCATGCTGGTGAAGTTGGATGGTCATGATCGTTTCTGAGACTGATATGGTTAGTTCAGGTTCAAATATGCTCAATTGGGCTAGTATAACATACCGAGAGTTGTAGCCTGTATGGGTATTTCGTACATGTTTTATTATTAATGCTTGGAGATTCGTGTTGCTCTGCTGAGAACAACACTCAGTCGTCATGCCGCACCGGTAATGAGTACAAGAAATACAAGTCTGGTCATGCATTAATTAATAATGCTGTAAATTCACAGGGTATATGGGATTGTTGCTACATGCTCCAACCTGGATGAATTTCGTGTATTTAATTCACAGAATGCTGGGATTGTTGTCACATGCTCTATTCTAGGTGAATTAGTAAGGTGAAGAAATATTCATCACTTATTAATGGCTTTATCATTTGCAAGATGTTAGCGCATAATTTTGGCTTTTGCAATTTCAGCCCTTAAATAAAAATCCACCATCAACAGCAGTATCTTGAACTGCAGCATGGTTTGGCTCATGTCTCATGCCATATCTCAAGTCCCTCACCAACAATCAAAATAAAAAAATGGTCAAACATAAGGTCAAACAAAATAGGTCAATAAGCAAAACAAAATCAGCACATTTGTGTATATTTATTGAGTGGTACAATTTATTATTATGGTGATTATGAAGTATGAACATCTCTATGTTTCAGATTTTAGGTTTATTTTTATGTTGTTGTGAATTGAACCCTGATTTGAGAATCTTTTGGTGATTATGAACATCTCAATTGCATGCTTTATGAACATCTCAGATTGTAGATTCAGACTGTAGGTGATTTAGGATTATGAACATCTTTTGGTGATTATGAACATCTCAGATTGTAGATTCAGACTAGGTGTGTATATGCCTCTCCATCAAGTGAATTAGACTGGATAGAGAATAATGCTTATTTTGTTTCAACATACCACGGTTGAAATCACAAAGAGAAACCGAAAAAAGACAATTGCAATTTCATTAACCACATTTACAAACACCATCACCATTACAGATCAGACCACTAATTACTAAGTAGTTCCATTTACAATCAAACCATAAGCAAAAGAACTAGACACGCTACAAATTCCAGTTCGACTTACACCTGCACAACCAACTACGATGTCGTCAGATAAGCAAAATTCCCATAACCTCCATAACAAGTACCAGCAAAATACCTACCACTACTACTACCGAGTTTAATCTTTGTCAACACCAAAACAATACCTTTACAAGATCAAACCTTGTGCTGAAATAAAACCCCCAAAAAAAAAAACACTTACCATGCATTAGAAGATGTATCATGTATTACAGAAGACTAGACCTCTCCTTCAGTTCCAACAGCACCAGCAACTACAAGCATTAGGAAAATATTTGTGAATTTTCACGAAGATGATCTGAAAACTTCAAGGAATGCAATCCTCCTAAGTCTTCCTCAAAAGATTTTCCCAATGCTCTTCAGATGATCACCACTGATCATCGTCATCGTCGGTGTTAAAGCCCTCTTCTTCATAGGAGAAGTCTACGCCGTTATCAGTGCTGGTAGAAGCTGCAGGACCATAACCTCCATCCTCATCATCTTCATCATCTTCACAATCTTATGATCCTTCATTTTCTTCTTGCTGAACCTATGCTGCAATAGGATTGCCATCTACAACCATCCCTGGTATCTCCTCACCGTCTGAATCCACGTTCAGGGGTTCAGACATAGTACGAGCAAATATCCTGGGTTGAGCTTTCTCTGCCAAATAGAGTAGATACATTTCTGCATCATCTCTCTCATGCCTGTCTCTCTCTAGCCTCTTTTTCTGGATCATTAGATCCCTCACTGCTGCTATCATCCTCATCAAGTTTTACTGCTTCTCCACCTTCCTCATCACTTTCACTTCCTGTGGCACTTCTTGTCTTAATCCAACGACGTTCATATCTCTCTAGACTTTCTCTCTTCTTCCTTGCACATCTTGTCTCATATTTTATGATCCAAAACTGGTACTCTTCTTCGTTCTCAATCCTTTGCCTATCAAATTCTTCTTGTCTCCTATTTTCTTCTTCCTGAATCCTCTTATTTGGAATTTCTTGTTCTAAATAAGAAATCAATCTCTCAGCCTCTTCACTTGTTAATGCATGAGTTGCTTGTTTTGCATTTTCTAATGCTGGTGATTGATTTTCAACAACATCAGGTTGGTTTGGTTCAGCCATCTCTTAATATTCTTCTCTCTGCAAATTTTCTTTATTTTTTTGTTTTGATTAAGTAATTGCATATCAGTTTCTTATCCTTTTGTAAAGTGGTTAGATTAACCATAAATGTCCCATTTATGGCGCATGGTTAAACTTCTTGTCCCTTGGCAGACCACGCCTTATCAGTGTCAAGAGTCAAGACACAATTTTTCAAAATACATCATTATTAGCCGTCTCATCTCTTAATTGCCCCTTCAAAAAAAAAATCTCTTAATTGCACACAGCGTTATCTTTAAGAGTAAAACCAGACAGCTTCCTAATTTGAAGGCCACAACTGTAGCATTATGGTTCACCAGGGTTCACAAGTTTGGCTCATGTATCATGCCATATCTCAAGTACCTGACCTATGGGTGGGACTTGGGTTGGTTGGGCGGGTTAGAAGGCTTACTCTAAATAGATAATAATGGCTCATGATTCATGAGATAAATATAATATATATTTTCATTATTAGATTTGAAGATAATATCTAAAATTACTCTAAATAGATAATAATGTCAATTATAAAAAAGTTTATATAACTATATCATTGTTCTTAGGGTTGGGTGGGTTGCTTGGGCTAGAAACATTTGTGCCGATGCTTGCCCAAATTTAACTCGGGTTTATAAAATTTATGATCAAGCTTGCCCAAAGTTTTGAAATACATTGCCCATGTTCTCCTAACGATCGGGTTGGGTGGGTTAACCCAACCCCTAGTTAGTAATTCTCCGAATCATTCCTGAATGATTTGCGAACGTATCCGAACTGACCGAATCCGAATGATACTTCCGAACTATTTGAACTCCGAACCTAGTTCTCGGATTATATGGACCTCACGAATGATTCGTGAACGTATCCGAACTGACCGTATCCGAATGATATTTCCGAACTAGAACTCCCATAGGTAACTCTCTTACCAGAGTTCTGTTGATTGGTTTTTGTTTGATTTTGTATATACTTTATATTTAAATACAATTATTGGTAGTTGTTTAACCAGTGTTTTATGTGTTGATTTTTGTTTAAAAGTCTATAAGTTTTATAATACATTTATGCGATTAAATTGTTTATTTTATGTTAAATAATCATGCTAAAATATTTTTTTCCATCTTATAAATCATATACAAATCAAATTAGTCTCGTAATAAGGTCATAATACTTATCAATTTATCATATATGTTAGCCGAATTTTAAGTGCCGAACTCACATTTATAAAACGAATATGCACGTACGTATGCCGTTCCGAACTACTGTCCGAACAACTAACCGTTGACCGGATTTTTGATCGAATTCGATCTATCCAAATCCATATAATTCCCGTACGTATGCCGTCCCGAACTACTACATGTACCCCTTATTTGTATAATTCCCAATAAATGGTCAAACATAATAGGTCCCTGCACAATCTCCCTTATAAAGCATATAGTTTGGACAACTTAGGCAAGTTAAAGAGCGACCAGGATTCATTCTTGGGAAAGCTAAATCTACGGCTGTAAGATGATCAGTTTAATTAACTTTCAATAATAAATGTTCTATTAATATTTCATAATAAATGTTTGTTTAATTAATCAAATAAATACACTTTCATTAATACAGTACATAATAAATTTATTTTATGCTAAATCAGTTGACACTAATGGTGGTTGTGATGGTGGGCGGGGGTGGTGGATCAGTGGTGGGTGTTAGTGAGAATGGTGGAGTGATGACGTTAATGATGGTGGTGGTGGAAGAAGTAGTGGTAGTGGGATGAGAAAGGTGTCCTAAGATAGATAAATTAATTAGTTACCCTTGGTTTATTCTTTTTATTTGATACATTATTAGTTTTTAAATTTGTTTTTATTTAATTTTTTTAAATTAAAATAAATATTATAGGCCAGATTTTTATCGGGTCGGGACAGGAAAAACGATGAACGGTTGAGGACTATAAAGAAACCAAGCTCTGAATGTCAGATACCAAACCAGAACGCCCTGGATTCATTCTTGGGAAAGCTAAATCTATGGCCGAACGATGATTAGTTTACTTAACTTTCAATAAAAAATATTTTATTGATATTTCATAATATTTTTTTAGCTAATCAAATAAATATATTTCATTAATACAGTACATAATAAAATTATTTTATATTAAATCAATTAACATGTAACATTATTATGGAAGTTGTGGTTGATTTTTTTAATTTGAAAATAAGATGGTTATTAACACAAAAGAAATAATTGTACAGGCTGACCATAATTTTTTTCCGAAAAATAACCCGAGAAAAACCCAGCGATGATAGGGATAGTAAAGGTTATCAGTTGATCCCCCTCTATATGTTTCACCCGGTGATTTTTTCGAGACAAATTTTCGGTCAACCTAGAAATTCTCTGAAAAAACATAACAATTAAAAAATATGGGGAAAAATTGTCACTTTATATAGAGCCAACAAAAGAATGACAAGGGTTTTAAATTGACATAATTTTTTTACTTACTATGGAGGCCGTGTCGTTACGGCACGAGTGAAGTTCTAGTTGTGTATATTATTTAATTTTAATTAGTTAACAAATGGGCCATATCCTGAACTCACATCATGCCATATCTCAATACCCTGGTCCCTGAGTCCTGACCAACAACTAATTAATCAACTAATGTCAAACAAATCAGGTCAAACATAGGTCAAGCTTTAATGACGTGATAAACCTTGGTAAAATGGCATTTTGGTTAATAAAAATTAATAATATGATTTCAGGTGATTTTTCACGGCTGTGGTTGAAAGCTGAACAAAACTCTCTTCTGAGAGCTTCTGGCCCACCGGGATATATTTCAACCAATAGGATTTTTCCGTTATTTCACCCCTCAAAAACTACGTCCGGAAAAACCACCATCCAGAAACACCACCTATTCTAATTTTCTCTTTCGCCTCCTCTCCATTCCTCGCTCTTTCTTCCCCTCACTTCTCCATTCTCTCTTTCTATTTTGCAGATTTGAAATCATCGGAAAGGAAGCTATTAGCGAAAGAGAAAAATCAATAAAAATATTGATTCCTGCAGGTATACTATACCATAAACCCTACCCTTTTTCTCTTACTTTTTTTTTTCTTTCTGAATCAATGAACCCTAACACTTTTGGTCTATTTTGCAGATACGAGTTTTCATTGATCTTGATAAACAAAGAAATCCAATCTTTTATTGGTGTTAGGACACTGGGGGAAAAACCTCTGCCGAATCAGTCGAGTTAATCAATCGAGTTCATCTTCCTAAATCTCTAAGAAAAATCTCTTTGAACATTTTGTTCCGACAAGGTAAACTCAATTAATGTTTCTCTAATCTCTTAATTTATTAACCAGGATTATAGATCATCTTGAATCCGTCTGGAGCTGTATTTTTTTTTCTGTTTGCTACTCGCTTTTGGAATATTTTCTTTGTTATTGTTTCATTAATGTTTCTTTGTTGTTTTGTCACTGATTCCAATTTGTCTTATTTGTTCAAAATTTTCTACTTGGTCAAAGATTTTATGCTATACCTGACCTATTTGGATTGTTGATGGATTGGATTGTAGATGGAGTAGTAAGTTGGTGAGGATAAAGATAATCCAGTGAACCATGATAAGGGAACTTGAATTTATTTTATACGGCTGTGTTAAGAGAACTTTAATTTTGATTTTTGAATACTCCAAGGGTATGATCATAAACCAATTTAGAGAGAGTTCATCTAGAGCATTCTCTGATAAATTCTAATAATAAGATTGTAATTTTGGGTTTGGGTTCACATGGATGATCACGTTTCCTTATGATTTCATTATTGAATTTTGTTAGACAGTATTAATTTTGTGACGGAAATTGTGGAATTTGGTTTAGGTTGAGTTAAATTTTGTTACTAGTGGTTTTTTTATGGATTTAGGAATTAGCTTCTGTTGCTGTAAGGAGTAAAAGTTGCATTGTAGATTAAGCGGCGTTGTTATAGAGCGGAAAGGAGAATCTGTTGTTGTATTCTCTCGATTTTGTTTTTCTTCACTTTGCAACGGTGTTCTATCATGCTAAGCAAGCTGGTTTAACAGGGGAAGAAGACGTATTTAGAGAACCTACTCATCCCTACCTCCACATACAACAAATGGCATCGTTTGACTCATGAGAAGATTTGGCAATCACCAAAGCATGGGCAGCCGAAAGTCGAGTTGTAGATCGCTCCTCGGACCGAGACCTTTTGGGCGAAGATACATAACAAATTTAGCCAAGATTATGGGAACCCGAAAAGAAGAAGTGTTCAACAAATCAAGGATAGGCACAACATCATCCTAGATGCGGTAGGCTGGGTTTTTAAAATCAAACACCGGATATCGCATGCAAGCCACCATAGCTTGTCCCCTCTACAACTTGTACGTATCTTTATGGTTTATTCGGCACAATACTTTTTTCAACTTATATGTAACCAAATAAGTTTGTGTGTTGTTTTTGTAGCACGAAGCCGTGAAAGCGCGCTACTTAGAGGAAAAGGGGGAAGCATTCACATTTGATGAAATTGTTTACTTCATAGTATTCATATTTTCGGAGTACCACCAGTGGGAGTATCACGAGAACTCAATGGTGGGTGAATCGGACTTCATACTCTTATTTGGCATTGCAATCGTTTACTTCACCGCATTGCGGTTTGTGTAATCATCTGTGGAATCCGGTAATCACCTATTCCTTGAATGTGGTTATGCTAGATCTATTTGGTTGGTTTTAAATATCAATATTACCTTTGGTGCAGGAATTACTAGACATGAGATTAATAAATTGCTAATGGTTTCAGTTTGGACATTTTTTTTTAAGCATCAGTTTGGATTATTTGATGTTCAAAGATTTTTCAAAACATTAACTCCAAATAGGACAATGTCAATAGATGGCATTAATAAACTTGTGTCTCCTGGAACTAATCTTGTTTCTTCTACATTTTGATGCTTCTTTAAGTCAGATTCATTACAAGGTGGAATAGGGCTAATTGTGAGGAATTGTGCAGGTAGATGCTTTCGGGTGCAAGGATAATGCTTCAATGGAGGAATGAAGATGGGAGTTGAAGCTGAGGAGCTGGAATGTAAGGCTATCTTTGGCAGCTGTTACTCTGGCACCCTCTAAGAACTTTAATTATGTTATCTATGAATTAGATTGTGAGACTTTAATGAAATCCATCAATGATCAAACCTATTATGTTAATTGGGTGAATCAAGCTTTGGTTTTAGATATTAATTCTAATTGGAAAGAACACACAATTAGAGCAATGTGTTTTAATTCACTTAATTCTAATTGGGGCCATAGCTTCTTCCAGTTCTTACGATTTTATTTTTCAACTGTACCAACACGTACTCCACTTTTTACAAAGTTAGTTTTTACTTTAGTACCGTTATAACAAGCTGCAGACAACACGTACTCGGCTTTTTAGCTATCATTTTGATTTATTTTACGAATTCGGTACGACCAAAAAAATTCTTTAGGATGGAATGAATATTAGTCGCATTGCACTCCGGTCTTTTAGAGCCGTCAAAGCAGAAAATTATGCAGCAGGATAACAAGATTTGACTGAGAAAATTCTTAACATAGAACGTGCAGCATGCAAATTGAAGGATCTTTACCTCCTGTTTTACCAAATTATTTACTATATACACTTAAATATTTTGCCAAATTATTTATTAGGAAAAATATTGCCAAATTTCCATTTACCCTCTGTGTTCATCTCTCTCGTCTTAAATCATTTCATGTTTCTACTCTTAAATCTTCTAACCTCCCCTAGAAAACGAAACAAGTGGTTTACTTTGATCATCGATTGATCTCTGGATAAACCATATATTCCCTGTCGGTTTTGCTTTGCGGAATAATCGGATCGGACCGTGTAAGTAATTCTTTTCGATCTTGCTTTGTTAACGAGATTGTAACTCTAATGATCATAGTAGGGTAAATATTGTCTTCACATGCAAGCTGTATGTAGGTAGCTAACCTCGATTACTTGTATGATTCATATATGATAAGCCGAACTCACATTGTGATTTGTGATTACTCTTTGTGTACGTATTACTCTTTGCAATGATATTTCGTAGTTTTATTCGGACCACAATAGCATTTTCACAAGATGTTCACAAGTTTTTTCTCCGTCCAGGTATCCGAGAATTTATAATGGATCCTAGAGTAATGGAAAAATCTTGGATGTATACCAATAGAACCAAACCGCGTTATCAAGATGGAGTCGATGCATTTATAAAGTTTGCTACGCATACATACCAACAGGACATTGCGAATGGGAAACGTAAACCATACGACAAGGGCAAAGTTAAGTTGATATGTCCATGTGTGAAATGTCTCAACCTCTATGCGCACAAGGCAAATAAAGTTAAGTATCATTTATCTTCTTCTGGATTCATTCAAAATTATGCGGTATGGACTAAGCACGGAGAAGGAGATGAGTCATCAAGGTGGACACTACGGATGGTAATGGCGGCGACGGTCCGCACTCGATGAACCAACACATGCTGCAGAGACTATAGAAATGGTTAGTGCTTTATTAGGAGACAACTTTTCAAAGGATTACGAGAAGATGCAACGGATACTCGAAGATCTTTGGGAAACCCCTATACGAAGGATGTCTTGATTTTACAAAGATATCTACAATGTGTGAACTGTTTAACTTTGAAGAGCAAGCACGGAGCTTCGACAAGTTATTTAATGAACTTCTACATTTGTTAAAATCCATGCTCCCTCCAGAAATGAGATGATGAAAAGTACATATGAAGCTAAGAAGGTGATGAGAGATTTGGGTTCGGGTTATGAAAAGATACATGTATGCATCAATGATGCATTCTTTATAGGAAGGATTACAAGGATCACATCAAGTGTCCCACCTGTGGGGAATCAAGATGGAAAGTTGACAACACCACCCACGAGGTTTATGAAAAAATTAGGCAAAAGTCTTGTGGTATTTCCCAATTATCCCAAGACCAAACGGTTGTTTCAATCAAAGAGAATTGTCGAATATTTATTGTGGCACGACACGAGAAAGAAAGAAGAGGGTGTTTTACGGCATCCGGCGGACTCACCAATGGAAAAATATAGATGAAAGATATCCCATAATTCGTGATGATCCTCGAAATCTGCGGCTAGGCATTTCGGTGTGGGGTTGACGTAAACAAAGGCATGCAAAAACAAAGCACAAGTGTGTGGCCAATTCGACGAGTGATTTACAACCTTCCGCGAGTTGTGTATGAAGAGAAAGTTCACCATCTTTGTCATTAATTATCGATGGGGGCCTTGTAAGGACATTGATGTTATGTTACAACCGTTTGTCGAGGATCTCAAGGAATTGTTTGAGGGAGTCCAATGTTTTGATGCACTTTGAAACATGAGATGTTTACTCTACGTGCGGTTGTTTTATGGACAATAAATGATTACCCTGCTCTCGGTACACTTTGTGTGGCTGCCCCCCCTACCGGGGACGAGACGCTGTAAGGTGTGTGGGAGAAATACTTACTATGTCAGGCTAAAACATTGTAGAAAAGAGGTTTATACCGGGCATAGAAGATACCTACCATACAATCATCCATTCAGACATCATAAGGGGTTCAACGGAAAAGATGAAACTGAAGAGGCTCCGGAACTTATGACCCCGTCACAAATATACAATGAGGTAAAGTCTATAAAGAATAAATGGGGAAAGGGACGGAAGAATATTGTGGTGGAATTCGTGCAGGATAACCCTGGAAGAGGTGGAAAGATGAAGAGAATCGAAAAGACCATCGACCCAAAAAAGGGGAAGGGGAAGGAGAATGGGAGGGATAAGGAGACCGAAAGGCGCTCTTTGGAAAAAGTTCAATATATGGTTTCGGATCCTCCCCTGCGGCGGTATCATGTTGTCCACCATTGCATAGATTTCATGCACGTCGAAAAGAATGTATGCGAGAGTATCGTTGGAACATTGTTGAACAATGAATTTAAGTCGAAAGACCACCTTGCTGCTCGAATGGACCTGAAGGAGATGGGTTTTAGAGACGAGTTGCAACCTCGGGAAAATGGCAAAGGGGATATATACTAAAGGCGGCATGTCACTCATTAAGCCCGGAGGAAAAGGACAAGTTATGTGCAACATTATCCGAGATAAAGGTTCCACAAGGGTATTGTTCAAACTTTTCAACACTGGTGAATCGAAAAGATCGAAAGCTTATCGGACTAAAATCGCATGATTATCACATGCTAATGCAACATTTTTGCCCATTGCGATTAAATCAATTATGCCACAACCAACAAGATATGCTATTATCAGGTTTTGTTTCTTTTTCAGGGAAATATCTAGCAAAGAAATCAAGTTGGCAGAGCTAGAAAATTGCTGACGTTGTGCTTGCTCGAGAAATACTTTCCTCCATCCTTTTTCGACATAATGGTTCATTTAACTGTGCATCTTACCAGGGAAGTGCAAATTTGTGGTCATGTATTCTTCCGATGGATGTATCCGTTTAAAAGTTGCATGAAGGTCATTAAAGGGCATGTGCGAAATAGAAACAGACCTGGAGGAAGCATTCTTTGAAGGGAACCTTGCGGAAGAGACAATTGAGGTTATCGGTGAGCACCAACAAAGCATGAATGATACGGTCGGAATTCCACCGGACAAACTCAACACATCGACACTTTGCGAAGATTCTTATTCTTTCGGGGAAAACCAATGTCAAATCCTAAGTTTCCTCGTGTTGATAAGGATCTGTTTTTGATAAAGCGCATTTCTATGTATTGCGGAATTCGCACTGAAGTTGCTCCTTACGTTGAGTAAGTATAACTAGATCTAACCAAATAACCTCATTTTTATTTAGTTTTTGATTACGTGTCCGAATTTACGTAAAGATAATAACATTAATCATTGCATTGTCCAGTAGACACGAGAATTTTTTAAAGGATAAATATCTTGGTATGAGTGATAGATAGCTAGATCAAAAACATCGTGAAGAGTTCGCCAAATGGTTACAAAAAGTGGTAAGAGTTTGCGAGAAAATGTCACTCTTGCTATGTAACTTTTGCGTTGAGACGGAGGCTAATCCTTATAATGTATTTCGGGTTGAGAGTGAGTGGGCGGACTCTAGGAAAACTTCAATCGGGACTTAAGGTGGCTATCAATCCCACCGAATGCACAAGTAGAGACATACGAAGCATATCACATCAATGGATACATTTTCGCACAAAATCTCATGATGGTTCCGTTAACCAGAATAGCGGGGTTTACGTAGAGGCAGCTGACACGCACATTAGACAAGCGGGGATTACCCTTAATCTGTCGGATTATTATGGTGTTTTACAAAAGATATGGGTGCTGACATATCATTCGCTGTAAGTGCCACTTTTCGGTGTAAATGGGTTACCAAAGCGGGGGTCTCAAAAGACAAACTTGGCTACATTTTGGTTGAGCTTGATAAGTTGGGACTCCGGGATGATCCTTTCGTTGTAGCCTCCCAAGCTAAGCGGGTATTTTATGTGCCGGACCGGAAAAAAAAAAAAAAGTCTATTGTGTTAGGTGCACCTACCCAAATACGGAAATATCTTTGGTGATGAAGTCGACGAGGAATTCAATACGGCGGTTATTTGTCGGAATGAGTATAAATTGCCAAAGGTAGATAAACTTGACCTGCAAAGGAAATCCGGGGGATGATTACTATCGGGACGACATTAAGGGTAGAAGCTGCAAGGAAAGCACCAGCACCAGCACCTACAGCAGTCCCTGCTTCTCAAACGACTGCATCTGAGCAACCATTTCCAAGGACTAAGCGACAAGCCAGGTGATAGAATGTAGTTGTTTGGATTTTTCTATTAACTAGAGAATGAATGTATGGATTGTTGAAAAAAAAATGATTCTTAAATCATGGTGGGGTTTTGTATGCAGATGGGTTTTAGCAATGTTGGATGAGTTTGGATTTGGCTATATTGATTGTTGAATTAATATTAAATGTCATGCTAGGATTAGTAGTAATAGTACTAGGCTTGCACATAGATTTTTTTTTGGAATTGGGCCTAAAATAGTCTTTGAATTAATCTTACTCCAACAACATTTTATAAACTGGAGTAATACCCACCATCTTAAACAGCATTTTATATACCCTATTGATTCATTAATTCAGTCATTCCTACCCATCTCTACTTAACAATCATTGGAATTTTAGAATCATTCACCAAGAACATTGCTTGTTTGTACAGTTACTGTATTCAATGCATTACTAAAATCAAAAGAGCAAGAAAAACTGACACATTATGTTCAAACCCTTCAAACATACATCCATCACAAGTTTAATACTACTGAAAATTCAAACAACTGGGAAGAACACAACTAGTTTAATTACATCTAAAGAAGGACAAAGCAAACAAAATACGACTTCTAAACACCCGACAGGCTACCATTGCCATTACAACTTTCTTTTTACAATCAAAATTCAAAGATGCACATTACTAATCTACCTAACATAAAAAACCGTCCGCATCAACTTTCAAAATACAAAGAAACTTACCATCTTTCGCACCAACATCAGGAAGAGTAGAAGGAAGGAAAATTACCATAAAAGTTGTTTTGCAAAAAACTTGTTGATCGTTTTCAGGATTTATGCAATGCCTGAAAATCTAGCCTTTCCTGGTAACTCTGATGAGCTTACCACACTTCATCCTCATCAGTATCCGGACCCTCTTCGCCATAGTCCTCGCTATCAGATGGTGCAGGAGAAGTCCCACTGGATGATGATTCATCATCACTATCCTCATCCCCTTCTTCCCTTTCTTCCTCACTTGACTCATCATCGAGATCAGCGATTCGACGGCTCACCTTCACTGCAACAGGTTCACCCTCACTCATGGTGCGAGCAAAAATCTTGGGATTGG
This sequence comes from Papaver armeniacum, assembly GCA_023531295.1. Lineage (NCBI taxonomy): Eukaryota > Viridiplantae > Streptophyta > Magnoliopsida > Ranunculales > Papaveraceae > Papaver > Papaver armeniacum. The sequence goes on along the minus strand of JAJJWW010014984.1, from coordinate 489,935 downwards.
CAAGTTCATATTCAAATCGCCTTCTCGCCTTATCATCATGATAAGAATTCATCCTTTGCTTGTCCTCCGCAGCATCCGAATCTAGGTCACTGGTATCCACTTCCTCCACTTCATACTCATACCCTTCGAGGCATCGGAATCACTTTCTGTTGTTGAACTTGCCATACTTTGGGGTCTTGGCACTGCTTCTCATCCTTTTCCTCATCCTTCCGTTCTTGCCATTCTAAGAACTTGGGTAGCCATGCATTGTAGAGAGCCTCAAATCTCCTTTTCTTCCGCTCCTGAATAGCCTCTTCTGCCTCTCTCTGACGAGTTTGCTCTTGAATCCGATGATCAATTTCAGATTGTGCATCTTCTCTTAAGCTGCTTTGCAATTCCTCTATGCTCAAAGAAGGGAGAATTGACTTGGCTTGTGCAAATTCGGGTGTTCTTGGTGGTGCATTTGGAAGATTTCCGATGGAATTGGTTGAATTACTGGGAAGGATCAACCATACTCTCAATTTAGTTTGCTAAACCTAAACCTTTCCTCTTACGTTAAAGATCTCTCTGAAAATGGTAATCTCTCTGCTAATTAACCCCTCAAATACCCCATTGTGCCAATTCAATTCCATTTATGGTGCTTAGTTAGCCTTCATGTCACTTTGTTAACTACGCCCATTCAAAGCCATCCGTGTCCCCTTCACTCTAATAACCATCATTACCCTATGAAGACCTATTTTCAACACCTAATTCCCATTAAGACTTTTACCCTCTTTGGAACGCCATTAAGGGCGTATCTGGTGGGTCACCAAACTTTGATGTTTATCTTTGGGGTCTAATTAACTCTTTATGTTTTATGCATACTAGGCGATGGCGACACACCGGTTGGGAGGCTTCATTGCAAGTCTTCTACATGTCTTAGGTGTTAGCTTGTATACACCACCTAGTATTACATGTCACACTACATGTAGGATGTTATGTAGCAATAACACCTCTAGCTTGCAAACCATGCAATTCAACACCCACTAGCTTTAGGTGTTAATCTCATCTTAAGCTTACTATTGCTTAAGTATTATACTTGCTTATACAAGGTGCTTGGTGTAACAAGGTGCTTATGCAAGGTTCTTGGTGTAACTAATGGTGCTAAGTGGATAGCCACCATATCCCATGCATATTATAACAGGCCACACTTTGATTTGGCGTGTTTATTAAAATGTTAAGTAGCTGAACCAGTTTAGTGTTTTCAAAACACCCTATAGACACGTCTAAAGATGGGCATCTTGGTGGATTGATACGTTACCTAACTTCTTTGAGGTCATGCGTTCGAATATTGCTTTCGAAAGCTTTTTATTAATTTTTTAAGAAGGATGGGCTCCTTTAAAAGGATGACAACGTCTTCTTCTAGAAGTTTTAAGGTAATTGGGCTTCCACTTGCCACTTCAAGCCCGTCTCTGACGAAAATAGTTGAGGGCAGCTGCGGTTCGGTACTGGGTTTCGACTTCGGGCCACGGGTAGCCCGCTTAGAGAGTCCGCTTGCCAAATAGCTGCCAAGTGTTTGCTGCCGCCTATGAACGACCAATAAGTTGGGGTGGCGTTCAATAGGTCTTTGCATGCACTTAGTAGGCATGTGCCTCCACGATATCTCAACTAATTGATCTCGAGGATTGAAAAAGGATGGGTGAGATGTGTTAACTGTTGGTCTTCTCGTCCATAAGGCCTGTTTGGAAGAGATCAGTTATAATTTCCGGAAGAGATCAATTATAATTTCCTATTACAGTAACTCATAACTTCCACATTCCATCTCCATAAAATCCCTTCGGTGTTCCAATTGTTGAAGCTATGTCTAAGCGAGGTTATAATGCATATCTAAATCAATGATCGCCCATTCCATGTCTACAAATCGGGAATCCATGGGTAGACCGAGAGGAAAAGAAGGCTAAGATGAATATGCAAGAAAACCAGGTATTGATTTTTGATAATCATGGAAGAATTGTTGGGTTCAAGGTGTTGAAAGTTAATAAAGGAGATAAAGCACTTAATCTCTAGTTTTTTGGTTTGTGAGTTTATTCATGTAAGACGTAATGATAATCAAGTGGAAGACGTTGTTGCCAAACATGTCGAGGCGGAACAACAATGCCAATATTATCTCGTTGAAAACTTTAACCGATCTTTTGTGAGCTTCGGCAAAAGATCACAATCTGGCTAATTTCTATAAAATTTTCTCTTTATCAAAAAAAAAAAAAAAGTGTTGAAAGTGAATTTCATAGTTGTAATTGGCTTTATTAGTAAATGTGATGGTGTTATTGATTGGGATTCCCCCATTTCTCCAATTTGACAGTAGTAGAGATAAGCGATAGCGACGGTGAGGAACCAAAGCCAAACATGCAAGTTGGTACTGGAGGTGTTGGAGAAGTCAAAGAGGATAGGGTTGTTATGCATGATAGTGCCAGTGCTTATGCGTTGGATCCTCAACTTCCTCAACTCCAAGGGGCTGATGAAGGGTGGGTGGTGTATGTCGTTCATCCTGACAAAGGCCGGTTTGTGATTAATGAAGGTGTGGTGCTTGTAGGGGAGGAGGAGGTGGTTTGTGGTGGTGCTACACAGGGGTTCTATTTTGTGCCAGTTCCAGTTGCATGCAAAGCTAAGATTCGGGAGAATTACACTCATGGTCTCCCCAATGATGTGGTAGTCTTCCCCAATATCTTCATCTTGGCACCGGTGATGCGGCAGTTGCGAGAGGATGCTTATGATATTGCAATCTTCGGACCGGGGGAGATAAGCGATTCTAATGAGATTCCCGAGGATGTAGTAGTGCCTATGCCTCCTCCTAGGGGAAACTATTTTGTGCCAAGGAGGAGGGCTGCACCGAGAAAGGAGTGGAGCTAACAAGAAGGTTGTTGGAAGTGGTGTGGGGACCTGCGGGGTTGCACCGGGAGCTTGACCAAGTATTCAACCATCCCCTTCCAGATGGTAAAGTAAGTATTCCCGTAAATGTTTTTTTGGTGAATATTGCATATGTTTCTCATGGATAAACAGTTAATGCTAGTGGTGCTGATTTTGGATTTGATAGTGTTGGTTTTAAAGACAATGATGTTCAATTGAATGTATATGTGGTTCTGGGTTATTGTATTATGCTTGGTTGAGTGGCTGTTGTGTTTAATTTTGGTTTTGAGCTTGATATGGTGACTATAGTAAATAGCAGGGGGAATTTGAAAGGGGGTTATCATGAAGGTTTGAAATTGTTTTATGGGATTAATAGTTTTATCTGGGCATTCATATGAACTACTCCAACTGGTAGCATAGGCAACTTTGAAGTTATAGAGATAGAATAACATATTAGTACAGGAATGCTTGAGAGAGCAATGAAAAATCTTACCAGAAATGCAGTGTGGTAGCTGAGAGGAAATTTTGATAGCACACATAGTCCAGGAGTAGGATCTTTTAGAAACCAAATTGCAGACTCCCAAGTTATTTATAACATTCCAATGCAACGGATTACCAAAGAAATTTTGATTATATGTGTTTAGAAGAAGATTTGCAGAAATAGTTTTGGAGAACCCAATAACTTGCAGAACATGCAAGTCGAATCTATTCCAAAGGGAATTAGTCTTGAGGGTTTTGGGTGTACTTTTTGGCCACACTTTCAACTTGGCGTGTTTATTTAAATGTTGAGTAGTTCAACCAGTCTAGTATTTTCAAAACACTAATCATAAACATCTAAAGATGGGCAGCTTGGTGGATTGGTACGTTATCTAAATCCTTCGAGGTCATGCGTTCGAATATGGGCGAAAGATTTTTATTAATTTTTTAAGAACGAACTTTTTCGCCACGCTATAAAACCGGCGTGTCTATAGAACGCACACTATGGACACACATATACTAGCGTGTCCAAAGAAGAACTTTTTGGCCACACTTTCAACTTGGCGTGTTTATTTAAATGTTGAGTAGTTCAACCAGTCTAGTATTTTCAAAACACTAATCATAAACATCTAAAGATGGGCAGCTTGGTGGATTGGTACGTTATTTAAATCCTTCGAGGTCATGCGTTCGAATATGGGCGAAAGATTTTTATTAATTTTTTAAAAACGAACTTTTTAGCCACGTATAAAACCGGCGTGTCTATAGAACGCACACTATGGACACACATATACTAGCTTGTCCAAAGAAGAAATTTTTGGCCACACTTTCAATGTGGCGTGTCTATATGTCCTACACTATGGACACGCATATACTGGCGTGTCTATAAATCGTACACTATGGACACGCTGGTATAGGCGTGTCCAAAGAAGAACTTTTTGGCCACACTTTGAATTTGGTGTGTCAATCAATCGTACACTAGGGACACGCACTTTAAATAGCGTGACTAACCTTTTGGACACACCACAACTACCTAATGTGGCCATAGACTGGTCTATAAACACGCCCAATACCTAATGTGGCCAAAGACTGGTCTATAAACACGCCCAATACCTAATGTGGCCATAGACTAGTCTATAAACACGCCCAATCAAAAATTTGAAGTTAACGTGACTAAACGGTTGAAATTTTGACACGCTAGTATCCCTGGCGTGGCTGAAAGCACTTATATGAACACGCCCATTGAACATGGCGTGTCTATAGGGTAGAAGTATACCCTATAGACACGCCAAAACCAAAAAGGCGTGACAGGGAAATTTATATCTAGCGTGGCTAAAGGCCATTTCTGTACTAGTGAAGTTGTCCACATCACCAAATCACGGAGCAGCTTATCATCCAATATTTCTACGAATGACTCTTATTAAATGATAGGACAATGATTGATGCCGCAAGTGGTGGAGCTTTAGTTGACAAGACACCCATGCAAGCAAGAGCTTTGATTGAGAATATGGCATCTAATTCGCAGCAATTCTCCACCCAAGAACAAACACTTATCAAGAAGGTTAATGAGGTGAAGTTTCTCATATGGAACAAAGGATGGTAATATGGAGAGGATGATGCAACAAATTTCTGCGGTGATTGTTCCATCGTATGAAGGCGATATAGAGCACGCAAGTGCTATGTTCCAAAATCAGCAAAGGCCAAGGTATGATCCGTACTCCAACACATACAATCCGGGTTGGCGAGATCATCCAAATTTCAGTTATGCCAACAAGCAAGCTGCTGCAAATCCTACTTTCAATCATCAAGGAGGTTACCAATTCATGCAAAGACAACAACAAGAAACTCAAGGAACAAGTGTGGATGACAAATTTACTCTTATGATGCAAGGGATGCAAGATATTTTGAAGTCAATGCAATGGTTCAACCAATTCCAACAGAAATACGAGATGACTATGAGATATGTGCAAAACCAAGTTAGTCAATTGGCTAATGATATAAATCTGCTCAAAGCACAAGGGTCTGGAAAGCTTCCTTCGTAACCGTTGAACCACAAAGAGAGTGTCAATGCTATTGAGCTAAGAAATGGGAAGCAAGTTAAGCAACCGACAACATCACCGGATGCTAATGGACCTGTTTTAGAGCAACAAGAGGATGAAACAGCCCCTAACAAGGCTGATTTGGTAACCAATTCTAACTCTAAACCTCTTTTTTCTACTAATATTACTCCACCTTTTCCTAGTAGGTTTGAAAAGTCAAAGAAGGAGACACTATACAAGGAGATTTATGAGATATTCAAGAATATCCAAGCGAACATACCACTCCTTGAGGCGATAAGGTAAGTTCCTCGCTACGCAAAGTTCTTGAAGGAGTTGTGCACTAACAAGCACAAAATGACCGGTAATGAAGTAATGAGTGTGGGGGAAAACGCTACGGCGTATCTTCTAAGGAAACTCCCACCTAAATTAAAAGACCCCGGTAGTTTCACTGTGCCTTGCATAATTGGTAAGACAATGTTTACAAAAGCTTTGCTAGATTTAGGTGCATCTATTAATGTTATGCCTGCTTCAATTTATGAATCCTTAAATCTTGGTCCTCTCAAAAGTACCGGCGTGGTTATAGAACTTGTTGATAGATCTAATGTTTACCCGAAAGGGGTTGTTGAGGATGTTTTGGTGCAGGTTAATGAGCTTATATTTCCGGTGGACTTCTATGTTCTTGATATGAATGATAAAAATTTATCCTCAAATACACCTTTGCTGCTGGGTAGACCGTTTAAGAGAACTTCTGGAACTAAGATTGATGTCTACGAAGGCACTTTGACAATGGAATTTGATGGGGAGGTCGTACGCTTCAACATCTTTGAGGCAATGAGGTACCCGAGTGATGTGTATTCCTGTTTTGATGTTGAGGAAGTTGACGCTGGCTAAGGATGCGTGCAAGTAGTAGGTCGGGCTGACGACTTTAAACCAAGCGCTTAGTGAGAGGCAACCCACTTGTATCGTATTTCTTACCTTTCATTTTTTTTTTAATTTTTAGTTTTTCTTGTGTGTTAATTATGCTTGCATCATATTAGGAATTCCCTGTCTTGAATCATACATTAGAGTCCATTTTATATTGAGGAGAATGTCATGTTTAAGTGTGGGGGAAGGGTTCAATAATTTTTTTTTTTTATGTAGGCAGAACTCCGACTTTTAGAGATTTTTTAAAAATTTAGAATGAACACTAGCCTTTCTAAGTAGATGGAATTTTTTCTTGACGGTGAGGTCTATATTAACTGAGTCGGGATTAGATGCCAACTAAATAGCTTGTGTAGTGTTTATTCTCTATTTTTCAAAAGTAACTATGAGTTGGAGTATAGGTTTTGTAGGTAAACCTCTAGTAAACCTTCACGAGATTATAACTCGTCCACTAGGGACGCTTAGTGGTTCAAAGGCTTGTTATATTCCGCTAAAAGTAACCGTAGCCTCGACGAAACAGAGTTGTTGTATATTAGATTAGTTTAATTTGCTCGAGGACTAGCAAAGATATAGTGTGGGGGAATTTGATAAGTGTCTATAACACCCAATTTTGATAACGATTGCTTACACTTTTCTTATTAGTTCTCTTGAAATTTTGTATATTACGCATCTTTTCTTTGTTTTTAGGTACAATGGCTCGAAGTTGCGAAAAGGAAGGAAAAGCGCCACTAACTTCTTTCTCTTAAATATTTTATATCAGGAAAATTCCCACGACATAGTCCCATCATAGTTTCAATTTGGTTATACCAAAATAGAACTTGTGTGTAGGGGTGAGCAATTTATCCGTAATCCGCGGATTTAACCGAGACCAACCGTATTTTTGCGGATGGATGCCCGGACCGTTCGCTAATGGGTTGGACGCGGGTGAGATTTTTGATATCCAACGGATTACGGATTGGGCCCGGATGCAACCTTGAAAATCCGTTGGACATCCATATCCGTTATACAAAAGGGCATTTATATACTTTCTAGAAAATGCTCCCTCCGTCCCTATATAATAGGCGGGATTCTCAGTTTTCCCTGTACCAATATATAGGCGGAGCTCAAGTTTCCAAACGTTCTTTTACTTCCATTGCCCCTATTTATTTGCTTGGGTATCATACACTGCCATTGATTATTCTTGTTATCAGTTCATGAAAACTCTCTCTAATAACTCCATGTTCCCTGTACTCATTAATTCTCACAGAGAGAATGTTTTTCCTTTTCCTTATAAATCTTCTCCTACCAATGAATATGTTCTTTATCTATTCCATCTTCCATCTTCATGAGGAATAATGGATAAAGAGACTCAGAAGAAGATGAAGGTTCTTGACAGTATTGTTAGGAACATTTTACAAGCTGGAGAATTTTCCGTTGATGAAGATAATCAGGAGGAGATGGATAGTCTTTACTCTATTGCTAGAGATCTTCTTAGGGCTGAAGAAATTTCAAAAGTGAAAAGAAAATCAGAAATGGATATAAAACCATTTCTCATCGATGTGGATACGGTTATACATGTCATGAAATTTTACTGGGGATAAGCTTTCATCGACCATGGAAAGACAGTGTGTCAACCTAGATATCTTTGTACTCAGTTTAAGACCTTGTTTCATAGCATTTGAATGTGCTTTAATGCTGCCTTCTTTGACTCTTATATGCACTGATGATTTTGACATGCCCAACGCCTTCGCTGTGGATCTTATATTTGTTCGGCGACTATAAGGAATGGATTTCATCATTTCAAAATCGATTTGAATCTTCTTACGACCAATATTTTTCACCATTTTTGATGAGACGTCAACCGGAACACCATTTCGAATAGCTAACTTAGCAGCATGCCAAAGGCGCTCAACTGACCTTTTTCCGACGGAAAAAGGATACGCAACCCTGGATAAAGTACCCTTCGGTAGACTTTCATTTACAGACTCATTTAGTAGCATTTGTATGATCAAAGATTTTTTAGCAGGTGTAAGATTTTTTCGTTTGTTCCATTATCGAATATTTGTAGGAGTGTGTGATTCTTCTTGTATAGGTTGATTTAAATCAAATGAAAATGATGGTGGTGGTGGAGGAGGAGGAGGAGGAGGAGGGGGTAATTCTTCTTCTTGTATAGGTTGATTTAAATCAATTGAAAATGATGGTGGTGGTGGAGGAGGAGGAGGAAGGGGTAATTCTTCTTCTTGTATAAGTTGATTTAAATAAATTGAAAATGACGGTGGTGGAGGAGGAGGAGGTGGAGGTGGATTAATATCATTATCTTCTAGAACTTGGTTTAAATCAAATTCCATATCTTTCTACAAGGAGCAGATTAAAATTCCATATTTATAAACATGCAGAACATTTGTCAAGGGAATGATTTTGGCTCCAACGTCAAATTTCAAACAGTTTTGGAAATTTTGGAAATTTTCAAGTTTTAAAATTTCAAATCGTCATCTACTGTAGTTACTATTCCAGTTTTGGCTCCAATATTTTGGCTCCAAACGGAAAATTTAAAGAGAAAATCCCTCCAGTTTGTTTTGGTGTTTAAGATGATCAATTACTCCAGCTATAAAAAATAAGATGATCAATTGCTCCAGCTACAAAAAATAACGCAGAGTAATGGTTTAGCATGCTTCTTCTTCTATCTGGTTTCTCCCTCTTCCATTAAAGGCTAGTTTTACTTTCCTTGAAGAAGAGAAGTCGAACATCCCATCTTTGAAGATTATTGTCCTATTTTTACTCATGGAGTGAATATTTACAACTGTTTTTAATTAATGGGGATTTGATTACCTTAAATATCGTTTTGATCCAGGAATCCGTTTTGGGAATGATAAACGGGGTAAATCAGGAAAGAACTGGGCATAATTATGAATCCAACGCAATTCCTTAATATTTGAGATTTTATCCCCTCCGCCTATTACATAGGGATGGAAGGAGTATATAGATAGTTTTGAAAATTTTGAGGTGTTTGCTTGGAGTGTTGTTCATGGCACTTCTATATTTATATACATATACTAGGTATCACCGGGGCCTTACGGCCCCGGCTCAACCTTTGATTAGTGTCATGGGTCATGTAGTGTTTGGTATTCAACATGGTTTTTAACTTGGTACATATTTTCCGTGAAAATACTTTAAAATACTATTAATATATTTATATATCCAGGTATCTCACTGGTATAGTGGTCCGGCTTATGTTATCTAGGTATCACTACTAATGATTTCCAGATTGTTTATCTTGGTGTGTTTTTTATTCGTTGCTTCCAGGATAATTAATTGGTGCCCATTAATTAAACGTAAAAATCACCTTTCAAGTTAACAAAAGTAAGAGTATACCGTGACTTGCTTGGATAATGATGGGCATTTTTGTCTAACAAATTAGAACATGCAAGCATGGTTTCAAACAAATGAAGAATTCCAGAAAATCTAAGGTCTGAAAACAATAACTTAAAATTTTTAAAACTAATCCAGAAAATCTATTCTGAGTGAAAAACAATCTAATTTGAGTTATTTCTCCTCATCCATGGTCAAAGACCTCCAGTAGGTGTAACTTTACATTGCCAAATCTTATGAACATGCGATAATAAAAGGAACAACATCCACAATGATGTGACAATTAAGCATTCATGACAAATTCGGTTCAAGGAACAACATCTAACGATAAATTGGATATCACCTTCGTCAATTAATTTTGTAATACATTTATATTTTCTCATACAGGGAGATTCGCTTCCTACAACCATATAAACCATGTACTTCATATTTTCTTCGTGTTTGAAAAAGAACTGGGTCAATTTTTTCAAATAAAGATTAGCACAGATAAATTTGTAAACCTGTTTCATCTGAGCGTGCTAGGGTAGGAATAATCCGGGGATGAAATATAAGTAATGATTTGTCATTTTATAACACTGAGACTTTTGGGCACAGTTGGCTCCAACTTTGGAAAAAATCTCTGCATCTAAGCGTGCTCATGCAGGAATAATCCGAGGATGGGGAACTCCCGGGAATTTGCTGCTGGATGACGTAGCGGTACCAATTGAAAACCTTACACTTTGGAAAAACCGTGGTGATTAAGTGGGAACAATATCGGTGGAGTCTCGGGTCATTACAGTATCACCTTTTTCCATGTTGTATTATCAATACGTTAATTTGGATTCCCTCGGCTGCAATTTTTATTTATCATACACATATAATCCTAACCAAATGGATTGTATACAATACATTACATAATAGTCTCAAATTAAGATAGGTCGGTTTTTTGTTTGAAAATTCGGCACAAACAAATTTGTCATCCTGTTCTATTGTACAAAAGCATCCAAGAATGAAAGAGCATGCACATAGGGAAAGCCCTGTTTCTGAAATTCAATCGGGAACACATGTGCAACCACTCTAACACATACATTTCTTTTCTTTATTTCATTCACAAATTGATCTCTCTATAACTCAAAAATATGGGCACTCAGATGACAATTCGAAGATACCAATGTGGTAGAAGCTCATCTATAATTTCTACCAGCTGGGAGCCAGTCACTGCCAAAAAGATATACGATGATGACTGAAATGTGTAACGGCCATTGAATCTTGGTACGTTTTGAACATATGCCTAGACCACCAATGAAAGTCTATGGTAAAATGCTTACCCTCTTCTTCGGGGTACATCCCAGCAGCTGCCGATCCCTTTATACTAACATAACGTATCCTAATCTTTTTTAGATAGACAGTTTTATTTGGTCTATGCCCAATCATCCACCAAATACTCTTGAAAAACACTTTTTGATGGTCAGGATGGTAGAATAATCATTTGACTGTTGGAAAAGTGAAAAATATGGAACTGTTAGCAGTGGCATTTTTTCCTATGTACGTGAAAAATTGGCCACTTTTTTATGTCAGGATAACAACTCAACTGGCCATACATAAAACGAAAAACGTAATGCAGAGGCAAGTAAGCAGGGTGGCTCTCGGAGTTCCGGGAAAACACTTGTCTCCTTAAAGTGAAGCAAAATATGGACACTTGACCGATCAAAAAAAAAAATATAGGGGATAATATGTCAGAACTGTCTCCTGGCAGTAGTATAATAGCTTGGGCTGCTGTTTGTAAATTGCACGGCCTTTCATCCTTTAGTGTCTAATAAGTTTCATGTTTTTCTCGGTGGGACGCTACTATGAATCTCATGTGCCAAAGAATAGTTATTGCGCATTATATTGTGTTGTGAGACGGTATCTTGAATTGGCTCACGTACATCTTTGTCGAACACCAGAACACCAGAGGCATGATTAGGATCATATAAAAGCTGAGAATAGAAAGTGTTTTTTTTCCTTCATCCGGTACTAATAGTCCAATCTTTTGTCCAAGTTCCCCGCGTATTGGAAAGCACTTTGAACCCCTGCTTTTCAGGTCCCAAGACTGGTAAACGCATTCTTAAATGTACTCTCGCATGTTATCACCAGACAAATCTTGTACAATGGTCACCAACATCATATAAATCACTCCAAGTTTTGGGAGGTTCAAGCAATGGAAAATTTTAACTTTTCCTTGGAGATTAACATTTTATACAAAGGTTAGATTCTTTTGGGTGCATGATGTAGTCAATCTCTCGTCATCCCAATGATCGGTTTTATCTTATATAAGCAAGCCACTTGAAAGGACCCAAATTTCTCCAACAGTCTGGCCAAATACAGCTGTATTCGAGGTCATACTAAAATTAATTTTTCAAATCCAATTTTTGTGGTCTTTGTTTGACGCACTTTGCCAGTATAACCTGTAAACCTTCCTCACTCCTAAAATGTCCTAGAAATAGAAGTATATCATATACTGTTCATCGTGTGAAGAACAACCCTTGGGTCTCTTTGACGGGAAAAGCCTCACTGGGTACCATATGAAGCAAAAATGAGAGATTAATTAGGATTTTAAAGTAAAAAGAATCCATTTAGGCAAGACCCTAATACCAAGAGACGTTATAGTTAGCTTCAGCGTATAAACTACATGATATAATACAAAATCAGTAGATATCAGCAAAGTTGCCGCCAATACTTGACATCAATAAAGTACTAATAATTATAAAATAACCATTAACCGCTTCTCATGGCGGGGATGGTGAGATAGCGCAGACAATTGTACATAAGCTAGTCAAGAACAGGACTGTAGCTGAGATCCTCGCTCCTTTGACTATCTAATAGTTTTCTTCCAAAAGAGCCTCCACAAATCTCGTTTGAATCCATTCATGATGGCTAGGGGTATCAATTTACTCAACCACTCGTTGACATTGATTCTATCTAAAAAAACAATCTCAAGGCGCTAATATTTACACTTGCTAAATCACATAAATCAAATTTTATTAGAGACTAACCATACCTGGAGAGTACGCATAGGACTCATCCTACTTTACAGTTGTTTGCAAGATCTGAATTTATCCATGGCGCCTAGATTTAAATAATAACACCAATGAATGGTAGATTCACATTCACACTCACATGTCCTAAATCCCAGAACCTGAGCTCAGATTGCATTTCCATACTCTACTGGTCGATGGGCTTGAAGACATACTGATTGATATAAGTCTAGCATTAGTTCATGATCTTAGCTGATTTTCATTGCTTGCATTAATCTTCCGGAAAACTTGGTATCACCCCAATCAACCCGTCACTATCCAGAGGAGAGCAAAATTCGCAAGCCTAAACATAATAAAAAACAAAACCACAGAATCATATTAACCACTTGGTGTAAACATGAGAGAATTATTATAAAAGCACTTAAGAAAACGGGCACGTAAATTCTCAGATATGTACATGGAATTACTTCTGCTTTCTCTTATACATTAATCTGCAGGAAAATGGTAGTCTTTCCTTTCTTAAATTATTCTGTCATACTTTTCTTTCTTTTTTTTTTTATGCAATTTCATATTTTTCCTTCACCTTCTTAAAACATGAAAGTGCAGATATAAGAACGGCTAACATGCAAATACAACAAAACTCACCACGGGAGAAAAAAACAGCAGATGAGCAATAAGTTTTATGTGGCAACCCCAGCAGGAGCAGGTAAAACGATGATTGGGATCACCCGCCAAGAAAAACCAAAAAATCACATCAAATAGCCAGTAAAAGTCAATGTTTTCTAAGCCACATATATAGACCTGCCTAGACATTGAAACAGGCTAAGACTCCTGGTGAAAAATTAGTCCTAAGTTGGAGATTTGGCAAAAACTAAGATAGGTTTTTGGCAAAATTCGAGATCGATTTCCTAATATGTATTACCTTTACGTTATTCATGAAAGGTCACACAAAGAATGTAAACTCGATCTGTGTGTGAAATAAATCTGGAACTAAATAACGCAAAAAATAAAATAAAAATAAAATATATATAGGAACATAGCGGAAGAAAATTCTCATGAATACCTTTAAACCAAGAGATGACTTGGTACCATCATAGGCGTTTCAACATCATAATCCATGTACTTGAGACAGACCTCTATGATTCATCATCAAATTCTTCGATGAATAAGATTAGAGGATGATGGAGAAGTCAAACCAAATTAATATAAAAGATAAAAGAACATTCCTAGCCTAGGGTTAGAGTTCTCAGAGAATAGAGAGCTACGAAACAAACCAAATCTAGTAAAACTGACTCTAGCATTGGAATTCCCTTTATATCGAACTTTTAGGTAAGTGGGAAATCCATTGATAAAAAGGTATGAAGCATCCAATCACTGGTCACATGTAAACAGAAAAGAACCCCAATGTTAGATAAGGTTGGATATTAAGGATAATTATCTATATAAGTATATTGTTAGTGATCTCTGTTATTCAAGCTTGTTAATAGTTCATAAATTTGTTCTGAACTTTTAATAGATAGAGATCAAGAGGACAGAGTAAATCATAATACATAAAGAGAAAAAATGCAACACAATATCACATATACTGATCAAAACATTGCCAACAACAGATTGAATTAACGAGATCCTAATTAAAGAAAGGTCAAAAGAACATCTTGTACTTACATGCAGAAAGAGTATAACCTTTAAGCTTTCAGATCATTAAATGGCTACAAACCCCTGCATTGCAAACTTGTCTATCTATGCCGATATGTACAATATTGTGATTGAGAAAACCCATTCTTTATTTATTCCTGTTCATATCTATTTTTCCACTGGAGTAAACATATTGTGGTGGAACATAAAAATACATAGATTAGATTAGCTTGGAATTTTTTTGTTAAATGGATTTACCTGTCAATTTATCATACGCATCAGCGAATAGATATAACAGTCCATTTTTTACTGCCAAATCAAGTAATTTCCGTAACTCTAGCAGTCTTTGCGAGATTATGTGATAGTGGATGTGTCCTACAACAAATGAAGAGAGAAAAAAAAATACATAATACTATATTTTGTTCAAGATTGATCAGCAATAAGAACAAAAAATTAACTGCAGTAACTGTTCTTAAAGTGGAAGAAATTTTGCACTTACCATTCCACTATTACTCAGCATTTTTAGAGCAAGCTTCGGATTGAAGTTGTAATGTTTGGTTAAAACATCTACATAAGAGCAATAAGACTTCTCAATAACAAATAACCCACATCCATGAGATCAAACCATTCCTTTTATTTCATGTTTCAATAATTCACAAAATCAAAGCAACTGATGATAACAAAAGAAACTACCTTTCTCTCCTTTGCCGATATCTGAAAACTGTGACAAAAACTGGGATTCCTACATGCATGAAATTGGTTTGAGTTTGAATTTTTTTTTTCTTTGTAAACCCAATTTGGTGCGTTGAATAAAGAACAAAATAAGAAATATAATAATTTGATATGGATCAAACCGATAAATCAGCAATTTAATTAAGCTACAAAATTCCAATAATTTCAGAATGAGCACAACCCACAACTTGTCAGCAGGCTATATTAACCAAATGGGGACATAACAATACTCACCTTTGGAGGACACATAACGCCAAAGAGCGTTAGAAAATATGGTGAGAACTCAAATTTATTTCTTATTTGTTGTCATGAAGGTGCCATGAGAAGATACAATTCCCTACATAAAAAGATGTACAACAAAAGAAGTTTAAGCTGCATGATTCTTCCATTATTGGTGCAACATCCCATGCTTCCGAGGCCAATTCATATCCCTGCATCAAAAATATAATACTCCCCACGTTTAAAAAATAGGCCAAAAGAAGTGCAGTAACTCTTTTCCACAAACGGAGGTAGTATAAGAAAGTGTGTCCAACCACAACAGTAAATAAACATGAGTTCTTTTAGGGTGTTTATATATCATGATCAAAAGATGTTATCCATGTGAAGTTGTCGGATGATCCAATTACTAAGTAAATTGTAGTAAGTTACTAATAACAAAACTATCTTAGATTTTGTTCTCCATAAAATATTATTGGAAGTTCTCTCTAGGAGAAAGAAAAATTAGCAATACACTTGATTTCTAAGTAAATTCTAGTAGACAATTACTGTAACCCAAAAACTCCTTAATCTAACTATGGAGGAAAATTCAAAGAAGTGAGTGGTCATCTATCTCTTCCTAAAATATTTACTTGGAACCGCAACCTCAAGTAGAGCCGTAAAACAATTCATGTATGTTATCACCACTAACGTACGTTCAAGGAAATGAATAAATCTTAACCGGACAGTACAATCTAAAAAATCCAAGAAAAAATAATGGGGTATGGCAAATAATTAATCAGATTTTTCGAAATATACATCTCAATGAGTAACAATGTAGCATGAATTTGTTTGGGTACAACAAACTTCCAATATGTAACTACAATTTTCTGACTTGACATTTCATTAAGAACATGAACCATTAAGTGGGTTGCAGTCCTGATTAAGTAGCGACAACTTAAAAAAAGAATTAAGCGTTTAATCGAGAGTAACTAATATGAAATCGAGATAAAAATGTTTGAATTTGATATTAACGAATGAGAATGATCATTGCTAGAAAAGTTTCCGCAAAAAAGCATCGGTAGCAGCTCTTCCAATAGCACTGATGGTTGTAACAACTGTTTTTTTAAAAAAGAACCGTGAACTTGTGACGCTCTTTGTGATTCAACGTTAACGGATTAACCCCTGCCATGTATAAGATGAAAACATAAGAACATATTTTGGTTTGGGGTTCGTAGACAACAGAGAGCTAAGAGAGAAGACTCTGAAAAACAGCCAATTAAGTTTCGGGTTCTGCGGGTTCTTAATAGAGCATGGTTCACACCCTTCACATGTCACTCCACATCCCCACTGAAATAAACTGACCAAGGCGCTTGTGATATGTACCATCAAGTGTTGGTTCTACTTTGCAAATTCTTCAAAGCTAGGTAAAAGAATTAGCCCTTCTCTGTACTGGAGTATGAATTTCAAAGCAACAAGCTTTAATATCTCGTTCGAATAAATTTCTGAGACCTCCAGATCCTTTAGTGCATTTGACGAACCCAATATTTTTAAAATCTTTTGCTTTCGAAACTTCTACAATTGTGGGATTGCACACTTGCCATCTTAAACGGTTAAATAAAAAGGCTTCTCAAACTTTTCTCTAGCCAAGTTTTCCTGGTAAAGAAACTTTAAGAAGTTCTTGAGCTCTTGATGATGGAATACATAAACCCGCCAAAGTAAACTAATTGTTGTTGAGGGTCGATTGCAGGCCGTCAAAATCAGTAAAGAAAACTTGTAGCAAGGGATTTCTATTTAAGTTGCAGGTGAAGGCTTAACCTCGCTATAATACTTGAAAATATCCCGGTATTCATCCTTTGCAGGGTGCAATTTAGGATCCGCAGTGGCAAGAACAGATACCATATCTCCCTCGTATAAGTTTCTCAAATAACACCCCAATATGATTCGTCACCCTGCAATGGCAATACATTAGTTTCAACTGAAAGTATTAATGCATTACTGACTACAACTTTTATTTTAAAGATAAGGCGGTATAAAAATTGCACGGCATCCTTCCAATGAAATATAATGCCAAGCACCAAAGTAGCAGCATCAGTTTCTATACATTAAACGGTCTCTCTTTTTTACTGAAAAGACCAAAAATAAAGCAAAGAAAAGATCAAATCTATAATCCTTTGCCATGAAAAACCTATCAACATATTCTTTCCCATACCACTCACTCACAGTTGAAAAGTATATATACAATTATTTCCCAAGCAGTGAAATTTGTTAAAATCCTAAAATATTTGGACAACTATTTTCCCCCTAGACCTGTTTGTTTCATGGAAAACCTACTACTTATGAGACGTCGTATGCAAAGAGATGGTAATTGTACAAATGAACACCTAACATTCCAAAGCCAACGATTAACAGTGTCTTACTGGCTTCTAAAACTTCTCAACAATGACTCTATTAATATAAAATCAGGTACGCATTAAAGCTTAATATCCCAATAACGTGTTGAAATATATTGTTGATCAATGTTGACAAACAGTTATCCAAAGAGATTTATGCAAACCAAAATCCACATTATTTGGAGGCTAAAAAAATATATATATTAATGCTGATCAGCCAAATAGATGTTATTGGAGGCTAAAGAAATTTCCTAACTATGAAAACTCAAGTATCTCCAGTCTCAGACTTGTAATTGTCGATTCACCCAATTGATCTTTCAAGTTAATTAGAGACTTAAAAGTAAAATTCTAGGATTTCTGTGAATCTATATGTGTACGGTGTACCTTCTTCTTCTATCCTTCTCAATCTTCTTTTTGATTCAACTGAAACATATAAATATGAATCCATTGTAAGAACCTATATCACACAAAAAGAAGAAACGCAAAAAGGAACACGGAGAAGTAAAAATCTCGGGTTTCTGCATTAGAGAAGAAAAGGAATATAAGGGAAGAAAGAGGACATAAGACTTTATATGACACCCAATATTTTGCTAACCCATATCCGACCCACTCAACAATTCGGTAAATTTCATGGCCGTCCAATTAAAAAACCAATCCGGAGCTTCCCAACCACAGGATAGGGGTCCTTAAACTAAAAACGAAATTTTTGCGGCCGGCGCTCAACCTCTTGTTGATTTTTTCAAATCGAATATGGAGATTTACTTAAGTTTAGTTTATTGTTCATAGCAGATGGATATTGATCAGTATTAGTTAGTCGATCATTATCTTCCCATGCAATTTTAGTCTGTAGTCATAGCAGAACGGTCCCAATTTTTAGTTAGTCGTGTCATATAATAGTGTGTTAGTTAGTCAAGTCACAGTAGCGTGTTTAATTAGTTTGATCATAGTAACCGGAAAGTCGGGGCCTACGGCCCCGGCGGTGGAGAAAATTTAAAAGCAGGTATAGTGCCCAAATTAGTTGGTCCTGTCTATAATAGTCGAGAGCATATTTAGTTAGTCGGGTCATAGTAGAGCGGTACCAATATTTAGTTGGTCGTGTCATATTATAGTGTTAGTTAGTCGGGTCACTGTAGCGTGTTTAATTAGTTGGATCACAGTAGCCAGAGGGGGCCGGGTCCTACGAGTCCGGCGGTAGAGAAAATTTAAAGGCAGATGTAATGTCCACATTTAAATTAGTGTTTTAGTTGGTCATGTCGGTATCACGCCGGCCTGCGACCGGCGCTCAACCTCTTGTCGATTTTTTTCAAATCGAATATGGAGATTTACTTATTAATGTTGATTGTTCATTTGTTTGGTCTGTCGATCAGAATCTTCCCATATAATTTTAGTCCGTCGATAATAGCCGGGAGCATATTTAGTTAGTCGGGTCATAGCAGAACGGTCCCAATATTCAGTTGGTCGTGTCATATTATAATGTGTTATTTAGTCGGGTCACAGTAGAGTGTTTAATTAGTTGGATCATAGTAGTCGGAGAAGGCCGGGGCCTACGGTCCCGGCGGTGGCCAAAATTTAAAGGCCGATGTAATGCCCACGTTAAAATTAGTGTGTTAGTTGGTCCTGTCTATAATAGTCGAGAGCATATTTAGTTAGTCGGGTCATAGCAGCGTGGTCCCAATATTTAGTTTGTCCTATCATATTATATTTAGTTAGTCAGATCACAGTAGCCTATTTAATTAGTTGGATGTCGTGGAAAAAATTTGAAAGCAGATGTGGTGCCCACATTAAAATTAGTGTGTTAGTTGGTCCTATCTATAATAATCCGGAGCATATTACTTAGTCGGGTCATAGAAATATGGTCCCAATATTTAGTTGGTGGTGTCATATTATAGTGAGTTAGTTACCCGGGTCCTAGTATCAGTTAGTTACTTAAATGGACCTGCTAACGATTTCATCCTATCATGTTTTCACCACCATTAGTATCAGTTGATGTCCTTCCCTTTAGTGGTAGTACTTTGTATTTTGTGCATATATTAGATACTGCAAGCTCTTGTACAAATGATGCAAATTGAAAAATTCGGTCCGCTGGGTGGCTAATATAATAGGAGATCCACGGCCATAATCGATGGCATCAGCATCTTCTTCGAAACTAAACTCTTGTAAACATCCAGTGGGCCTATAACCCATTGGAAATTTGGAACCCTGTTTAGCGGTGCGAATCTTGGCTACGGTAGGAGTTTGTTGTAGAGAGGGTTATTAAATCGGAACCGTGTAGGAACCTTGACAGAGACATGTCTGAATGCTTGTAATTTGTGTGAAGTAATCAGAAGCTTGAAAGCCATAATTAATAAAATTCTAAAAAACCTTGAAAGCCATAATTAACCTTGATTATTTGTAATAGCAAATCAATAAAATTCTAAAAAACCAAAATTTGATAAATTAAAAAGATATCTTAGATTTATTCAATGTGATTGTAGACACTGCGTTTATAAAGATTCAAGATACTTGATCTGAGCATGATTCCTTCGCAGGAATCTCCATCACCGATCTAATTTCTTTCTCGAGTTACCCATCAGCGAGATGATCGACCAATGACAGCAATTTATCTGCTGCATCATCGATACATTAATGGCAACATATATCATTCTCGCTTTCCACCAATCACAACAGCGACGACACCACGAACTCAACCCTCCATCTTCGATAATCATCAACATAAAACAACTTTGTTCTATCTCCTCCTACCTCGGAAGTCTTACCACCATCACTGATCTCCGACAGTAACCTCTCTATCATCACCATAGCAACATTCTTCCATGTTTTCCATACCAACGACCATCACCTTTCTCCAATCTGCTCGAATTCTTCTCTTCGCTGGCAACACTCCTTTCAATCCCCAAGAACAGAAACCATTACCACTGACCACGATCATCAAAATATCGCTGATTCTCTTCCATATCTTCTCATCACCAGTCATCCATCCTTAACAGTCCAATATTAACAGCTCAACACCATAGCACCAACTCCATATGCTCATCATCACCATCCTCACTGCCAAGATTGAGTCCTCAGCTCCAAACCCATTGTAAGCATTTATAGTTCAGCTCCATTAATCACCAATCCTCCATCTATGCCCATCAATAATCTCTGCCAGTCAAACTCAATCACCGAGCAATCGTTCAACTGCAGCAGCATCAAAACAATACTAAGAAACTGGCCAACTTCCGATGCTTCTTTAATTTCCAGTTTTAATCTTTTTAATCTTTGGCATGCTTTGGTTCGCATCAAGTAATTTACTAATAAGGTCGTCGGCAGTGAAGATGTCAAGATGCAAAAACTAATTAGGTTTTATATGGCATGATGGATGTTTAGTTAAAATTAGTCAGATCATGTTGGTTACCTACAAACGTGACTCTTATTGAATAGTGAGGATATGAGAACATTATTGTCTTATTCATCTATCATAAAGCACTAGATAGTAACCCGTGCTACGCACCGGATGTTGCCGTTTTGTCTGCTCTAGAATGTGAAAAAAATCTTAAATCTAAACTTTGAAGTTCCGACTAAAAAACAAAGAGAAGGAAATTCCATTTATTAAGAAGAACATTTATATAGCCATGGGTATACACTATTTGAGCTGATGTGGAAAACAATCATGTAATTTTTCACCCGAGCACATGAGCAAGCCGATCTAAATTTTCATCCCATTTAGTGGGCAGGGAGTGAGGTGGAAAACACTCAAGCCGGATGCTCGAATTAGAGATAAGTTACACTTGAAGCTGGAGTCCCTACTTAAGTAACCCGTCAATGCTTTGTGAATCTAACTGAAAGCGTCTCCTTGACAACGCGCTCTGTGAGTTGGTTTCGCAAACCATTGATTGCTTTTTTTTTTCACACGAACTGCAACTCAAGCATTCTTGTTATTCGTTGCCCTTCTTGATTTAAATTTTTTTCGAGTGTCTTTGTGATGTTGGCTTGTATGGCGGAAGAACAGGTTGGTTGTTCTTGCAGTAGTTTGGTTTTGAGCTTTTACTATTGTAGTAGTTGGAGTTCATGAGCATCTGAATGTGACTTTTAAATCTGGCGACTCTCACTATATGGATGCACCCTGTGGCTCTTTGAACTTCCAAATCACCTATGCAGCAATCGAAATGTCATCCAAGAGCTGCTAACAGTTTCGTTATGGAGGTCGGGATTGCTGAAATTCTCTTAACTATGCTATGCATAAATAGTTTGGAGATACATAAGTTGTATAAACTTTGGAACGGTTTAGAGATAATCTATTGAATGGCACACATACTCAAATATTATAATTGGAGATTGTAAACAATAAACACATCCTCAAGCTTCAAGAGATGGTGGTAAGACAAATCTTCACAGGGATGTCATCATCAAACTAAGAAATCAATAATATGTCA
This sequence comes from Papaver armeniacum, assembly GCA_023531295.1. NCBI lineage: Eukaryota > Viridiplantae > Streptophyta > Magnoliopsida > Ranunculales > Papaveraceae > Papaver > Papaver armeniacum. Next base: position 467,925 of record JAJJWW010014984.1, on the reverse strand, counting down.
CTGAAAGTTCATTTTCATTCATGTAAAAAGATGGCTACTATCTCTAAAAAATTGATAATGCTCCATGATTTCAAAAGATGGGGGTCCAGGTTAAATATGAAATAGAAATGATCCCTCTAACTATAAATCATCAGCAGAGCAAGGGTCTCTATGAAGCAACCTATGAAGGTTGTTATAATTAACATAAACAACAATTGAAACAAACCATTTACGTACACATACGCAACAATGTACTAAGATATAATCATCTAGAATACTAATAATAGGAGGGGTTTACCTGTATTCGGGTTAATCAAATCCATATACCCCAAACCAAAAAAGATACATGTAAAGGTTATATGAAAAAGATAATTTAATTATGGGTGTATACTTCCAAAAGCAAATAAGTGAAGTTCATATCATCATATGTAAAAAAGCAGTACACTTCCAAAACCACCCGTGATAGTTGTGGTATAAACATGATGACGGTGTTGAATTTTGGTTCAGTTCTCAACTCCATACATACGATGCCAATGATGAATCCATAATTGGCAACAAATGTATCAAATCTATGAACTAACAAAACCCGTATGCTTTAACACCCAAATCTGAAGCTCAACCATCTTATAAGAAAAACATTATACCTTAAGGGGAATAAACATATGCAATTTGATCGACAAATGGAACCAATCAACCAATAAATGAATTTCTGAAGTTGTGTCTTATCGTAACCAAACATTTCATTCTTCTTAATTGGTTTCTTTTAAGTTCTCGATTTTTATGATAGCATGGTATTAAACAGAAAATTATAAAATCGACCCTACAACCGAAAATCACAAAAAAAAAAAAAAATTATAAAAAGAGAGAAAGATGAAGGGTTACACGAATCTTAGTCCCATGATGTTGAAGGTATCACAGACCAATGGGGTAAAATTGCAGTGAAATTTTGCTTCGCATTTCTGCAAACAGTCTAGGTGCGTTAGGTTTGATCTTTCAAAATGACCAAAAAATGAACGCAATCCCAAGAGAGCTCTATTTGTAATAAAAGCATAAAGTAAATTCCTTATAAGTACTTGCATTATATGAAATGTCGTAAGAAAAAGATGCATCCAATTTAGTAATTAGCAATGGCACTAAACATATCAACTGAAATATCCCTGAAAGAAACCCACAAAAATATTAGTACAATCAAATTGAAAAATCTCGATCAAAATAAATTTGAAGAAACCAAACCTCGGTATAGTTAAAATTCTGCTTTTGTGCATGAGTTGATTCAGTATGAAGATGATGAGCACTATTGGAGATGATGTTCGTTTTGATCGTGTAGGAAGTGGTCGATAAAGTAGGGGTTAGTTTTGGTTGCAATTCGGAGGTGGGTTAAAAAGTGGGGATGTAACTGAAGTGTAAGTTTATGTCAAGTTTTACTTGTGTAGGGCCAGAGTGAATGAGAATGAAGTATTTCTAAATACTTACACCATAGGTGTCCACATCAGCTTTTTGTAGGGTCAGAATGAAGGAGAATCAAGTATTTAGATTCAATTATCATCTAGTTAGATATACAGGCACATTAATTAATTCATAATTCAAAATAAAGACTTTAGGTTGTTTTTTTTATCGAAGTACCTCTTTGAGAATTAAGAGATCTGATGCAGTGTGGTGCATACCTCTCTGTCCAAGGTGACAAAATCAGTGGAGCAGTGGAGTCTTCGACTTCAAACCGATGTAGAAACCTACATCGAACAGGTTATATTAGTTGTCAAACTTCAAAAATACAAATAAATATTTCCTGCGTAAGCACCTTAATCTATATAATTTCTGCATGTAATTCTGTAAGATGAGACCAAGTCATGCCTGATATAAAAATTGAGCCTCGCCCTAGGTGGTTCTTAAATCAAATGACAGAGATGGGTTAACAATTAAGTTTTTTCTTTGTTCCGTCTTGAAATGTTAAAGAAATCTTTTTATAATAGGCTCTCCCATTGCAGTGATGCCGAAAAGCCATTTTGAAAACTTGTAAAATTGAAAATTTCAGTCTTTCTTACCATAGAAAACTTATGGGTTCAACTAAAAATCAAAGGGTCAAGAGTGAGAACCTCAGGAGCCATCCACAGTTAAGTTTCGGTTTCTACAGTTGTCATCTCAGTCACCAACTCTTCTCTAGCAAGACCAAATCAGCAAGCTTCACAGTCTTCTATTTGCAGCAAGTAAGAGATTGTCTGCATCATGAGCATTTCTTTAATACGCGAAGGCGTGTCTAAATGTAAAGCTGATCTTACATGTTCTGATAGCAACCAATACACTCCATACATTAAACTCAAACAAAGAAACACCAAATTGCTAAGAAATTTCGCTAACAAAATCAAGGATTACCGAAATGAATGACTCAGCATCCATATAAGTAGGGGTATAGATATTTAAAATACCTAGCTTCGAATGTGTATCCAATGGGAACATAAATTAGTCCATGGTGAACCAACTGAGTGTTTGCTCTCAACCTGTATATTTAGAGGGTACAAAATAGGACTAATCAATGTTCTTTTTGATGAATATCATTTGTTACTTCTTAGGTAGAGAGAGCAGAGTGAGACTTACGCTGTTGTTTCCTGACCACCACCTTGAGACCCAAAGATCTTGTAGAAGACTCCAGTAGGGTTTGCCCGGCTAAAGATTCTGTTCTCCATAAACCCCCTGTGTGTCTAGAAAAACCTTACAAAATTCAAACACAAAGGTGTGAGATGCCCCTCCAACTGATCTTAGCTAGACACAACTCCAACTGATCTTAACAGGATAGCACTCAACTGATCTTAACAGTTGCGTCAGACTTTATACTAAGACTGCAACCTTTTATAGTTAAAGAACAACATCATGTCACGAACTTAACCAATAGACATGGAAAGATCAAGAGCACCAACCGGAAAGAAAGCTTGACTGAATACGATAATATCATTGAATATGATGTTCATTATTATTATTTAGCTAAATAATCAAAATCCCCACCATCTTCCTCACAAATTTAATCCAGAGGTTGCCCCACCTGCAACCCATGTAGTTTCGGATTCTAAATCAACTAACACATTTTTCAGATTTATGACATCCATAATCATGAATAACTCTACAAAATTAACCAAATTTAAAAAAGAATCAAGCGTTTGATCGAAAGTAACTAATATGAAATTGAGATAAAGAGTTTGAAGTTGATATTACCGAAAGAGACAGATTGCACTGATGGCTGTAAGAACTTCTTTCAGCATCAACCGCAGCACCAAATTCTTTACCGGGGAAAACTTAATACTCTCATGACAACCCCTGCGGTGAAATAAGATGAAAAAATCAAAAAAAAAAAAAAAGAAAAAAAAAAGAAGAAGAACAGATTCTTGGTTTAGGGTTCGTAGATAACAGAGAGCTTTATCAACAGTTCACGACCATCTCTAATTTCTATCTCAAATCGAACCCAGTCAAACCCAGATCCAACAATCACCATGTTTGCTGATTCTCGATTGAAACCCTAAATCAAACCATAACAGCAAACACCAAATCTTCTTAAGAAACAACTTCCCGTAACAAATTCAAGTAAAACCCCTCCTAAATCTCTAATTTCTCCCTTAATCTTCAATTGATTAATGGCACTTCCGCTGATTTGAATCCAACCCAAAAATCCCCAATTACAACGCAGCCCCAGAAATCCCCAATTACAGCACAGCCCCAGATTTGTTGTTGTTGACTGCCATCTTCATCCACTGAACATTAAATTCAGATAATGGAGTCCCGGTTTTACATACATTGAGTCTCGTATTTGAAGAAAGAATTCTCGATAACACAGTTCTTTTTGATTATTTGTCTAATGGATGAAATTGTTTCTTTTATAGATGGTTATAATAGTGAAATCATCATCGAGTTGATCCTCTTACAATGCAGAATCGTGAGAGAAGTTTAGGAGAGCAAGAGATCCGCGAACGATAAACGCAGAATCAGGTTTTAACAAAATCCGTTATTTTCCACCCACACGCCCTCCCGTGACTTTGCCCAAATTTTTCTGGCCATTTAATGGAAAAACCAATCCAGAGCTTCCCGGCCGCCGGATCAGGGTCCCCATTAAACGATGTCCGTCTGATAGCCCTGGCTATCATGGACACAAACCTCATACCTTTTTATAACTATGATAAAATGGGTAGGTTCTATAAGAAGTCATCTATATTGGTCTTATTTTTTCATTATAAATTTTAACTAGCACAAATCCATTGGATTATCCGCACCCAATCCGTTCATACGTGCATCCATTGGATGCAAATCCGTTGGATGTTGGATTGGATGCGGATGCCAAATTTGAAATCCGTAGTGGATTGGATTGGATGCGGATGAGGTAAAAACCGGCCTATGCTCACCCCTTGTGTGGTGGCACAATTTGCTGGACCTCTTGGCCATTTGTTATGGGCCTAGCTAACATTGGCTCATAAATTTCTACACTCTGTAGAAGAACTGGACTTCACACAAGTTCAGTGGAGTTTACACAAGCGAAGCACACATGTACTGGTCATTAGGGGTGAGCATGGGCCGGTATGGACCGGTTTTCACCCCATCCGCATCCAATCCACTGCACTACGGATTTCAAATTTGACATCCGCATCCAATCCATATTCAACGGATTTGCATACAATGGATACACGGATGGACGGATTGGATGCGGATAATCCAACGGATTTGTTTTAGTTAAAATTTATAGTAAAGAAAATAAAGCTAACACAAATGACTCCTTATAAAACCTACATATCCTATATATGTATACAAATATAAAAATGTCATGTACAACACCCCAAGCAAATATCTTAAAAATTCCTAAATGATCCATGGTATTTTCTAGAACTATATAAATGCCCTCTAATTTAACGGATATGGATGTCCAACGGATTTTCAAGGTTGCATCCGGGCCCGATCCGTTATCCGTTGGATTTCAAAAATTCCATCCGCATCCAACCCATTAACGAACGGTCCGGACATCCATCCGCAAATGAACGGTTGGTCCCGGTTAAATCCGCGGATTACGGGCCAATACTCACCCCTACTGGTCATCTAGGCCTAAATCCAAATTGAGAAACCAATTATCATTGCAAGCAGAGAGAGGAAAGTGAAGAACAATGCCGGAATTCCTTGTTGTTGCTCAAGACTCAGTTGCCGTCACTGCTAGCCACGGCTCGATGTTTGCCTGCCAGGGGTTGGAAGCTAAGCTGTGTTATAAGACAAGATGGAGAGGGACCGATATCAACAAATACTCACTGGATTTGAGGGTCGTCTGTAGGCGAGAAACAACTAAGTATAGAGGGTGAGCAGTGAGGAATATGAAGAGTATCCAGAAGCTAGAACTGCATAGAATATGGGTTCGAAATCATGACTAAATGATGGTTGATTTTGAGCAAATCTGTGGGCAAAACATCAGCTGGAAAGGGGATCTGAGCCTGTTAAACGAATGGATTTTGATGGCTTGTTCGAATTGAAGAAGATGGAGCTGGCGGTACGAATTAACAATACAAGGAATGAGCTTAATGATACGTACCAGTATTGTTGAAGAACTGATGCTGTTGTTGTTGGTTTGTGATGATGAATGGCGCAGATTAATGAAGATTTTGAGTGATTGAATGTGAACAATGGGTTTGTCTTATTGTCGAGAATTTGTGGAAGAATGGAGGAGATATGGGTTCTGTTGCCCTGTGAAGTACTGGGTCTGTATGGCTTGAAGCTGTGGTGGTTTTAGGTTGAGTTTGGGTCAACCTGGACATGAATTCAGTCGAGAGAAGCTATTTAAGACATGGGTTTGTTGTGGATTTCAATTGTGCAGGGAAATGGAGAGTGTAAAAGATGATTCATTGATCCAGAATGACACTAGCAGGTTGTGCACTCCAGATGTTTGATAAATCACCTGAATGAACAATTTCTTGTCTGCTGCCAAGAGTTCAACTTGCCAGCAAAGCTCGAGTCTCTTGTTTGGTCGAGATGAATTAGGAGCTCAGATAGGCAGGGTTCAAAGCAGTTTTGCCGTGAGTTATTGCTGTCTAGCCATGGAGCTATGTTATGGGAGTTTGTTGGTGTGCAATTGAGTGAAAGTATTGAACAGAGGAGGAGTTTTGGCAGTGAAGGTCAGTAAAAGAAGATAACGTAGTTGCTGTTAGCTATGGACCCTGCAATCGAGTTATGGTGGAGTTGCAAGCCAAGAAAATGGAGAAAGAAGCTGGATCATGACTTTATCCAGAAGCTGAGAAGAACTGAAGAAGTTGAAGTAATGAATAGAGCAATGGTTGCTGCGTTGGAGTTCCTTTTACAGGTGAGAAGAGAGATTTCCGTTGTCAAGGCAGATAGGTAGAGGCCAAGGTTGGTTATGACCAAGAAGTCTAGTTCGAGTTCAGGTTCTCTGCCAGTTATTGCGGCCAACACAGTTTGCCGTTGCTGCCATGGTTCATTGGTCGCGTTTGGTATTGGCTTGGAAAGAGTTTAGAAGCCGACAGGAAGTACCAGTTCATTTCTGTTTTGGAAATAGTTTCTGGCCGAAAAGATAGCTATGTGTGGAAGCTGTTGCCGTTGATTATTGTAAATGAATGGCTATGGATTGATGGCCTGTTTAGGTCACGATGTTGCAGGAGGAGAAAGCTATATAAGGAGGCGCATAATACAGAGAAAAACCACCTTTTTATCACCAGCATAGCAGGTGCTCGAGAGAATTCCAGAAAGAGAAGAAGCTACACGACAACAGTCCCTGAACCTGTTTTCCGCAGCTGTGGTTTGCTTTCGCAATTGTTTAAACCTTGAAACCTAATTTATTTTCAATATATTTTTGTTCCATGAACCTCAATATGAGTAGCTAATTCTAATATTGATTGGGGAGGATTTTAAAACTCCGAACATGTTTTATTAATCAATCCTTGCAAGTTATTCTTTCGATAAATATCTTTTGTTGATCATCTTTTATTGTTTATATGACCATGAGAAGTATGCTTGCTATCTAAGTGCGCAATTAGATAACTCGTATGCAACTCTAATGCTAGTATTGAGAACTTTGATCTGTAATTGTTAGAGTAATCTTTACATAAGTAGCAGTGCACTATTTGTCGCAAAGGGATTTTGTATGCAATAGTGTGTAAAAGATAACCATAGGTCAACGTGTCGAACTTACGAGCATGTGGCTAGGAGCAACTTGATTCACAAATCTTAATGCAATTGTTTGAATTACACCTAGAGAGCTTATTTTAGGTGGTTTACTTGATTAGAATCCACTAGAGAACTTATTCTATGTGGTGATTTTTGGAGTCTAAAGATTAGTTGAACTTATAACTTGTCTTAAAGTTGTTAACAATCGAAATTAATTGGAAGTAGAACTTGTTTGATTAATAATATCTTGTTTGGTGGTGGCGAATGAATCTCTAGTCAATTCCATCTCATAATTTGAATTACAATTTTTGCAATTTTCAGAATTTATTTTTTTCCAACAACATCAATTTGTGTTACATAATAACTTAAAACTCACACCTCCCTGTGGATACGAACTCAACTTGCCTCACTATTTCTTTATAGATTTGTGTAGCATAAGAGAATTACTATTGATAGGTTGACAACCTCATCAGTGTACAAAGTACAAATACCATAGCCGTTTATGAGTCAGGTCAGTCAGAGTACGTGTACCGGTTTTTAAACATTTAACCAAACCAAGTTCTGGAGTTAATAGAACTATTTGGGTATGTGCACCGGTTTGGAACCTTAAGACTATGACTGGTTCCGGAGTCCACATAACTATTTTGGTTTGCGTACCAGTATGGATACTATACCGAGTTCGGGAACACGTAACTATTTTGGTACGTGAACCGGTTTGGGTACTAACCCGGTTCCGTGACCACAGTTCTTAAATGGTTTTGCATACGAGTATGCTAACCGATCCGGTTCACGAGTTGAACATATTTTTCACATGATATACATAAGAATATGTGTACCACAAATCTGCAAGTCGATATATATCTACTCCGCTACGTGTACGAGTACATGTAATACGGGTTCAGACTTATAACAGTTTTTCCAGTTTGTAAGACTGATAAAACTGTCTTGTATCTGAATCAATAGTAGTTTTATATCTCTCTCTAAATCGATTCGAAACATTCCTGAATAACATCAATGACACATATCACTGTACCATGCTATTTTCGAATGATAAAACTTGAATCATGATTTTGATTCCGAACAATAAATTGTTCTTAACCGAAATTCATCAAGTATGAACAAATATTCATTAAGCTTAGTCATTATATTTCGAGGACTAATTATCAAGATAAACTTGACCCGAAATTCTTGAATATGCAAAATATTCTAATTAGTTATGTGACGTCGTCTCAATGATGGAAAAGTGAACATAACTTGAGAAATAGGTGGTTCAGTCTTCACTTACCTTTTGTTGATGAAGTTCTCCAAAAGCTTCGGTTGATCTTCGCCTTCAAACGGTAGAGCGCAATGATGACTGTCGTGATCCACTGTTTCTCAACTACATTTATAACCTAGTCCGGTACTTAACTAATTGTAGACTAGAAATCAAGATATAGTTTTGACAACTAAATTTGACAACAAGCTTGAGATATCAACACTTATGAGTTCGACCGAGCAATGCTCTAATAGTTAGAGAATTGATTTATATGGTTTCTTCGATGGTGTTCTCGGGTATGTCTTGTTAACTCTTTGGGTCTTGTTTATGGTTGCGTAAAGAGCGTGTAATGGTCTTTGATTTAATGAAAGTTTTTCTGGTGTTGTCCGTGGATGGAGCCTGTAAAGGTGAACCACATATATCTTGTGTTGTGGTTGTGTGCTTCTTTATCTTCTGACTATCTTATTATTTCTTTCACATTCGGTTCAAATCACCAATTTCCCTTTGTGATCCTGTGTTTCCGTGCGCTCGGGGTGCCAATTTCCTAACACTGCCAATGATGATGGTGGTGCTGCCCATGTTGCTTCTCCTTGATACTTTATTATGATAATTAAGATACTATAAGTTTAAGGTTCTAATACTTGTTTGGTTTTCAATTATCATAAAACTTGTTTGGATGATGGTTTTAATTACGGTTTGTTTATTAGCACAATGGGTTCATGCATGAATGAATTTTTAGTTATTAATTATGGTTTGTAATGGGTCTATGGTACAATGGGTTTTATGCATGAATGAACTTATGAATGAACTGGATGATCAACTTGCCTATGAAGAACTTATTGAGCTTATCAGATTTACAAATAACAAGGAAAACGAAATTTCACTTTGGAAGGCGCATGATGAAGAGATTAAGGAGTTGTATAAATATCAAGTAGTTGTTGATGGTGTTACTGTGCCAATGGTGATGGTGCTACTGATGGTGGTGCTGCCAATGCTGCTTCTCCCTGATACTTTATTATGATAATTAAGATATTATAAGTTTAAGGTTCTAATACTTGTTTGGTTTTTAATTATCGTAAGACTTGTTTGGATGATGGTTTTTTATTACGGTTTGTTTATATCACAATGGGTTTATTCATGAATAAACTTTTAGTTTTAATTATGTTTTTAATGGGTTTATGGTACAATGGGTTTTATGCATGAATGAACTTATGGTTTGTAAATACAAGCTTACAGTCAGTTGATATGGCCTTGTGTATCAACTGATTTTGTGGATTTCATCCCATAATCAGTTGATATAGATATCCATATACACTACTTCTGCAAGTTTAAAATTTGTATGTTTTCTGTTGATTTTGTAGATCGCAATTGGTCGTCATGTACAACCATGTTAATCTATTCTAATTAGTGAAAACTTCAACTTTTATGTCGATTTTAAGGCACAATTGGTCGTTAAGGACATTCACGAGCATCGATTGTGTCCAATACCCTTCTTTCGATTTTTTCGAAAAATCTAGCCACTGGGTCTTACTCTATATAAGACGGATCTATTTTTCAGACCAAATTTGTCCCAAACTTACATCTTTTAGCACTCATACTCTATCCACTACTCAAACAACACACACCTAGTTTCCTATACTCTAACAATTTCATTTCATCATATACTCAATCAAAATCACTTCACACCAAGTATGACACCCTTTGACTCAGTTGAAGATTTGGTCATTAATCATGGTATAATGAAACTCTAGGTGAAGATTTCCAAGCTGAAAGGGTTGCACAGATATCCTATTTGTGCGAGATGATGAAAATAAAAAATGAAGATCTCTGCAACAAATACACGATAAGTATCAACTTATCCAAAAATGGATTGTTTATTATGTAGATAAACAAGAGAGGATTTTTTTTCCGTGGACATTTAGGCTTGTCGATCCAAGAATTTGTAAGTATTTTTTGAATTTATTTTACATGAGCTAATAGCGCGTTTGGATACAAATCTGCTTCTGACTTCTTCTTCTCCAGGAGTAGAAGTCAGAAGCAGAAGTCAGAAGCAAAATTATTTTGCTTCACAAAAAGCTGACTTTTCTGCTTCTAGAAGTCGTTCTGAAATATTATGGCCAAACTGACTTCTGAATTTTTGACTTCCATAAGTCGAAAAGCAACTTCTGAGTGTGTATCCAAACGCGCTATAAGTTGTTTGATTCTCCACTTAAACACTAACAAAGTAAGTTTGTGTTTATGTTTTTGTATAAGGAAATAGAAAAAAGGCACTACTATGAGGACAAATGAATAGAATTCATATTCGAAGAAAGCTATGAATTCACAAAGTCCAAAATTCCAGAATTCAACCCGGACTATAGTCATTCAATGATTTAGACGAATATACCTTCCATGAAGATCAAGATTTATAGTAGTTTTTGAGTAGATTTATATGTAAATCTTCACAAAACCATAACCCACTAAAATCACTTAGGAATTAAAAGGCTTATTGCACATGCTAAATATAACTGTGATGCCTACTGTCACACGCCCATTTAATCGCCTAAAATTTTCATGGGTCATGACCGGCAATGATTGTGGTTCAGTGACTCAACATCACCCAAAATCATTCAGCCTTGCATACTTGCATCAAAGTACGCATCTGCCTTCACTCATAAGGCTTTGCACAACGGAAGTCTTTTCTTCTTTCTCTCTAACTCTTCATGCCCCCATAAGCATAAGAGGTTCTGCCATGTACTTAACCAATTCTCACACAACATCAGCAACATAATGAACACAAAGATATACTGCAACAAACCCATTTTATTGCACTAAAGGAAGATTACAAAACTCGTCCATCACATGGACCAAAAACAGGCCATTCACCCTCTTGGTGAATGCCTAACTCTCTCAAACTTGAGACTAACTCTCCTATGTAAGCCTAATGATTTTTCCCACTCCTTAGGACTATTTATACAGTAGTTACAATGGCCAAAACCGTGCACAACACTTGCACACGCATGGAACAGCCATGTGTCCCATCAGGTAGTTTCCATAACCGCCAATCTGCTTTTCAACTGCCACCTTTGTGTTGTCATGCAGATTGAAGCCACACTTGTCTTGAACGGTTAGGGAAACTCTACTAAGGCTATGAACTCATTTCATAACCCTTCCAACTTGTCTCGCACCTTTGGCACGCTTGTGAAGCCAATAACCAACTTATAACCGTCACTTGAGCCGTATTGCACACTTGTTGTGCCATACTGGATTCTGTCTTGCGCCAACGTTCAGCCCTCTTGGCCTTGCATGCTTATCATTCTAAACTCATGCACGGACATTCCTTAAGCTTCAAACATCGATGCCAGCTCCTTAAGCTCACTCTAGTTACTCATGCGTCATATATGCTTCACTTCGCCAATTAGCTTGACAATAGCAATGCAACTCTTGCATTACCAACTTGTTTGCACTGTTCAGACTTTGGCCCTGCCTTGAACTAATGCATAGACTAACTCTTAGTCTATTCCACTCTTCTTGCATCATCCTTGAGTTTGGGCCAACTCAATTCCATGGATATGCATCGATGCCAACATCGCATGTTGCATCTGTCAACTGTCTTGCCAATCCTTCAATCTTGCGTCCAAAGCTCCTTATTTACAATGAAGCTTCATTGTGTCGTTATGCCAATAAGCTTCATCACTTAGGCAAATGTATTTACAATGTATTATGGCTTCGCATTGCACTTGCACTAACATTAGCCCACCGTAACGGTTTATGCCATTATACGAGTTGGATTAAATCCAACGCTCACCAATTGTGAGGTTGTTTGCACCCCCTGGTTTACTCCGGCAAAACTACACCTAACTAGGGGTGTATGATGCCCTGCTATTATGGCTTGCGTTGGGCGCTATTATAGCTTACGTTGCCCTAATTATAAGTGGGCTTTTTGTTCAAATTTGCAGTCATTACGGCGGAACTTACGACTTGGCCTGCAATAGCCTCGAATAAAGTTTTCTACTTAAATTTCAAGAACTTAAATTTCATTGGAAAATTTATTGGGTTAGAAAATTCAATTACATTTCACAAGAATGAATATGAATTGCTTGAATACCTACATCAAAGTGAGTTGGATTAAAATTTTGAATTATCTCAACGCTCACCAATTGTGAGGTTGTTTGCACCCCCTGGTTTACTCCGGCAAAACTACACCTAAGTACCTAACCTTCTTTAATAGACCCCTCTCTCTCTCTCAAGTCTCTCGGTAAATCTCGCCATTTTTCTCTGTCTCTAGCATCTCATTGTCAGTTCACTTTCCCCAACGATGGAAGCCACGGCTTTAACAAATCACATATTCTCAACATTCGCATCTCATTCATCTTCATCTCAGGCTTTATCAACTCATCATTATCATTCCTTATTACCTACTACTGCCATTTCACTTAAAAATCATAAAAGAATTTTGGCATCTAAAGTTTCAGTTTCTAGCCCTAGATCTCATTTCAACCGAAGAAATTTCATTACCTGTTCTTCTGTCAATGGAATAGAAGAAACTGTCAAAGATGTTCCAATTGAGAAGCAATTTCCTGCATACCCAACTGTGATGGATATTAACAAGATTCGCGAAATTCTACCTCATAGGTTTCCATTTCTATTGGTTGATAGAGTGATTGAATACAATGCTGGAGTTTCAGCAGTTGCAATTAAGAATGTAACAATCAATGATAATTTCTTTCCTGGCCATTTCCCAGAAAGACCTATTATGCCTGGAGTTCTCATGATTGAGGTACAATTTATGTTTTGCATATCTACATTTTATGTTGATTGAACCTTTAATTGATGACCAGTACTACTAGTGTTTTGATCAGAACCAGTACTACTAGTGTTATTGTCATAACAAACTGATTATTGATTCTTTTATGGTGGTATGTTGTTTGTTTGGTTTCATGAGCATAGTCATGTACGTTCACTGCTAGGAAAAGTCCTAGTATGCACATCTGAAAACCAGCTCTGCAGTTCTGAGTCCCACCGTTGAGACATCAAAAACTAAGCCAAGCCGAAACATGTGTTGTATGGTTTCATAGTGTGGTTCGTCATCTAAATCAGATTACTCATAGTGTTTTTTAGGATGTCATTTTGCATAAAGTTTATAGATACCGATAGTGATTCAATTTATGATGGTGTGGGATGTTTGATTTTATCCATACCAGACTGATCCTCCTGTGATGCCTTAAATTTCCAGTGATGACTATAAAAATTTCCTTTAATTTAAATTAGAAGGGTTTTTTAGATGTTGTATTGCTGTTATCAATGGTTTACCTGAACAATTGATGGAGAACCAAGTGTTTCAAATTGCCAGAACTTTGTTAGATTTATACATTCAAGTGACGGGGAGTGCCAGTCAACTAGGCCCATAGCATGAAATTTGTTCCTATAATAGCTAACCTTCATATTCATTTGTTTTGTTGGTTGTACATCTTGGATGCAAACTGCAACTACCTTTTAGATATATCAAGTTGATAAAGTCCCTCATAAGCTCCTTTGTCTTAGTGGTGCCTTGAAGTATATAATGTGTGGCAAATATCATATGCAGAAGTTTTTGTCATGAGAGAGCATCTGCTGTAGTAAACATACAGGTCCTAAAGGGAGGTTTTGCACACTGTAAACATAACTGCAATATAAACTTGCTTATTAGTTGCTTTACCGCTCCATCTTTTTCATTAAAATCTGTAATATGGAATTGTGAAATCACTTGTATACAAACAAATTACTTCTTGATTCTCGGAGTTCATAAGTTTGCCTTGAATCTTGATGTTCAATGTTTCCATATCTTTTGTTGAGTGTTGCTTGAAATTTTTGATTATCAATAAATAAACCTTGTCGTCAATATGATTTTCAGTTAATGTTGGGAAGAGTATTCATGTTCTTAATAAGCACTAATACATTGTTTGGTATCCAGGCCATGGCTCAGGTTGGAGGTGTGGTGATGTTACAACCAGAAGTGGGTGGGTCTCAACAAAACTTTTTCTTTGCAGGAATTGACAAAGTGAGATTCAGGAAACCAGTGATTGCAGGGGATACCCTGGTTATGAGGATGACCCTTATTAAATTACAGAAACGTTTTGGAATAGCTAAGATGGAAGGGAAGGCATACGTTGGGGGTGAGGTAGTATGTGAGGGTGAGTTCTTGATGGCTACTGGTTCCAGTGAATGAGCTGCTGCTGTCTCTTGATCCTTCAATTGCCAACCCTTCTCAAATCGGATCATATTACGAGGTAAAAGAGTTTGAGGATTTCGTTGAGATTCGGCATTTAATGGTTCTGGAGAAATTATCCTTTGGCATTGTGTTTGTGTTTCTTAAGATAACAGGGTTATTTTTCTTTCTTCTTTTGTTATTTTGTAGAATAATTTTCCAAATTATCATCACATAATTTATTTTATTTGTAATAATGAGGAACTAAGTATGAGTATTTACAGACATGATGTCTTTCTAAACATCATCAAGTAGGCAACTAGGTGGACTGCTTGTCATACGGCACATCTCTGCTAGGGAATCAGCAGGACTGTTAGCTAGTCTTCTTGCATGCGAGCATTCCCATAGTTATTAGGACCTAGAATACACTTACACCCTCCCATCTTAACTTAGCAAAAGAAGAGTTAACAGCTTTTGTTCTCATCTTTCTGAATTACAAATTCCTCCTGGACCCGAGTTGCACTTCTAAGGCTTCAGCTTTATCACTGTCTCTAGCTTCCATGCAACATCCTTAGGCAGCAGTGATTGACCTGGAGCATCATGAGGGGTTAAACCAACTGCAGCTTGACGATTAGTTCTACTATACGAAGCATCCTAATTCAATTTTTACAGCCTTCATGTGGTTTTTCCCACTGGGTGTTTTCATGAGAACCTGCAGCATGATTTGATGTAGAGTTCTGATTAAACTACGATGCTTCTGCATTAACTTCCACTATGTCAGGATTCTATTAACTTCCACTATGTCAGGATTCTATTGACAGCAGGACTGAGACGAGTGTTCTAAAAGGCAGATCCTCATCTGTCCTTATAAAGTAGTGGTCACTATCCAGCAAAAAAAGCAAACCTTTGTTAGCCTTTCACACTGTTTCACTATACTGTAAACAGCACTCACTTTAAATAAGAACTCCCCTATTTGTTAATGACGTTCAAGAACTTTGAACTCTGTTTATCTATTTACTGACTTCAAGGTTGTGAATTACTCAACACTTTAAGCAAATTATGTTGATCGAAAGATCATTAAATAGTTAAAAGATGTGGCATTTGAAATGCTATTAGCAAAGCAGCTAATTTCCCCTGTCTTGGTGTTTCACATGATCTCCACTAAATAAATAAATCATCATTTACCAGCGCTTTTCAAAATTCGCAGACATGAGAGGCCAAGAAGAGAAAATTTGAACGCAATAATGAAAGACAAAGCAGCCCCCTGTACTGGATTTTTGGAACATGTGCAGTGTTTTCCAAAGAAAGGCCCAAATCGAATTCCTCTTCACCTCTATCTGAAAACTGGACGAGGTCTGGCGTCAACATTCATGACTTCCCTAATCAACAAGACGGTTGGCACATTTATAAGCCAACAAAAAGCAAAAAAAAAAAAAAAAAAAAAAATCATTTTTGCCAAGCTGACGCCTTCTTTTGATTCATTGGACTGATAAACCTATCAGAAAACTCGATTGCCTCCTGCATCTTGTTATTAGCTAAGAATATCAGAAAAATACACCAGAATCTTTCCATATTACACTCACATGTATAAGGCGTTGGCAGTTAACACCACAACCAATGCCGTGCAGGTAACATGAGCACAGATGGTTCATCACAATGATAACAGAAATATCTAAGCGTTACCATCCATCTCCCTCGGACATGCCTCTACAACAAATTTCAATCTTTAGGCAAACTCACAATAAACAGTACACCAGTAATGAGGATCCTTTTACAAGATCAACTTGTGGTGGGCACTGGAACACAATAGGTAATTATACATCTTCTCCAAAATTGTTCTTTAGATGAATATTATTTTTTGAATTTTATTAGATCACGAAGATATTACATAATATATAACTTAAGGGCTGGTATTGATTTGGCCCCAACAACAATAATTGCATTTCGAATTTTCGAATAACAAATTTACATGTAGAGGTGTGTACACTGGTCTAGATGGCTTCATGCTACCATTCCATCTCCTCTAACTAATGCCCGGTTTCAAGTGGGGTGTAGAGTCTGTAGACCACAAGGCATGCACAATGTGGTCCATACCACTTATAGAGCCATTAACTAAACCATTAGAGAAGGAATTGAATTGCTCATATTGTGTCTCATCCAGTGGTACTTAGCTTCCAGTCGACTTCTAAATGTTCACAATATAATGTACTTTTAACTTTGCTCAGAGCTATCTGCCTGTGTTGGAGTAACAGAAGTGATTGCTTCTCTGATCCTTTTTCCACCTCGTCAGTTATTCTTTTGCGAGGCAATTTCCTAGAGAAGGTCTTCCATTTTGATTCCAACTGGCAAGCTAGAAGAATAAAAAAGAAAGAAAACAATGGTCAGACTCTCTGCCTCTACTTACTTAACATATATGTATAGAAAAAAATGTGCATACTCATGCTACCGCTCAGGAATGCGCGACAAACAGGGAATACATGGAACACCTAAAGTGTAAAAAGTTCAAAAATAAAATAAACAATAGTTAGACAAAACACCCAACAAAGAATACGACATATGCATGTTTAATATGCGCACTCCACCAGGGTGAATTTTCTAATGACAGGTTTCGAGTAAAATACTCGAGACTTCTCTTCATTTGGTCATAAATGAATCTCGCAAATATCATATACAGATGAACTCAGTAACATATTATGATAGAAAAGGTGGATGTTGGTCCCTAAACAATATACTGCATAACAACAAAGGCTATTGTGATAAAAAATTCGAATTCAGAATCTGATGCATCTGGAGACTGGAGTCACGATCATCCCAAGCAAGGTTTCAAAAAGCAAAACGCTATCCTAGTAAAGTGCAAAGCACGGCTTCAAAACGTTGTTGAAGCGTAGCTTCAAAAAATATATATAAATAAATAGATAAATACTTATATAAACTTCTTAACACAAAACCATATGAAAGTAAGATCAGAAGAATAGAAGTGTAGATTTCTTAGCTTGGGCAGGCAGGCTAGCCATTGCAGATCAGAAGAATAAAAATGTAGAATATAACGGAAGAAGAAGAAGATGTAGTATAGAAGGTGAAACATTTGAAGTCTCCAAATAGTTAGCTTGTTGAGAGTTTATAATAGTTTTTAGGGTTTTTTTTTTTATTAAAACAAAAAAGAAAACTCCGGGACTTGTTTTTGGGCTTTAAAGCCCTCTTTTTTCCTAAAATATTAAAGCAGACTTGTTTTTCAAAGAGTATTTTGAAACACTGATCCCAAGACAGTATGAAAAGAATAATGGTCAGAACTCAAAAACCAGCAAGTCCACTTTGGTACACCTGGAGACTTGAAACTGGATACCAACTGAACTCCAGTTCAAAATAGTTCATGCCAATTTAGAGCATGTTTAATCCTACAACGCTAAGCTTGTTCACCAAATCAGTAAGACTCAAGATGACTCACAAGAAATCATCTTTATGAGGAATTTCATTTTTGTGATGTCGCTAATAAGTAACAAGTCATGGTACAGAACTACAGACTATCTAGTTTTCTGTGGAGTCTAATGCTAAGCCATTAGCAACGGATGCACAGGGATTGTGACCATAGGTATCTTCTGTATTTATTATTATACCTCCTGTTATTTCCATCATTGTACATAGATATCACCAAAATAATCAGATGCAAAGCATGAACAGAAGGCAAAAATGCAAATCATCTTGCTGAGGCAAATATCTCCGAACAAATACAAAAACGTTAACTGAGAAAGCGAGAGAGACTACTAATTGTGATTGTACTTCCTATGATGTATACAGAATTTCCCTCTTGCTAGTCCTTGAGCCGAAGGATTTGCAAGGGTCATCACCTAACGCTACAAAGTTGGAAGTTTTGGGGGAACAAGATACTGCAGTGGTGTGCAAACGTACAACTATGTTTTCATTCTCTGCAATTTTGAAGGCTCAAAGGTATCCCCTAGTGTAACCACCTTAAATTGAAATAATGCACGAGAATCATCTTTAGAGCCAAGACACAACATGAGTTGGATTTTATTCATCACTATTTGATTTAGGGGATCAATTTGAGTAACTAATACCTTCACTATGGTCTTTGAATCCTTGAATGATGCATGCACAAATCCAAGGTCTTCCTGAACGTGATGCTTTGGCTCCACCTTTGAGTTCACCGTTGTGTTGTTTCAGACTAGAAAAACAAAATGCATAAATTTGAAAATTAAGAACATTGACACCATAACCTAATACTAGTATTCTGCTATGAGGAAGTATACGGAGATGCCATACTGTTTTCGTCCAATCAATCTTATAAATTAGTGGATTTTTACTTACCGGCGAGAAAAATTGGTGGTGACACCAACATATGTTTTTAGAGGTGCGTTGGTGGAGAGAATCAGATAGACCGACCATGATGATGGTGGTGTTGATGATTGATTTTGAGGTTTTGGAGTTTCAATGTGTGATTTTAAGGAGCGGGAGGTTTTGGAAAGGATCATCCTTCTCTCCTGCTACTGTCCGTCTGTTCATCATTTCTAGGTTTCCCATCTCGCTTTGGCCACGTGCAACATCATCTTAGCACGTGCACCCCCACATCTTAACTAAACTAACTAAAACCGTTTATATATAAACCAAGAAAGTTTGGGGAACGATTTTGCTTTAGCACTTTGCTCTAGCAGCACAATGACCATTCATTTCAACTGTTTATAACATCACTAACCTCAGCTAACTAACTCTAGTTTGGTATAATTTTTGTCATTCCCGTTTTTTTAGCTTGTAATTTAAAAAGATCTGATATCCTTAAGAACCGGTTTTTTGAGTCTATTGAAACATTGAACACCCTTTACAAGTTACAGACAGTTACACCAAAACCAAGTCTTAAAGAACTGACTGCACAACACTGCAGAAATAGTTTCACAAAATACCATTCTAAGCCTACTACAATGCCGAGAAAGGACTGATCCACATAATACACAAAATACAGTTGGAAAATATGCCAAAGACAAAATCGGTGATGAGTATTCGGGAATACCTGTTTGATTGCATTCATAATAGGTGTTGCTTGATCGGTGAAAATTGTCTGTGGATGTTTCCCGTTCATGGCATTCAGAAATGTCTTAAACAGCCATACAAACGAATATGTGCTCTCGTCTAGTAATAATGCACATCCAAAAAGAGTTGTTTGGCCATGATTATTTACCCCAACAAAAGGTGCGAACGGTTTATCATACTCATTGGTTCCAAATGTTGTGTTAAATACCAACACATCACCAAAGAAACCATAGTCCATCCTACATTTGGCGTCACTCCAGAAACAATTGCATAACTGACCAGTCGCATCCATCTCAATTGCATAAAAAAAATATGGATTTTCTTTTTGCATTCCTTGAAAGTACTCTAACAAATGCTCAGCATCAGCTTTCCCTTACACATCTTGACGCCTTCTTCTTTGTATATGATTGTTACAATCCATTTGGGTGAAGTTCAGATTTTGAGACCCTCCCGATTCAACACTGAAGTATGCAAAAATATTTTTTTGACTTATACCTGCGTAATGCATATTTTCAATTAATCTTGCTTGAGCACTCTCTATTTTCCTTTGTGATCTCAACATATGAACTTGATCTGAACATGTAAGCAAGTGGTTGTGTTCTTCCACAAATTCTACTATGGAATATTTTAAATCATCACTTTGCAGTTTAATGACCAACTTTGCATTGCAACCTGTTCGTGCATGCAAGCGTCGTTTCAATGGGGACCCCCTTGGATGCTGTCGATACTCTCCTTGGTTTGAACAAACTAGAACTCTTCTTGAAATTGTTTTATCTTTATGGTGAGTGGTTGAATCTTTCTGTATGCTAAACCCAACACCTCTAGCATAACGATTATAGTAGTTATATGCCATTTGTTCCGAATTGAATTTCATACCAATTTTTGGCAACTCGTTGTTAATACCATTTGTTGGAACATCATTTTCCATAGTAAATTTATCAAGTTCTTCTTCCTGCAACGAATAAGGTTGAAGAATCACCATGACCTGATTCATCACACACAATATCATAAGTAAATTACTTTGAATAATACATCCACTATCTAATACCTATTAAATAGTTACACTTGAACATACTCATACTCATTCACAGTTAACAGTATGCTAGGACAAGAATGAATGTAGAGTGCTAAGATAAAAAGATCAATTAGTCGTAGAGAATTTCATGAAAGCAACCTCTGTAAAGAGAAAATTACCTCGTTTAGATTGTGAGATATCTTGAAGAGTTATATTTTTTCTTTGATTTCAACTGAATATGAAACATAGGGCTTTAATTTCTCTAGTTTCTTCACGACTTCGCAAGTAATGGAATTTTTTTTGATCTAGATCAACGATAATACAGATTTGTATGCCATTCAAAACCTAGTAATACGATATTCACATTGGGTTTTCTTTAGAAAGTTTTCTAACCTTTTTTTCGGGCGGCAAATAAGAAACTATGGCGCCAAAACGATATACATTGGGTTTTCTTATCCTGCAGTGAAAAAGCTAATCCCAAACTAGGGTAAGCTAATCGTGGTTAACCCCAACTTTATTGACGTCACAAATAGGCAAATAAGTGGACACAACGCTGCTAGATAAAAGTTGCTCTAGCACTGCTAGAGCAAAATTTTCTCCGAAAGTTTGGAGTCGTTAATTCCATTCGTTTTATGAAAACCATGTAATAAAAATCAGTTCTTACTCCTCTCTGAACTACACGAATTTGGTCGCTAAATCTCAAGAACATTCGGACTACAGGTAAAGGTTTTTCTTCTTCTCAAATGCTACATATAAAAATTTGCTTTTTATTTCATCATCTATCTAAATTTCTCTGGGTTTCATGTATTCCGATGAAATCATATTGGGTTCTTGAAATCTTTAGTTAGGGTTTAACAATTTTACTGTTGAGTAACTGAAGAAATTAAGTTCAGTTGAACTAGGATCCAACAGTAGAACTCTGTCAAGAACCTTTTTTTTTTTTTTTTGCTCGATTACTTTCAAGAACATGTACACAATAAATTCTTGATTATTTTTAATTAACTTTGTTAAAATCTTCTTCTAATTTTGTATTCAGTCAAAAGAAGTCCTTAAAATCTTATCAAAATTTCAACTTTTCTTTTGATATGAATGTTTCTTTCTTTTAATATAAATGTTATGCTTCTTGTTTAATCATCCTTAGGATTTTGGACAATTTCTCTTGTTGATATCAGAGATTGTTAAGTTTTGGTCAAGTCTTCTCGAATTACAGACTTGAGCCACACGTATTCCAAACGAAAATATAACTCAAAATATAACTCTAGGCTAAGTATAGCCCTATTTCCTAATACCCTCCCTCAAGATGGAGCATGGAGGTCATAAATGCCCATCTTGGACAAAAGAAACTTAAACTGAGCTTTCCCTAAGGATTTTGTAAAGATATCTGCCAATTGCACTGTTGTAGGAGTGTAAGAGGGTGATATAATCTTCTTTATTATAGCATCTCTGACAAGATGACAGTCCACTTCTATATGTTTTGTTCGTTCATGAAATACTGGATTCTGAGCAATATATAATGTTGATTGACTATCACAAAGGAGATTCATCCCATGTGTATGATGAACTCCTAAATCACCAAGTAATTGTTTCAACCACTCCAATTCACATGTAACTGCCGCCATAGATCTGTATTCTGCTTCAGCTGAGGATCGAGAAACTGTATGTTGCTTCTTAGTCTTCCAAGACACAGGTGAAAACCCAAGAAGAACAAACCATCCTGTCAATGAACGTCTAGTTAATGGACAACTTGCCCAATCTGAGTCACACCATCCTTTTAAACTGAGACCACTATCAGAGCGCAACATAATTCCTTGTCCAGGATTCTTCTTCAAATATCTAACCACACGAAGGGCTGCTTCCCAATGCTCCATTCTTGGTTGTTGCATAAATTGCGACAAAATATGCACTGAGTAAGCAAGATCTGGTCTGGTGACTGACAAATAAATCAGACGACCAACCAGTCTCCTATATTTCTCCACATCATCTAATATCTTACCCTTTGCCAAAGCCAAACGATGATTTGTCTCCATTGGAAACTCTGCAGGTTTTGCTCCCAATAACCCAGTTTCCATGATAATATCCAATGTATATTTCCTCTGGCATATGTAGAAACCTTGTTTACTACGAGCCACCTCCAATCCTAGAAAGTATTTCAACTTCCCCAAATCTTTCATCTTGAAACGTTGTCCGAAGTATGTTTTAAAATTATGAAGTGCAACCGGATCATTTCCTGCTACAATCAAATCATCAACACACACCAAAACATTAAGCTGCACCTTTCTCTTTGTCATAGTAAAGAGAGAATAATCTGAGTATGACTGTTTAAAGCCATAATTCTTCAAGGCTGCTGATAATTTTGCAAACCAACACCTAGGAGCCTGTTTTAGGCCATATAATGATTTCTTCATTCTACACACCATATTAGGATTTCCCTTGGCAAATCCCGGTGGTATCTTCATATACACTTCTTCCTCCAAATCTCCATGAAGAAAGGCATTATGCACATCCATTTGATGCACTTCCCAATTTTTAATCGTTGCAACAACTAGAAAAGTACGAACTGTTGTCATCTTTGCCACCGGTGCAAATGTCTCATTATAATCCAATCCTTCAACTTGATAATTCCCAAATATTAACAGTCTTGCTTTCAGACGTACCAAATTTCCATTTTCATCACGCTTTTCTGTGTAAATCCATTTGCTTCCTAGTGCCTTCTTACCAGGTGGCAATTCTTCCAATTCCCATGTTCCTTGTTCCTCCAGAGCTCTTATTTCTTCGGACATGGCTTTTTGCCATCCTGGATGCTTCATAGCTTCTTTGAAGCTCTTAGGCTTATTTCCAGCAGTTATAGCTGCAAGATATTTTCTATGAACTGCAGAAAAACGATCACAACTAACGTAATATGTCAAAGGATAAGGTGTACCTGAGACTGATGATTGTTTAGGATGAGTGGAAGGTGGACTATTTTCTCGTATAATGTGCGTCACAAAACCCTTGAGTCTGCTAGAAGGAATCTTCTGACGTTTTCCTTTACTCATCTCACTGCTATTATTCTCTACCACACCTTCAGCTGTTGTGTCATTGCTATTAGTATCATTCTCCTCAGGTTGTTCTTGAGCTTTTCCTTGCAATTTTTTAGTTTCACAATCAGTCTCAGACAGTGATTCACCACTGCTTTGTTGCTGCAACTCGTCTTGATGAGTTTCCACAACACCTCTAGATAATTGTTCTTCTTCTCTATCTTCATCATCACTCCAACAAACATCATTATTTGACGAAATAATCTCAGTGGAATTTCTAGTAATGCTTGTCATATAAGGAAACTGATGTTCATAAAACTCCACATCCCTTGACACTAAAAATTGTTTTGTGTCTAAATCATAAACTTGCCATGCCTTTTTACCAAAAGGATAACCAAGGAATACACATCTCCTTCCTCGGCTTGCAAACTTATCCCCTTTAATACTTTGATTATGTACATAGCACAAGCACCCAAACACTTTCAAATGATCATATGGAGGCAACTTCCCAAACATGATTTCATATGGAGTTTTGTTGTTAAGAATAGGTGGTGGTGTACGATTAATCAAGTATGCTGCAGTCAATGCACACTCTCCCCAAAAACGTATTGGTAAATTGGCTTGAAATCTCAAGGCTCTTGCCACATTCATTATATGTTGGTGTTTTCTCTCAACCCTCCCATTTTGTTGGGGTGTACCAACACATGATGTCTCAAAGATTATCCCGTTAGTCTTAAAATATCCACGCAATGTATTAAATTTTGTTTCGTTATCACTTCTAACAATTTTGATTTCTTTACCAAACTGACGTTTCACAAGAGCAATGAAATTAAGAAACACCAATTCAACTTCAGTTTTACTTTTGATCAAATAAATCCACACACCTCTTGAAAAATCATCTACTATTGTCAGAAAATAATGAGCTCCACAAGAAGAAGGTGTCTTGTAAGGACCCATAAATCCGGATGAACTAACTCAAATATACAACTGGCTTTACTCAAACTAACAGGAAAACTACTTCTACGATGTTTTGCTCGTGGGCAAATATCATAAGCATTATTATTCTTTCTAAATAACCTACTCACAACTGGTAGATTTTATGAAACTTTCTCCGATGGATGTCCCATTCTTTGATGCCATAGCTCATATGAGTTCCCATTAACAACAAGTACTTTAACAGGAGGCACACCACGGAAAATATATACTCCACCTTGTCTCTCACCCACTCCAATCACCTTTCTCGTCAACCGGTCCTGTATAAGACATAAACTGTTAGTACATTGCACAATACATACTAACTCATCGATCATTTGTGTAACCGAAATTAAGTTACATGTTATCTGAGGTACGTAAGAACGTTATCAAGCCTCAAACCACCGGGAAGAATCACAAATCCAATTTTATCAGAGTTTGCATACTTTCCGTCTGGCAGGCCAACTGAACATGCCTTAATATTTTTCACTTCTATCATGTCATCAATATTACAAGTGACATGATTTGTAACCCATGTATCCACAATCCAGGAAACGTGATTCTTCTTACCTTGTAGTTGAAAATTTGATTTGTTTGAGTTTAAAAACTCAAGCAATTGCTGAAGTTGTGTTGCTATCACTCCAACCAAACCAGTTCCTTCTGCAGATGCCACACCGCCTGACTGCTGAGCCGCTGGTATATTCAGGTTATGTGCACGAACTGGATTGCTGCTTCCATGTCCTCTACCACCTCTGCCATATGCAGAACCACCTCGACCTCTACCACCTGTCCTGCCTCCTCTGCCATAGCCTCAGCCACCACGAGGTTTATCTCCCTACCATTCATGGTAGACAATTAGTTGATAACAACCCTCATCAGAGTGACCTTCTCTATTACAGTGTTTACAATACTTGGAAGGATCATATGTATTGGTGGTTGCTCACTGATCAGGTTGAACTTTAAATGCATAACATTGTCTTGTACTTCTTTCGATAAAACTACATCACATACTCTCAGACGTTCAGAATTCACTATAGTTTGGTATGCTGCATCGATTGATGGTAGGGGATCTCTTGCCAATAACTATTCACGTAATGAACTATACACACTATCTAGACCGATCAAAAATAATGAAGAAAATCTTCTTCTCGCAAAGTACTCACCTGAGTCGCAATATTACAGGTGCAATGACCACACTTGCACTATGGTATCTTCATATATGTCACCAGCTCATCCCATATTTTGTTCAATCTCCCATAATATACAGCTACACTCTCAGTTTTTCCTTGTTTGCAATCACTTAAAGAAGCTTTCAGTTGACAGATTCGTGTTCCACTGACAACACAAAATCTTTTCTTTAAGTGTGTCCTGAGAAGGCTTGCATCATCATAATCTCCCAATGTCGATCTGATTGAATACTCTAGTGTGTTGCTAATCCAGGAAACCAGCATTGAATGGACTGCAATCCATTCTTCCAACTGATCAGGATCTGCAGGTTCTTTAATGGTGCCATCAACAAAGCCAAACTTTCTCTTGGCTATCAATAACGATCTTCTAATGGCTCTAGCCCATTCATCATAATTGGTTCCTTTTAAAACAATCGCGGTAATAATAATACCCGGACCATCACTTGATCCCAGATGGTACACCGGATTCTTTTTCTGCAAATCATATGCTACATTCTTTCCTTTGGTTCCTGGTGGTTCTGTTATATCATCTTTTCCCATCGTGTAGAACTTGAAACAAAACTTTTAGGGTTAGGGTTTTAACCTGGCTCACGATGCCATGTTAAGTTTTAGTCAAGTCTTACCATTCTCATTAAATCTCAAGCATTTATACAAACACCAGACTTGGGTCTCAAGTTACAGACTTGGGTCTCAAGTTACAGACTTGGGTCTCAAGTATTCCAAACAAAAATATAACTCAAAATATAACTCTAGGCTAAGTATAGCCCTATTTCCTAATAGAGATTAAACCTCTTCGTCTAATCCATCTTACGGCTAAAGAATGGACTCTTCTAATGATAAAGACAATAGAATCGATGACTCAACCAACAAGGATAACTTCCCGTAAGACATGGAACGGTACGGTGAAATCTTAAACCCAAATAACAGGAATGGACCTCAACTAGTTGTTGAGACTACTGAAAACCAGGAGAATGATGCCGTGGTTCCAAGTAACAAAATGGATGATTTAAGCGATGAGGATAGTTTTCCTTACGACATGGAAAGTTACGGTGAAATCTTAAACTCAAATAACAGGAATGGATCTCAACCAGTTGTTGAGACTAGTGAAAATAGAAATGCACATGAAGATGTCGTTGTTTCAAGTAATGTGGAAAATGCAGCCGAGTTGAATGTTCAGGTTTCTGTCCCAAATTTGGAGCGTCGTCAGCTTGATCCGAATGTGGAGACTAGTGTCAATACTGATACTGAAATATCTACTAGCCTGAATATTTCAATTGGGACAGGGCAAACTTCTGAGCAACAAACAACAAACGATTTTGACCTGTCTCCTACTTATTTTCCTAACGACACCGATCGGTTTGGTGAATTTATGAACTTGGACAAAAACAAACAGGAGCCAATGAATGGCATACGTGCAATGGAAGATGAAAATGTAGTTGCCTCAAGAAACGAAGAGAGTGTTACTGATGATGTTGCAATACCGAATTTGAGTAATATATCGGTCGAAAATGAAGAAAACTCGGGCCAGCAATCAGATTCGAATGAACATGATCCATCCCCTCCATATTTCCCCTATGACATGGATCGATTTGGTGAATTCTTGGACCCCAACAACCAGAATGTACCTCTACGAAAAGATTAGTGAAATCCATGGAGAAAGTGCAAGCAACGAGGACAATGAGCTGGTTGCTGAACCAGCAAACCCAAGTGATATCTCAGTCGAGCGACAGTCAGACCCATATGAAGAGAATCTATCTTCTACACTTTTCCATTCTGACTGCTTTGGAGACTTTAACAATAACATGAGCGACGATTTGCATTTTACAACATGAGCAATGATTTGTATTTTAAAAACTAGATTACTGCTACAGCAGTGGGGGCCGACCGAAAAAGACGAAGAGACCGATAAAAAAAACACTAAAAGAAAAGTGCGTCTTTCCGTTCATTGTTCACTTAATCTGGCGTATAAAGCTATTTTTTTAATAAACGGGAGCTATTAAAAACATAATTTGACATAGTCATTTCATAACATGCGTGTTACAAAATCTTTCCGTTGTTGGAAAATATTTAAGGGTAAAACAAGCTCCACCAAATTTTCTGGTGTAGTAATAACTTTTCCTTTCATGATTTCTTACCACTCAGCAGAAAGGTTAAAAAATTGTGATAAAATTATACACCCAAATCCATCTTGGGTTAATTCACTAAGTTGTGTGCATGAGCCACACGTGGAGTAGAGAAGCCAAATATGCCACTCTTTATCTGCTTCTATTTTATCTTCTCAACACTCCCTGTAGCAAAACTTCTACCGCAAAACCGAAGTATTCCAAATCTCTTATCCGTGATTCGATAAAAAGAATTGTGAGGCTAGATAAAGATTAAACATGGTTTCTTTTTACTCAATGGGTTTAACTTTAGTCTCCCTTGTTGGCATGTTTAGTCTCCCTCTCGGTATCTGTTTTTCATTTTTCTCATTCATTTTGGTTCGTATATAACATGAAACCCACTGAAATCTAATGGTTTTAGATTTTTTATTGATTTTTGTAGGAGGGAAAATGAAGAGATAAAAGTTGCGGGTGAAGAACTTAACTTGGTTCGCGGTATGGAAGATAACTGGATCCGATTGCTCGTCTTCTACGCCCGCGTTAAAGCCTGGATTTACCCGAAATTTCTGTAAATACCTTGTAGAACTCTATTTTTTCCAGATTTCTAATTCTTCACATTCACTTATATCAGGGACATGATCTATAAATTTTGAGTTGTTTGGTATTTTCTGTTATTGAATCAATATCTAAATTGATACAGTTGATCAGTTTGATGAGAAAATACGATTCAATTTGTTTTTAATTTGAGTGAAGTAGCAGTAGCAATTTGATGTAATTCGATCGATCTGATAGATGTTTTGAATAAATTTCAACTATGAATTCGTCTGTTTGATTGTATTTGATTGAAAGTTCTAATCAATTTGTTTAATTATCTTAAGTTTGAGTTCAATTTCATTGAATTGCAATTTCAAAAAAACGAATGTTAAATTTTCTGGACATTTTTGTGACGGACAAGAAAGCAATTTCTCATCCTATAGATGGCCTCCCTTTGGTCGGCGGATTATATGCCAAGTGAGCAAAGTTCTGATGGATGTCAACAAACAAATGTCAATTCTAAAAATGATGGTGGAGATGTCGAGGTTACACATAATGAAGATGATGCTACTGATAAGGTGATAAGGTGGAACAAGAACTTACCATGGCTTGGGGACATGGACATTTTCAAATGAGAAGGCATGACACTAATATGTTTATGTTCAGGTTTTATGATTGGGATAGCTATAACAATGTGTTGACAGAGGGCCCTTGGATTGTCGATGGATACTTGGTTATATTCAGAGAATGGAATACATCTATTATTCCAGAAGATCTCGACTTCTCAACTCAGCAATTTTGGATCGACATAAAAAAGCTGCCACCAGAATTCCTTAATGTTGAAGTTGAAAACCAAATTGCAAGCATTATTGGTAATCCCCTCAAGCTTCTCCCAGAAGATGGAAATCCTACTGATACAAATGGTGTAAGTGTTCTTATTGAATTTAATATTTACAATCCTATGTTAAGGGGCATAATGACAGAGACCGCAGCAAGGGTCACTCAATGGATTCCCATATATTTTCAACGGCAACCAAAAAAACTGTGTCCTGCCTGTTTAATTTTAACTCATGATGAAAATGAATGTTCAGATAAAGCACATGATGTGCAGACAATTGCTAGTTATATTTTCAAATTTGGGAAAATTTTGGTGAAGTAATTGATCCTCGAGCTAATAATCCTAAGTATAAGCAGGGTGAACAGATCTTCATCTCCCCTAAGAAGTCTAGAAGTAAAAAGAGATTGGAAAAGAAACCATTTCAAATTCCAGAAGATGGCTTTCATGTTTCCACCATCTATATTGCCTTAGATCAAGGAGCTGAATCTTCTACTGCAAGGCGCTATAAGCGTTCTCGAGATGGATCAGTTGTTAGTAGCTCTTCCAGCGCTTCACATGTTGCAAATCCAGCTCAGGACCAATTCTCGACTGCATCTCAGCAACTGGAGTATTTGCAAGCTGGATACTATGGGGATGAACATCAAATGCATCCAACTATGTATAGACCACTTCCTCGGCATGGCGATTGGGATTACCTTATAGGACAATCTTATGCGAATCCTTCAACAGAGCAGGAGGATCAGGTTTTTCTCTCCATTTCTACTCCTTATACTTTTCTTCTCAGTTTTACGCCAACGGTTTTCATTTCTGTTTTTATTACTGTCAATTTTCATCATAGTTGCTTTGAAATGCGCATATTAGCCTGGAATGTTCAGGGTCTAGGGAATAAGAATACTAGAAATCACCTACAGGATTGCATTCATCAATATAGTCCTGACATTATTTTTCTTTCCGAAACTAAGCAACAAAATAAAAATGCACATTTTTTATTACAAAGTACGCATTATCCAAACATTTGGTGTCATAATACTAAAATCAAAGCTGGAAGCATTGCAGTCCTTTGGAAAGATGGTTTCAAACTAGAATTCATGCATTTTACGGACTATATGGCCAATTTTATACTACACAATGGTCCAGAAAATAAACAATGGGTCTTAACTTGTTTGTATAGCTCTTGTTATACAGTAGAAAGAACACAACAATGGGTCACTATAGCTGATATGGGAAGTCATATGGATCTGCCCTGGGTCATTATATGCGATTTAAATGTTACCTTGTCGTGTCATGATCGCAACTCCTTTTCTACTCATCCATACTATACACCACAGATCATTCAACATACTATTTCTCAATGTGGTCTCTTAGAACTTCCCTTTAGTGGCCATCCTTTTACGTGGACTAATCGACGTAAGACTGTTCAATTAGTCCAAACTAGATTGGATAGAGCTCTTGCATCCACCCATTGGTTTTCTTTATTTCCTGATGCCATCATAAATCATCTTATTCCCTTTGGTTCAGATCATGCACCTATTTTATTATCCACTAAACCTCAATCTAACAGAACCTATAAGCCGTTTCGCTTATATGAAACTTGGACTAAACATGAGACTTTTAAAGGCTTCATTCAGCAGGAATGGGGCAAGCCTCAGTTTGGTTCGTCGACTATGCAGTTCATAAAGAAATTACAGCAGGTTCAACGAGGTATTAGTAAATGGAAGAAGCATCATTTTGGTAATATTGATGAGCGCATAAAAGCAACACAACAGCAGATTCAAGCAGCTCAAGATACTTCAAGTACTTCTCAGGCCAAGCTAGTGGCATTGCAACAAGATCTTCAACATTTGTATCAGGTCAAAGCAGAGATCAGTCACCAACAGTCGAGAGATAAGTTGATGTGTAGTCAGGATAAAAATACAAAGGCTTTTCATGCTCAGGCTAATTATAGAAGGAGAAGAAACCAAATTGACTCCATAAGAGATGAGATGGGTAATTGGTATTCTACACGGGCAGACATTCAGAAGCTTCTCATAAAACATTTCAGTTCCATTACTGCATCTTCTCATCCATCGCAAGACTCAGACATTTTTCATCTGTTAAGTCCCTGTATATCCATGCAAGAAAATGAAGACCTCATTCAGATTCCGTCTAAAGAAGAAATTCGACAGGCTGTTAATCAGATTAATCCTTGGGCTGCTCCGGGGCCGGATGGATTTCAAGCAGGTTTTTATAAGACTTGTTGGGCTGAAGTTGCAGATGGGTTAGTGGAAATGGTACAAGAGTTTTTTCAACATGGTAAAATGCTTCCTCAGATTAATTTTACTTATCAAGTCTTGCTCCCAAAGAAATTATGTGTAGAAACCCCATCAGATTTTCGACCGATTAGTTTGTGCAATATTTCATATAAGATTATTTCGAAGATACTGGCTACCAGATTAAAAAAGTTGCTCCCAAGGCTTATTTCCCCGTGGCAAGCCGCATATGTGCCAGGGAGGAATATTCTAGATAACACTATCATAGATCATGAAGTACTCGATTATATGAAACGAACTACAATTACTTCAGGTGCAGTGGCGATTAAATTGGATATGGCAAAGGCTTTCGATCGTATGGAGTGGGGTTTTATTATTAAAATTATGCAAAGTTTGGGATTTACGGAGAAGTGGTGTTCACTAATTTATCAATGTCTCAGCACTGCATCTATTTCAATTTTACTAAATGGGTCTCCTACTCCACCTTTTCAACCTTCCAGAGGCATTCGTCAAGGTGATGCGCTTTCTCCATTTATCTTCATTCTCTGCATGGAAGCTTTTAGTAGGATGCTGCAATCAGCTGAAACAGCAGGGATTATCCAACCATTAAAGCCAGCTCCAAAAGGCCCAAGTATTTCCATCTTTTTTTCGCTGATGATTGCATTCTGTTCTCAGTTGCTTCAAACACCTCAATCACTAATCTGATGAAGATTACCTCTGAATTTTGTAAAGTTTCAGGGGCAGATGGTGAGTTTACAAAAATCCAGTATACATTTCAGCAATAACATGAGTGCATCAGATCAAGCTTACATCTCAGATATGATATAGATGCCAAAAATGCCATTGATGGAGAAATATTTGGGAATTCCTCTATTTATTGGCCGTCAGAAAAACTTATGTTTTGCAGACACAGTAAATAAGATGGATAGCAGACTCCAAGCTTGGCAAGGCAAATTAGTCAATCAAGCAGGTAGAAGTACCCAGATTCAAGCTGTCACATGACTTATGGCTCAATATCAGATGAGCTGTATGCACATTCCGGAGAAATCACTCAAAAAAATGGAATCTCTGCAACGTAACTACTGGTGGAATAAGCCGTCTAAAAGAGGTGGATACTTTATTGGGTGGAATGATTTGAGCAAACCCAAAAGATTTGGCGGACTGGGTTTTAAAAATTTAAGATGTCTCAATGAAGCTATGCTCACTAAGCTGGCTTGGCGCATGCTGACTGAAAAAGATGCAAAATGGGTGCAGCTTCTTCAAGCAAGATATTTTCACAATGCTGATCCTCTGTATGGCAACATTAAGAAAAAAGGTACTTGGATTTGGAATGGAATTCTAAGAGGCCTAAGTTGGATTAGAAGATACCATATTTGGGAAATTGGAGATGGGACTCAAATTAATGTGCAAGGTCAATGGTTTGGGAGGATTTCGATAACAATTATCAAGACTGACCTATTAATGTTACTAGCTCTCACACAAAGGCCGACTACATTGATCATGCAACACGAACCTGGAGGATTGATAAACTGCAGCAAGTTTGTACTTCTCAACAACTTCAAGCACATTCAACATATTATCATACCTCCACAACCAGCATTAGATCAACTTAGATGGTCTCTTGCCAAAAATGGTAGATTTTCGTTAACTCAGTTTATATGGCCATTTTATCACAAAGAAACTCCTCACCGCTCACATCTCAACAACAAAGAAAGTGGTTAATGATTTGGCATGTAGCATTTCCACATAAATGTCAAATGTTCTTATGGAAGTTGGCCAAGAATATCCTACCAAGTGGCGGAAAGATTACACATAAATGCTTTGCTTGTGTTCAATGCACTCAAGGATTTGAAACAACCAAAGACCTTTTCTTTCAATGTTTTGTTGCTTCGTAAGTATGGTCTCATTGTTTCACCGAGATTCTTAGAGATGCTAATAACTATGGTGATATTAATGAATGGCTTCAATCTTGGATGGATGAAAGCTCGCTATTGTCGTCGTCACAGATAACATCTTAGAAGCCCAGCGGTGATAACACCGTGGTTCTTATGGAAAAGCGATGTTTGAAATTATTTGAAGGAAAATCACAGTCTCCTACAATTATTATACAACAAATCCTTCAATTTTGTTATGATCATGGCATATGCACTCATACTAGATCTAGGCCATATAGATACACCAAAGAATCACATAACCGTTAAACCTAGACACACCGGATACCACCTTCGCATGATTGGTTAAAGCTTAATTTTGATGTTTCTATTCTCCCTAATACTAACTTTGCTGGTTTCTCTATTGTGTTGCGGAATCATCTAGGAGAATGCCTGGAAGCCATGGTCTGGACAAGGAATGTAAGAGATGTTGATCAAGCAGAAGTGCTAGTCGTGGAAAAAGTGTTGCAATGGCTTAAATTTAAAGGCATATGTAAAGTTCAGGTAGAAGGAGATAATAAATCAGTGATGGAGGATATGAATAAGATCCAGAGTGCTATTAGATGGGAAGATCAATGTCTGATGTATGAAAATTTCATCCTTTCACAAGAGCTAGTTTATGTTCATTTTCGTTATGTTAATAGGGTATGCAACAAAGCAGCTGATGTGTTAGCCAAGTTTGCTCGTTTAAATAACTGCAATAACAGTTGGGTTATAAATCCACCAGCTTGTTTATCAAAGTTAATACAACAGGAGTCAAGTTTCTCGAGGATTAATCCACTAGAGTTTAAGTTTGTTGTGCTTTCGGGTTGTTTCTCCATGTATGCTTATGGTCTGTAAGTTCTTGTTTGTTCCAGGATTGGTGTCTGTAATGCAGTGTTTGTGAAATATAAAGTTTTCTTTCAAAAAAAAAAAAAAAAAAAAAACATTGCCAGCGTTGCAGTTCTGAATAATGGGGTCGGCAGTGTTACTGATGATAATGTTTCTAAAGAGTATGGTTTTCTTACGCAATTTGTACCCGAATCCTTCAAACAACAACGATAACCCCTTACTACTACCTATCAGTTTTCAATTCTTTGCCCCTTGTTATTTTTAGCACTGATATGAATTTCTGCAAGCTGCTTATGCATTTACATTTAAAAAGGCAAAGAAATGTAGACTTTTGAGCTATGAGTTAGTTTCATCTTTAACCACTTATATATCTTTTATGGCGGATACATATTTGGATGATTGGATAAAAAGCTTACTTCTCCTTTTGATTAATTTTGGTATGCTAGCATTAACAAATGTGAAGCATCCACGAGGGATCATATTGTTCTGCCCTGCATCGACCCGACTTTGATAAAAACAATATCGGCGCTCAATGAATGGATCGAGTTTCAGTATCAATTTAGATTTATTGTAGGTTCACCAAATTAAGAATCCATGATCTTTAATGCTCATCTTCTTTTCTTGTATAATTTTTTTTTTTGGGTTCCCACCTGATAACTGAACTACATAATTATGCGGAATTCAAACGGTGTATTGTGCTTTTATTTGTTGCTTTTCCGGGGTAATGAAATGTTATCAACTGTTGATATATGTCGACTCGTAAATTTCATGAATAAACGAACCGATTAGACCTTTTTTTTTTAAAAAAAAAAGTGGTTAATATTATGGATGTAAAAGGATAAAGAGTGACTTACTCTATATCTTTGTTTCCATTCTTTCCCCTGAATCAACTGCATCAGGTCCAAGTACTTATATGAAAACCCATGCTGCTTAGAACTCCACTAACAACCCTGTAATGCCATCCAGAAAATGAGCGATCACACTGGAACAGTTCAAAAATGAAGTGTCTAAATTCGATGGAAATCATGAGTTAAAAAGATGTAAATTAGGTGATCAAAACTTACAGAGGGGACATGGAATCATTGGTGCTAAGTGATCTTTAGTGCAGATATAAAACTTTGTACTGCTTCATACATTCTGAAATGGTTTGGATTGCAAAGCAGTATTATAAGAGACATGATTTTGAAGAACAAACTACTGAAACTTGATATTAGAAGACATGCATGCATGATTGAATTATATGTACGAAAGAAAGAACCTTGTTGCTGCTTCGATCCCGAAATCATGAACTGCAAATTAAACCCTAGATAACTATATGTGTCTCCCAAAAAAAACACATTGATGGTAAATCTGCAACTGAAGACAACCCAATCAACACTAAGCTGGATCTAATTTAAAAAATGAAACGCTCAGATTCTTAATGAAAACAAACCAAATCCCAAACAAAAAGCCAACAAATCAAAATAAATTTGGAGATTCAAACCTGTTTGGCTTTCACGAATGCTTCCAATGAATTGGATACATCAGTGAAATCCATCACCAAACTGTGAATAAAAAACCAAAGTCCATAAGAATGAGATTTGAATGATAAGCAAAAGAGGTTTTAGTGATTCCACTAATATCAACACAGATTGAAATGGCTCATGCCGTCGATTTTCTGCAATGATACCAACCCATAAGTTCAATAATAATCCCCGGTAACAATTATAATTAAAGATTCAACTAGCACAATCTAAGTTTCATATAGAAAAAATTGAGAAGAAACCCTTAACATCAAAATTGAGAAGGAAATATATAGAAGTTCAGTTTTTTTTCAAGGGTTTAGGCTTATGTTAACTTGTTCTTAGGAGATTCAATAATAATGATTGCTGAGGTGAACTTGAGTAACATCTATGACGTTTGTTAGTCTGGACAGTCTGGTATCCTGAAATCACAGTGTAGAGCTATAAGAGAAACAACAATGTGGTACATAATAAAGAACAAAGCATATGTATCTGGTTAAGGAGGAAAGCAATAATAACAATTAGCATCAGCATAAGAAATTCAACCATTATGATAACGAAGTTGGGCAACAACCTAAGATTTCAACATAGATTCAGGGCGTCCATTTGAATCCCTAGTTAAGTGCAAAGTAACGATCTTCTGGTTTGAATTGTTTATTGTTTGCCCAAAAAATGAAGTTACAGAAGCAACCTTACCATTCAACCCCCAAGAATCCATCAAGAGAAGTGATCAACCCAGATTTCTTAGTAATATGCACATTTTGAAATCCAGAATCATCATCATGAAACCATCCAGATATAGTGATCAACCTAGATCTCCCCACCTTTAATGAGAGCAAGCTCAACTCTTCCTAACCGTCTGATCTACAGACTTTAAAATTCACCCGTCGGATTTTAAGATATTCTGAAATTGAATTCCGTGTGAACAATTCACGACATCCATCAGATATGATTTGCATTTATACCTCATCCGTTAGATTGAAAGGACCCTGCCTAGATATGCAGAATATTTGGGAGTTTATTTTCAAAATAATAAACATATATAAGGACCTTATATAAAAACTGCACTTTTGTGCATTTACTTCACGTCTTTTTTGTTCATGTCCCGACTCTTGTAGTCCTGTGTAGGTCTCGCTTCTCAGTTGGACGACGTGCATCGCACGTACACTCTGCTTGTTTTAGTAATGTGCACATCTTGAAATCCAGAATCATCATCGTGAAACCATCCAATTCCTCTAATTTATGATTCTATTAAGACTTATGAGAATTCTCTACGCAACTCAGATGAGAAACTAAAGAGTTTTTGTGCCCATTTCTCTCTCTACTCTCGTTCGCAATTCTGTTTCTCAGTACTCCCTCGCACTCTAGAACACGAAAGAGCAAAACGTAAAACTGTTAACCTAAGGAAGAACAATAATCTGAAACATAAACTTAGGTTAAAATTTAACGGACCCTTTTCAAACCTGGA
This sequence comes from Papaver armeniacum, assembly GCA_023531295.1. Classification (NCBI taxonomy): domain Eukaryota; kingdom Viridiplantae; phylum Streptophyta; class Magnoliopsida; order Ranunculales; family Papaveraceae; genus Papaver; species Papaver armeniacum. Next base: position 430,705 of record JAJJWW010014984.1, on the reverse strand, counting down.
CATAAAAAACTTAATCAAATTTCATACAAATAATGAATCAAAATTTAAATACAAATAATGAACCTAAAATTCGAATTTTCGGGGAATCAGAGAACCAAGACCGGAAAAATCATACCCGTAATTTGAGTTTTGCAATCCCCGTTGATGTGAGAACTAATTTGAGTTTTGCAATTCTGATTGATCTCATAACTAAAACAAAACTCAAAATCATGGAGAACATCCCCGTGACTAACAAAATGGAACCTGCGTGTTCCATGTTTAATGATGTAGGGCAGGAAGACAAAGAATTTGAGGGTGGAAGATTTTGGGACTGAGATGGCTATAGCTACAGAAAACAAATGAGTGCCCATGGTTACTCATTCCTCTCCATAAAAGCTAAGCCACACGTCCGGAAGAAGAATTTGGTCTAGACAACCACGGCCATGAATTTATCTTTGCCAAGGACAAATCTTGACCACTCTTTACATAGGCAAAGTTATCCTAACTGTGCTATATATTCTAGACTAGGGAATGACCCGTGCCATAACGGCACGGGCTATTTTACAGTGATGTAAACTGTGAAAAGTAACAAGGCAAAAAAGAAAAAACTGTTCAAAAATAACAACCAAACAACCAAGAACAATCCAAACATCAAAAATAATCAAAAGAAGACTTGAATCCATATAAGCACAATGTTAATAAACTAATACGCCACAACATTAAGAAGAGTGCAATTATAGCTTCAAAAAACAAACCGACGAACCAAAAACATTCTAAAACTGCCAGTTGTTGTATGATTCTTATTTGGTTACACCTTTACTCTTACCAAACAATCAAATGTACATTCAGCATTGCTGATATATGATTTTATATATTGTAAGCAATATGTGACAATTTTGCTTAACTTTTTGGAATATGAGATGTACATCATGACATAATCTTTGAAGTATACTTGTACAAATAGATGAGATGTGGATATCTAAAGTTAACTGATGTCAAGCACGGAATAATTTTAGCAACGAAGTTGATATTAGAAAGATTAGCTTGGGGTTCTTGTGATCTTCTGTAAGACTGCCTACACTTTAAAATTTGTGAGTTGAAATGAACAAATCTAGTAAAATTGCTCATTTCCATGTCCACGTCATCCTGTTTCACATGTTTTCAAAGGTGCATTCTTGTGTGTGTTTAGGGAATCCCGCTCATCGATTCCATGCCTCACTGCTATACATTGAAATTCCACGTCCATGCTACAAAGACCATAGCCAAATTAATAAATAACATCATAACACCATTGTGTTGAAAGATTCAAAAGAAAAAACACGGAGTAAGTAATAAAAAAGTAAGCGAATCTTATTGACGATTTTTACACAGATCAGCTTAAACTTCCGTGACCTTTGTCGAGCCAGTGTGATGCAACCTTTGGAACTTCTTCAACTTGGAATATGATGTGTAATTTTTAAGCATATGATGGGGAGATATGTAGTCCAGCAGAAAAAATATGGTTAAGCTCCAACAGTAAGGCGATACACTATGAGAAATCCCAAGGTATTGTACTGATACCCTAAATATTAGCTTGCAGCAAGAATCTTCAAACATCGAGCTTAATGAAATTCAAAGCAAACCTTTTCAAAAAGTCTGTGAAAGTTACCACTAATCAAGATTTTGAAAAGGCGGTCAGTTGGAATAAAGATGGAAGTCAGCTGAAACCATTAAAGCTTCATCCAAACTGCTAAATGGTTTAGACAAAACCAAAGGGCAACTGGAACAGGATAGTGGGTAACCGACGGTCTCATGCCATATATGAAATAGACGAATTAGTGCTCGAGGTGAATGTGAGAAGTCCTAATATAGTTTTGCTTACATGTGGATGTTAAACTGATGACCCATGTTAGTACTTACTACATACACACCTATATATGCATTTCCAGTGCCAACTAAAACCATTTGGTAAAATAAATAGCAAGAAAGGGATCTAACTGAATTCCATACCAATCAGCCCGGTAATATTCATGATTTTTTCCTGCCAATAAAAACTGTACAAGTTGAAAAGGCTAGGGTACCCAAATATACCTCAAACTAAAACTTTTCCTACCTATAAGTCCTTTCTCCGAAAGTATTGTCTATGGACTGAGTTGAGACAATACAACTAATCGGTTCACACTTCGTGTGATCGTCTATGGATACGAGATCGAGACAATACAACAACGAAGTATGTTTACTTGATACAAAGGTTCGGACTTAAACAAACATAATAGGATTGCTTATCAAGTAAATAGGAATTAACGTTTGTGTGATTTACTTTAATTATAATGCGGAAAATAAAAGTAAATAACACAGCAAGATTTTGTTAACGAGGAAACCGCAAATGCAGAAAAACCCCAGGACGTTGCCCAGAATTGAATACTCTCAGGATTAAGCCGCTATACAAAATTACACCTAACTTCGTATAGTTGAGACCAAGCAACTAAACCTATAGTTCACCTAGTTCCGTATGTTTCCTTTGGTTCGTATTCCAAACAGTAAAGGAACAACAAATCTATTTTGTATCAACTCTATTCAACCAAGTGATATGAGTCGGACAAAGGCTCTTCCGTTTATCTTAACATAAACTCCTTCGTCAGGTCCTTAGATCTATCTTATGTTCAATTACCGAAGTAATCGTTTAAGATTAAGCCAACAACACTATTAATCCAAAGATTTGTGTTGATGCCGATATACTCAATTAGTCAATCCAATCTATCACAAAGATAAACCGATTATTAATTGGATCCTCTTTTACTGAAACAAGTATTGTGCACACCAAAGATTATGAACCCACAAATTAGAAATCTTCAATATCTTCTTTGTCTTCAAATCTTCTTAGATCTTCAATAAACACCTGCACACAATCACTTGAATCTCTTGTGATCAATCACGCACAGAACGGAGTTTGTTAACAATGGATTATCACAAGATCGTCTTTAGATCTAACAACAGTCTAAAGATCCTTGTCGAAACTCTAAACTAGTTTGAGTAATCTTATATCAGAAGAGAAGATTCTCAAGCATAAACAAACTAGGTGCAATCAAAGTTGAACCACCGTTAGTCAATCAAATCAAAGAAAAAAAAAGATAAACCGCAATTATCTAGTTTCCCACCAACGGTACTCGTAGAGCTTCTCAATCCTAAAAAAGACTTTAAACTGAGCGGTCGTAAGAGATTTCACCTAATTAGGTTACTCTCCTCCCCGAATAGGCGGCTACACCAGTAACAACACAACAAAGAGGAAATATGTTGTTACGAAGGATTAGTTTGCTAGAAAGGCAAACTTAAAGTATTTATAGACAAGGAAGTTTGGACACCAAGGAATTTCCAAAACCGATAATATTCTCAAGATATTCATTAAAGCACAAATTCGGTTTCCATAATTCCTGGAAATGCTCTGTCCAAAAATAATGATCGAAATCTCTCGGAAAACCTCTAATTAGTAAATGCACATTACTAATTCTTATTTCCCTACAAAATGAAGTTAAATACCTTAATTAAAAGATTCTTAACTTATTTATGTTTCGATCCTAGGATTCTCTTCCCTTAGCTATTAAGGAATAACTTTGAACAATTAAAGAAATAAACATTCACAAAGACGTGTTCAAAGTATGTCGACATCTTAACTTTGTAAGTTCTCTTTCACACTTACAACCTTGAAACCGATTTGCCACACTTCCAAACAAGTTTAGAATTGGTTCATCTGACTTTCAAGAACTATGTGATTGATCAAATAACATTCAATCACAATCATGGGTTTAACGGTTCTACCAAAACAAGTTTCGGTTCTACCTTCCATGTGAGTACTGTGCATAGTCACACTAGCTTTCCAAAATTCGATTGACTAGGTACTAGGATCGGTTCCCCACATATATATGGTATCTAACTTATAAGTGTTGCACATGTCCATAGGATCGGTTCCCCTTTGCCTAAAAATGTGTTGCACATGTTCATAGGATTGGTTCCCCTTTCTGCTATAAAACTTGCTGCACCTCATACAAGGATCGGTTCCCCTTTGTGATATACTGAACCTCTTACTAGGATTGGTTCCCCTTTCCCATATTTGGTTAGACAGAAAATCACAAACCCGATCATACCATCTCAGGTGATTACTTAAGATCGGTTTCACTAATAAAAGTCATACCAATACATAAGTCAGGCCTTTGTGAATAGTTCTACCAAGAACACAACAAGTCGTGAACGGTATACTCAATCACACATATTGGTTGTTCATAAGATATGCAATGAATAACAAAACCAATAATGCCTGGCGATTTCCTTTTCGATTCACAAAATTTTTTATGAACTTACTTCCTTAGAACATATGTAAAACATTGTTCCCTAGGATGAAATCCTCACCTCATACCCATACATAGTCACAATAGCATTCAAATGATTATGGCGATGTCATATCTACAAAGTTTAATGGTTAAGAAATAAACCTCATATTGTATTCCTTAATACTATGTCTATCTAGAGTTCAAATAAGCTTCGCAGTTTTGTTTTCAATATGCACGACTTGAAAGATACGTTAGGGAATGAAACAGTTCAAGTCAAATATCACTAACCTCAAGTGGAAGGATGATTGTTGTCGTTGTATCTCCTTGCTTCTTCAAATCTTCAAGTCTTCGCAATACTTGTAAAGTCTCATATCCTAATACTTTCAAGCTAACCTATACGAAGTCGACTCTAGTACATAATCAAGCGACTCTTAACATGAGTTTTGATTCACTAAAATATGACAACCAAACTTGACATACCAACGCTTGGTGGGTTCAACCGAGATATGCTCTAACAATCTCCCCCTTTGTCAATTTTAGTGACAAAACTATTACATCATATGGATAAACAAATTACAATAATTCATTACACATACGCTTGATTCCCGATTCAACAGCACAGTAAACTGCTTACATTCAATCCTTGAAAATGTCGCTGTTGACATTATAATAACAAAGATAATACTCCCCCTAAGGAAGATGGGTAGATATTCAATCCGCACATCTTTGTTATACCAATTCATATGATATATTACTCCCCCTTAGTCTGTGCTTTCACTCTTCCGTTTAGATAAAACGTTTAAGCACCAATGTTCTTTTCCTCAGCGATACCAATCAATATAAAATCAATGCCAGTATCACTTGTCTACTCAATATATTTCTCCCCCTTTTTGTCACAAAATGACAAAGAAACGAAAAAATAAAGGACAACACGAAAAGAATCTTACAAATCTCAATAGACTTCCAACCTGTAGAGTTAGGCACGAGGGTTCCACACATCATGTTCTGATAACCAATATCAAAACCGAAACTACAAGTAGTTTTATTTTGATATGTTACCAAGGAAACAATTGTTCGAAATAATTTTTCCATTTTAGTTTAGCAAAAAAAAAAAACAACTAAGCACCTTAGCCCCTTTGCTAAACCGATTGTACAAAAACAATCACTTAATTCGATAAGACCAAAATAAAGATAAATCTATTTTTCTCATCAGGTTCTAATTATCCATAAACTTAGACCTTTCAATTTTAAACAAGACAAATACTAGGTTAGTTAACTAGCATTTTTTGTTAAGGCATTCTATTAGACTTGAATAACCGAAACCTTACTTCGACAAGTCTAACTAAGATCAGAATTAACTTAGTTTCTCTTATCCGGAATCGAATTGGACTAAACAACTCATCCCGTAAACCTTTTATTTCGTTAAGCCATAAATAATTCATACAACCCAACATAAATCAACTTGCATAATTATTCACCTCAACCGGAAGCAATTGAAACAACATAGACATTAAAAGCACCGCAATTGCATCGAAATTTTGCAAGCCTAAACAATTGATACCACACAATAAAGCAAGATAACAATAGTTTTTCTTAACCGGAACTATTGAATCACACATACATCCATACACACATAATGGAATAAACATCAATTGAACCGAAATTTTGTTAAGCAAAAGCAATAAATATATATGAAATAAACTCAGGCTTTTCTTAAACAGGAAAACAATTAACTAACAAGATTGTTATCTCAAATTTCGCATCCACTTCTCCAATATGATTGCATCTTCTTCCAGGGAGAATTGATATCAAAACATTATCATGTTGTCATCCTTATGCAAAAACAAAAGAATAACAACAACCAACCTTTACCAGAGAAAGGTTGAAAAACGGTTTTAACAATCGCAAGCAAAAGTTGAAAACCGTCGAAACACATATGATTTTATGATAAACCAAAACCGATTCAACATATTGTGACTTTTTCACATATTGTTTCTACCATAACCCCTCATGATTCTTTGATAAAGCCTACCAACATGGTCTAGAACGTAATCCTACTAAATCAAAAAGTCACCCAAACCACAAGGGTTCACAACATATGAGATCGAATATTAAGGTAGTAAAACCGAAATCAAACATCCCATAAACATACATAGCAATAAGATAAAAACATTCAAGCACGGGCTATGTAAACCGAAAACTATCACAAGAAAAATTATAAATCAAATAATTTTATTCATAATAGACTAATACAATCATTGAAAGAAATCAAAAATTGATGTCTATTTTTCTCTTACAACTTAGTCCTTCATATCAGAGCTGAATGAAGGCGGATTACTACTCTTCAGCTTTTGAATTTCTTCAAGTAGAAAACGTTGTTTCTTGACCATAAATGTCTTGCAGATGAGAAATTTTCGTGAAGGATTCTGCAAGAACATGTAATTTTGTCTTTGATTGAACACAAAAGTGTGTCAGTGCCTCAATACACTGATCTTTCTTCGGAGTATTCTCTCTTTCCTTTTTACTAAGCCAATCTCCCTTTCTGATTTTACCATTGATATCAAGAGACGATCCAGACTTAGTTTTAAGATGATCTTTCTGATCTAGCATCTTCTCCAGAGAAACCATTTGATCCAGACCCATAGTTCGAACAAGGAATGACCAAATTAGGAGAAAAATCTTTTTATAATTTTCATACTACCGAAAATATAATATTCCTAAAAATACGAATATATCAAATATCTTAAAATACTAGATATTATTTCCATAATCTACACAAGGTGCCTTGATTTTTCTTCTTCCCCACACAAAGATTTGGCACACGTGGTGAGGAATGAATTCTAATACCGATCAAGTGTCATTAGTATGAGATTTTCTCACATTATGGAATTTTGAACAACCAGAGTGTTCTCGATCTAGTATAGTATGAAAAGATCTCCTTTTGTTACCTCGAACTAACGAAGTATCTTGGAATTGACTGGAATTGCATATGCAACTCTTAGCAATTCTGTTTTTGAGACAGTTTTTGCATGTTGTCTTATTTTTCCCTTTACCATTAGGTGATTTAATAACATCGGAAGACATGTCCATTCTTAAAATGGGTAAATCATTAATGGAGGAGGAAGAAATAAGATTGACAACTAATGCAATATTAGTTGTTTCCTCTTCTTCAAAATCGTATGAATCAGAGGTCTCATCTAGAGTTACAGCCAATGCCTTGCTTCCAGTGTATTTCTTAAGATTGGGAAAATCTTTAGCAATATGACCAAACCCTTTACACTTGAAGCACTACGACTGATATTTATCATCTTCTTCATGATCCTTTTTGACAGGGACTCGATCATGTGGGCGAGAAGATCGATAAGTATCCTTAATGAATCTCTTATTTATTTTCTTTAAGAGATCTCGAAACTGTCTAGTAATCAATGACAATGATTGTTCAATTTCATCAACAATATTTTCTGCAATCTATTCATCTGAATCATCCATCTGTCTATTCCACTTCATTGGAGCTTTCGGAATTCTTGCAGCTTTAAAAGCGATTCCTTTACTATGAATAGACTATGATTCATGATCAAAGATCTTTAACTTTCTAACGAGTGTGATTCATGAGAGAGTTAAAAGATCGTTTGCTTCTATGATTGCATGCTTCTTAGAATCGTATCTAGATGACAACGATCTGAGAATCTTGCATACTATATGTTTTTCAGAAATAGTCTTTCCTAACGAGAAAGAAGCATTAATTATCTCAGAGAGTTTAATATGAAACTCTTCAAAAGTGTCGTTGTCATCCATTCGAAGGTTTTCCCAATCAGAAGTGAGAGTTTGAAGTCTAGCTTCTTTCTCTGAAGAATTTCATTCAAATACGATCTGAAGATTATCCCAAGATTCTTTCGAAGTTTGACATGTTGATACATGATGTTGTAGATCACGGTTTACAACATGTATTATAGCATTCAAACCATCTGAATTCTGCTTTGCAAGAGCCTTTTCTTCGTTTGAAAACTCTACTAAGCATTTAAACTCATAATCTGAATTTTCTATCTTTGGACGAATATAACCATCGACGACTAATAGCCAAGTATTAAAGTCTCGTGATTGAAGAAAAGATCTCATAGCAGATTTCCACCATAGATAGTTTGTTCCGTCAAATCTTGGCGGTACGTTAATTGAAGTCGATTCATGAGAACTCGAGTTCATCCTTATAGGTTGGATCGCACCAAACACAGATTGTTAGATGTTTTCATGTTTGCGTGCTCTGATACCAATTGAAAAGGCGAGGTACCCAAATATACCTCTGTTGATGGTGGATTTTCGTTTAAGGTTAAATTTGTAAAAAACCATAAAAATCATGCGCTTACATCTTGTAAAAGATAAAGCCATTTATAAGTGTTGGATACTCCCTCACTTAATTCACCAAGAATGGAGCATGTAGCAACAATCCCATTCTGTGAATACATGAAATTCCTCCAGGTTGGAGCATGTAGCAACAATCCCTTCCTGTGAATTTCATATCAGCCTTGTATTTCCAGTACTCGTTATCAGTGTGGCATGACGACTGAGTGTTACTCTTATAGAGTAACACGAACCTCCAAGCACTATAATGAAACCATGTACGAAATACCCGTACAGGCCGATTCTCGGTGTGTTATACTAGCCCGAGCCCTCTCGGTGTGTTATACTAGCCCGATTGAGCCCCTCTCGGTGTGTTATACTAGCCCGATTGAGCATCCGGACTGACCGTATCAGTCCGGATATGATCTGATCGCAGTCATCCAACTCCACAAGCATGATTGGATGACCCCGCATTAATTCCATCACCCCCAAGCGGTATGGAATACCCACGGCCGACCCCGCATGGTCAGCCATTGGCCGTTGCTTGCCAAAAGACGTTCATACCAAGCATTATGGACGGAAAACCCTAAATAAGGGTTTGCGGCATATTACATGTGTCGCAAAATAATCTCAACCATCCATCTTCGCAGGTATAGAGCATGAGGGTGTAGATGTAGACTCAAAGGGCCCAGAGCATGTCAACACGATCACCGTGGGCCCGCCTACACACTTGACCAATCGGTCAAGACCAACAATGTTTGGCCGTGACAGAATCGTCACCCAAACAAGAAGTGGCGCACGGCTTTTGAAAGCCAAAATTAGGGTTTTAAATCATCACGCGCGTCCATCTTCTCCTAAGACGAATGGAGGGTCACAGATTAGATTAAGCAAGGGCCGGTCATACCAGCATGACCACCGTGCGCCCATCTACCTCCTCATGCGAACGGCCAAGGCATCCCATGCCCGGCTAATCCAAAACGCCCGCCCAAACATGCGTGGTTACACTTCCCAAATTGCAAACTGATCTCGACCACTCAACTTCACCGGATGATTTGAATGGCTTAGATCACGTTTTCATGGGATAGTCGAGTATAGGTGTGAACACCAACCTACCACCTACACACTTTGGTATGATCGACCAAGACCGACCAAGATGAGTCGTCTTGGAGCGCGCGCCCAAACCAGGGATGCCATGCGGTTTCCAACTCCTTTGCGGCAATGGATTTACTGCCGCAAACCGATCTCAACCACTCAACTTTGCCGGTCAATTTGAGTGGCCTAGATCGCTCCTTCTTGGGAAAGTGAAATATGGACGTGCACACCGGCATGCTTTGTCTACACACATGCCCGGGCCGGTCCTCTCCAAAGCCCTTCCCATGCTTGGTTTCGACCAAGTCAAGAGTGATGCTTGCGCACCTCTTCCAAAAACCCTAATATTCATTAACGGTCGCAGATGAGTGTCTCAAAGATCATCTCATCCGTCCAACTTCACCAGACTTGGTTATACAACCCTCGGTCGGGAGTTATTTAGTCGGTGAGGCGTCATTACCCATCACTTTACCACACCATAACGCAGTACTGCATAAAATACACATGATACTTCACAAGTATCGACTTTACGAATAACACGATTATTCAATTCAGCATTACATGCTATCTTTCGTGGATCCACGATCCACACATTCCGCACATCAATCATGTCACAAACCGGGGGATACATACTGGGGGTATTGGTCTCAGCGGTTTACAGCGTGCAGCGTGCAACGCGCCATCATAAGAACGTGTCAGGAAGTCATGGACGGTTAGAGATGAACAGGAAAAGTGGGCAAGACTGGTCGACGCACAACTCCACTACTCCATCACTCCACTTCCCACGAGAGATGTGAATGAGGCTCAATGACTTGTATAAATAGGTTCTCCGCCCTATTTCAAACAACAACACAAGTTCAGACGAGACAGAAAACCAAGTGTTAATACAAAAACGTATTCAAACACCCAGGGCCTGCTTGCATCAACCGCAAGCCTGCTCATCTTTCTGTTATAAGTCATAAGCAAGCCAACACCTTCACAATCTCAACACCTTCTTCGCTTCCCTCCCTAAGATCAACCCCATCTCCTTCACTTTGTGACCGAAACAAGTCTGGAACGGCCATTTCTTGGTTTAGGCCGGACTTGCACAGATTGATCTCTCGAATCTACAAGCACTCACCGCGCAGTGCATTTGTTTAAAGGTTTAAATTCATTCCTCATCCACACCCCAAATTACCAAATTCTGCAGGAGTAGTTTTCACCCATAAACAATTGGCGACCACAATGGGAGATTAATCTCTCGGTTGTAAAGTCAATTTCTTCAAAGATCGATTCAATTTTAACAATTTCAAAAAGGTAGATCTTAGAACCAATTCAATCAGCAATTCATTTTCAAGATGGTGGAACTAAGGTCTGGATCAACAATCAATTCGGACGGAGCTAGCGTGGATAACACTCCCGGTGTTGACGTACCTGTCAGTGGAGCTACCGTAGCCAACACATCTCGAGGAACCGTTACCTCTGTCACCAACACTAGCGGAGCCGGAGACATCCCAGTAGGTGTGACGCCTCCCATCACCAAGCCGGAGCGCCGCAAATCCCGCATCTCTTCGAGCGTAACGCCTCCAGTGGTCACCAGGGCAACAACTTTCACTCCTCCATCAGGACGAGGAGCCGGAGGCACAAGAGGAGGACCACCGTCCATTACCGTTGCAGACTTGATGGAGAAACAAGAAGTTCTTGCTAAGACTCAAACAGATATAGCCGCAACTCAGAAGGAGGTACTTACTTTCCTCAAGACCTTGACTGAACGATTGCTGCAGGATTTACGTCAATCTTTGGAGCCAACAAGAGATGCCTTCAATTCACCTGGAGCAGGCGTTTCCACTCGGACAGAAGCTCGTGTTGCCCCTGAATGTTCAAGAGAAAGGGACCAGACACCCAACTTCATCACACGTGAGGATCTAGAACGACTCCTTCAAAACCGAGGTAAAGGAAATCTGACGGATGCACACCAACACCAACCTCCATACCCTCAAGATATGCAACGAATCCCTCTTCCAAGAGGTTACACCTCACCCGCCTCCCTCTACGACGCATCACTGGTAATGCTCGTGAACATGTCTCTCGGTTCTTGGAATCCTTGGGGGAACATGAATACAATCATGTTCTGCGCCCGAAAGAATTCTCGAAATCACTTACGGGAGGGCATACACTGGTACAACAACATCGCGCCTAACAAAGATATCCAACTGGAGCGAGATGGTCGGTGCTTTCTACGAAAGTATTTCTTCGTGTCTGAACAAATCACCTTTTCGGATCTAGGAAGAATTCTTCAAATGGAACAACGAGCATCCTAACGACTTCGTCAAAAGATTCGAACTCAAGCGCTGGATTGTCATGACCCGAACGTCACCGAACGACAATTGGTGGAGTTGTGCATCAACGGGATGATACCCATATACCGCGCTCTGTTAGAGAATCGGGCTTTCAAACATTCTCTCGAACTCCACGAGGCCGCAAAACGTTCAAGAACAATCGCACCGGCACTACTAGAAAGAACCGAGTTGTTCGAAGTGAAGATTCACGTGAAAGTCGAGGGAGCAGGCGCCTCACGAACAAGCAATACAACACCGGTCCTTCTGTGAGTGTAGTGGGTGGAGGAGAGAAAAGGAAAGCTCCAGTGACGGAACCACAAACCAAGCGGACATCCCCAGCACACAAGACATCGTCTCGAAAAGGAACAGACAAAACTCATGTACAAAACACTAAAGACACAGGTTTTCCTTTTCCCATGAATGAAGTGATAGAACTCCTGGAAGCGTGGATCCAAGACGACGCCGTAAAGATGCCCCCTATCAGGCGTCCTCCGACCGAGGAAGAAATGGCAGATCCCAGATATTGTTGCTACCACAGGTTCGTCCATCATCCGACCAAAGATTGTAACCGGTTGAAACAAATATTCAGGGAAAAGGTAGAGACAGGGGAACTCCAGCTTGGAAACGAAGGTGTTCATAGAGATCCTCTACCTATCAGGAACTGCATGATTTCTGGGGATTCTGTTCGCAAGACCGTACAATCCATGATGGAGCGCATATGTGAAATCTTGTACTTCTCCAAAGGACAACGTCAAGACATATTTACGGCCCTCAACCACGTTGTGTCAGGTAGACGTTTGCATCCCAGTGCAGATCCAGAACCCCGTCTTTCCTGAAAGACATGAGCAATGGAAACTGGGGACTCCTAACCGTCACTCATTTGAGAAACGTTGAGATCGACAGCGTGTTGATTGATACGGCTTCCGAATTTAACATCGTTACTGTCAAGACCTTGAGAGCGGCAAAGATTTCAAAGCAGGAAGCTACTCGTCACCCAACTGTGGTTAAAGATTTAGCAGGAGAGCTCAGAGATGCATATGGATACATCGATCTTGAAGTCAAATTGGGTGATGCCTAGATGCAAGCAAAGTTCTACATAGTCAAAGATCATCCCAACTACAACATGATCCTGGGACGCTCTTGGATGCATGACAACAAAGCGATACTAGGAGTCTATCCTCTACCGGTTTCGATACCTGAAAGAATCTCCAACATGCCTTCTGGACCTCCCCGATGATCGTATGTTGCCGCACCAAGAACTTACCAATGTGACACAACTTCCTGAGAGAGCTCACAAATACATTGAAAAGTTCCGATCTCAAGTAAGTCTCGTCCACGCAACCTTCCTTACAACCTACCGCCCTTCATTCTGACAAGTCCTGGGGACTGACTCCAACCAACGGACCAACCTCGACTAAGAGATGTGAATGGGAAGCCGGCCCTTTCAAACGTTTTATCAAGAGTGTAGAGGCTGTCTTGGTTAAAGGCGATGAGAAGAATGTCCAAGTATCTGCACGTCCAAACCCGTTTGGAATTGGAGACCTGGTGACGAAGATGACTGCGTTCAATGTTGGGAGCATGACGGTGAAGATGACCACTCCACCCGACTCACCCACCGAGAGAGAAGATGAACCATACCTGGTAGCAGATGTTATCCTAGGCGGCTACTGCAAACTCATCAACGCTGATAAACTAGAGGGCATAACAGTTCACTCACGATGGCTCAAACCTTACCGAACTTAAGATACTTGTGCTACCACTTTCCAAAGATCCTCCACACCTTAAAACGTTGTGCTATATTTTTCCAGCGTGTTTCCTTTTATAGTTTCATGTCATATTTGTAATTCCTCCGTAAAATGATTGCAATACTTGCATTCATAGTTAGGGTTTCAATTTTCAATTTTCAATTGAAGCATTATTTTCATCTGAGAACCTCTTTACTCCTAAAAACACAAAGTCCTGAGTCAGCCTAAATCAACCTACTGGAACAAGAAAGGAAACCCTAAGAAAACATCTCACGGAAAGAAGGAAATAGAACGTGTGCACTAAAGGAAAATGATTTGAGCCATCTGCCCCAACAAAGCCAGGAAGATCTTGCATCAGGAGCACAGTCCGTAAATGTTCTGTCATGATAATTACTTCTTTTATCACTAAGGGTTACGTGTGAAGGCGCACCCTTGCGCCCGAGAAAGTTCGGTTGCGATCTTGACAAAGGATTATAAAAGAAAAACTTTATTCAAATAATCAAATGGAGGAAAAACCTTGAACCCGCCGCCACCGAGTACAAGGAAGATGTTCAAGCGTACAAAATAAGAAGAAAGAATAAAAGAGGTTTTAGCCGTCAAGAGGATCGACATCGCCGCACCACTCACGGGTTACGCTTGTGCCGTCACCCGTTGATGCTCCTCCTTCGAATCTACCTCAGCTGCTTCATCGACATCTCCGCAGCAGCAGCCGCATTCCATTCCAACATCATCGGCGGGAGCATTAAAAAGCGCATCAACATTAGGAGCCGTACCAATTGCTTTCGGGTTTTCGGGTTCCTCTCGTGTCGGAGTCAAGAATTATCACACCGTCCTGAACCGGGTAATCACACTTGCCTTCATTCGGGGTCGTTCATGCTCAACTCTCCGCCTCTTCAACCGCGCTGCAAATCTCTCTCGCCCTTGCGCTTACTAGTGTCTCTGCAGCGTTTCCTCGCGCCTCCGCCGCTCCTCCATGTCAATTGCATCTGAAAGTGCACAGATACGTCCTCTGACAATACGAAGGTGGGAGATAGACATCCCCTGTATAGCACGGCCGACTTCGCGAAGTGGAAAATCAATCTTAGCCATTATTTCTTCGTGCATGGTTTTCGGGCTTGTCGACTTCAAAACTTCTTTACGGGGAAGCGACGAGAATGAGCGTCCACCGCTTCCATGATAAACTGCAAGGAGAGGGAGTTATGAGCACGCACACAAAAAAAAAAAAAAAAAAAAAAAAAAAAAAAAAAAAAAAGGAGGTCATCAAATCCATCGATCAGTTAATCAGAAAATCAGAGCAGTACCTGAGATATAAAATAAACGACCACATGAGACGATCCTTTATAATCTCACAAGTCGACGTAATTCCGGAAGGAAAAGGAGTCTTTACTTACCAACTATGAAGGTCTGCTAATTCGGGATAACAATCGACGAGGCTTATCGGATATACCCGAGGAGAGCCGTGTATGATGAAGAAAGTACACCAAGAAGTGGCCGAGTTCAAATATGCACAAGAGGAACCAGAGCGACTCACCGGATCAAGTCCTGTTTCTTTCGCATCCTTAATCGTAACCAACCGTTCCGGGCAACGCCTGACTATCCGGTAAATATATATCTACTCTAGCCTGGTCATTTCAGTACATATGTATGTCACCATCTCATGCCTACCACACAATAGTGTAACCATTATGTGCTAGGCAGGGGACTTAATGTTGATGGTGGATTTTCGTTTAAGGTTAAATTTGTAAAAAACCATAAAAATCATGCGCTGACATCTTGTAAAAGATAAAGCCATTTATAAGTGTTGGATACTCCCTCACTTAATTCACCAAGAATGGAGCATGTAGCAACAATCCCATTATGTGAATACATGAAATTCCTCCAGGTTGGAGCATGTAGCAACAATCCCTTCCTGTGAATTTCATATCGGCCTTGTATTTCGGTACTCGTTATCGGTGTGGCATGACGACCGAGTGTTACTCTTACGAGAGTAACACAAACCTCCAAGCACTATAATGAAACCATGTACGAAATACCCGTACAGGCTGATTCTCGGTGTGTTATACTAGCCCGAGCCCTCTCGGTGTGTTATACTAGCCCGATTGAGCCCCTCTCGGTGTGTTATACTAGCCCGATTGAGCATCCGGACTGACCGTATCGGTCCGGATATGATCTGATCGCAGTCATCCAACTCCACAAGCATGATTGGATGACCTCAGATCAATTCCATCACCCCCAAGCAGGTATGGAATACCCACGGCCGACCCCGTATGGTCAGCCATTGGCCGTTGCTTGCCAAAAGACGTTCATACCAAGCATTATGGACGGAAAACCCTAAATAAGGGTTTGCGGCATATTACATGTGTCGCAAAATAATCTCAACCATCCATCTTCGCAGGTATAGATGGAGGGTGTAGATGTAGACTCAAAGGGCCCAGAGCATGTCAACACGATCACCGTGGGCCCGCCTACACACTTGACCAATCGGTCAAGACCAACAATGTTTGGCCGTGACAGAATCGTCACCCAAACAAGAAGTGGCGCACGGCTTTTGAAAGCCAAAATTAGGGTTTTAAATCATCACGCGCGTCCATCTTCTCCGGCACGAATGGAGGGTCACAGATTAGATTAAGCAAGGGCCGGTCATACCAGCATGACCACCGTGCGCCCATCTACCTCCTCATGCGAACGGCCAAGGCATCCCATGCCCGGCTAATCCAAAACGCCCGCCCAAACATGCGTGGTTACACTTCCCAAATTGCAAACTGATCACGACCACTCAACTTCACCGGATGATTTGAATGGCTTAGATCACGTTTTCATGGGATAGTCAGGTATAGGTGTGAACATCAGCCTACCACATACACACTGGTATGATCGACCAAGACCGACCAAGATGAGTCGTCTTGGAGCGCGCGCCCAAACCAGGGGATGCCATGCGGTTTCCAACTCCTTTGCGGCAATGGATTTCCGCAAAACCGATCTCAACCACTCAACTTTGCCGGTCAATTTGAGTGGCCTAGATCGCTCCTTCTTGGGAAAGTGAAATATGGACGTGCACACCGGCATGTCAGTCTACACACATGCCCTGGGTCGGTCCTCTCAAAGCCCTTCCCATGCTTGGTTTCGACCAAGTCAAGAGTGATGCTTGCGCACCTCTTCCAAAACCCTAATATTCATTAACGGTCGCAGATGAGTGTCTCAAAGATCATCTCATCCGTCCAACTTCACCAGCTTGGTTATACAACCCTGGTCAGGAGTTATTTAGTCAGTGAGGCGTCATTACCCATTACTTTACCACACCATAACGCAAAGACTGCATAAAATACACATGATACTTCACAAGTATCGACTTTCGAATAACACAATTTATTCAATTCAAAGATTACATGCTATCTTTCGTGGATCCACGATCCACACATTCCGGACATCAATCATGTCACAAACGGGGGATACATACTGGGGTATTGGTCAGCGGTTTACGACGTGCGGCGTGCAACGCGCCATCATAAGAACGTGTCAGGAAGTCATGGACGGTTAGAGATGAACAGGAAAAGTGGGCAAGACTGGTCGACGCACAACTCCACTACTCCATCACTCCACTTCCCACGAGAGACGTGAATGAGGCTCAATGACTTGTATAAATAGGTTCTCCGCCCTATTTCAAACAACAACACAAGTTCAGACGAGACAGAAAACCAAGTGTTAATACAAAAACGTATTCAAACACCCAGGGCCTGCTTGCATCAACCGCAAGCCTGCTCATCTTTCTGTTATAAGTCATAAGCAAGACAACACCTTCACAATCTCAACACCTTCTTCTCTTCCCTCCCTAAGATCAACCCCATCTCCTTCACTTTGTGACCGAAACAAGTCTGGAACGGCCATTTCTTGGTTTAGGCCGGACTTGCACAGATTGATCTCTCGAATCTACAAGCACTCACCGCGCAGTGCATTTGTTTAAAGGTTTAAATTCATTCCTCATCCACACCCCAAATTACCAAATTCTGCAGGAGTAGTTTTCACCCATAAACAACCTCAAGCTAAAAAAATTCCTCCATATAAGTCTTTTCTCCGAAAGTGATTGTCTATGGACTGAGTCGAGATAATACAACTAATCGGTTCACACTTCGTATGATCGTCTATGGATACGAGATTGAGACAATACAACAACAAAGTATGTTACTTGATAAAAAGGTTAGGACTTAACCAAACACAATAGGATTCACTTATCAAGTAAATAGAAATTAACGTTTGTGTAATTTACTTTAACTATAATAAAACAATTATAATGCGGAAATATAAAGTAAATGACACAACAAGATTTTGTTAACGAGGAAACCGCAAATGCAGAAAAACCCCAGGACCTTGTCCAGAATTGAATACTCTCAGGATTAAACCGCTACACAAAATTACACCTAACTTCGTATAGTTGAGACCAAGAAACTAAACCTATAGTTCACCTAGATGCGTCTGTATTCCCACGCCTCCGACCTAAGTCACGTACTTGGAACAATTCCTTTGGTTCGTATTCCAAACAGTAAAGGAACAACAAATTTGTTTGGTATCAACTCTATTCAACCAAGTGATATGAGTCGGACAAAGGCTCTTCCGTTTATATTAACATAAACTCCTTCGTCAGGTCCTTAGATCTATCTTATGTTCAATTACCGAAGTAATCGTTTAAGATTAAGCCAACAACACTATTAATCCAAAGAATTGTGTTGATGCCGATATACTCAATTAGTCAATCCAATCTATCACAAAGATAAACCAATTATTAATTGGATCCTCTTTTACCGAAAAAAGTACTGTGCACACCAAAGACTATGAACCCACAAATCGGAAATCTTCAATATCTTCTTTGTCTTCAAATCTTCTTAGATCTTCAATAAATACCTGCACACAATCACTTGAATCTCTTGTGATCAATCACGCACAGAACGGAGTTTGTTAACAATGGATTATCACAAGATCGTCTTTAGATCTAACAACAGTCTAAAGATCCCTGTCGAAACTCTGAACTAGTTTGAGTGAATCTTATATCAGAAGGTAAGATTCTCAACCATAAACAAACTAGGTGCAATCAAAGTTCAACCACCGTTAGTCAATCAAATCAAAGAAAACAAAAGATAAACCGCAATTATCTAGTTTCCCACCAACGGTACTCGTAGAGCTTCTCAATCCCAAAGAAGACTTTAAACTGAGCGGCCGTAAGAGATTTCACCTAATTAGGTTACTTTCCTCCCCGAGTAGGCGGATACACCAGTAACAACACAACAAAGAGGAAATTTGCTGTTACGAAGGATTAGTTTGCTAGAAAGGAAAACTTCAAGTATTTATAGACAAGGAAGTTTGGACACCAAGGAATTTCCAAAACCGATAATATTCTCAAGATATTCATTAAAGCACAAATTCGGTTTCCATAATTCCTGGAAATGCTCTGTCCAAAAATAATGATCGAAATCTCTCGGAAAATCTCTAATTAGTAAATGCACATTACTAATTCTTATTTCCATACAAAATTAAGTTAAATACCTTAATTAAAAGATTCTTAACTTATTTATGTTTCGATCCTGGGATTCTCTTCCCTTAGCTATTAAGGAATAACTTTGAACAATTAAAGAAATAAACATTCACAGCACGTGTTCAAAGTATGTCGACATCTTAACTTTGTAAGTTCTCTTTCACACTTACAACCTTGAAACCGATTTGCCATACTTCCAAACAAGTTTAGAATTGGTTCATCTGACTTTCAAGAACTATGCGATTGATCAAATAACATTCAATCACAATCATGGGTTTTACGGTTCTACCAAAACAAGTTTCGGTTCTACCTTCCATGTGAGTATTGTGCATAGTCACACTAGCTTTCCAAAATCCGGTTGACTAGGTACTAGGATCGGTTCCCCACATATATATGGTATCTAACTTATATGTGTTGCACATGTCCATAGGATCGGTTCCCCTTTGCCTAAAAACGTGTTGCACATGTTCATAGGATCGGTTCCCCTTTCTGCTATAAACCTTGATGCACCTCATACAAGGATCGGTTCCCATTTGTGATGTACTGCACCTCTTACTAGGATCGGTTCCCCTTTCCCATATTTGGTTAGACAGAAAATCACAAACCCGATCATATCATCTCAGGTAATTACTTAAGATCGGTTTCACTAATAAAAGTCATACCAATACATAAGTCAGGCCTTTGTGAATAGTTCTACCAAGAACACAACAAGTCGTGAATGGTTATACTCAATCACACATATTGGTTGTTCATAATATATGCAATGAATAACAAAACCAATAACGCCTGGCGATTTCCTTTTCGATTCACAAACAAGTTTATGAACTTACTTCCTTAGAACATATATAAAACATTGTTTCATAGGATGAAATCCTCACCCCATACCCATACATAATCACAATAGCATTCAAATGATTATGGCGATGTCTTATCTTCAAAGTTTAATGGTTAAGCAATAAACCTCGTATTGTATTCCTTAATACTATGTCTATCTATAGTTCAAATAAGCTTCACAATTTTGTTTTCAATATGCACGACTTGAATGATACGTTAGGGAATGAAACAGTTCAAGTCAAATATCACCCACTTCAAGTAGAAGGATGATTGTTGTCGTTGTAGCTCCTTGCTTCTTCACATCTTCAAGGCTTCACAATACTTGTAAAGTCTCATATCCAAATACTTTCAAGCTAACCTATACGAAGTTGACTCTAGTACATAATCAAGCGACTCTTAACATGAGTTTTGATTCACTAAAATATGACAACCAAACTTGACATACCAACGCTTGGTGGGTTCAACCGAGTTATGCTCTAACATAAGTTGAATCAGTCAATTAAATAAGGCTTAATGGATATTTACACATAAACCAAAATAAAAAGGAGAAAATTGCCTAGGACACCTTTGGTTTAACCATTATCCTATATTCCCATTGCAAAAGATGCAAGGACCAAGAAATTTAGAAAATGATAAAAACAAAGAGTGAAATATAATTCATTCATAAAGAGTCACAAAGATATGTAGTAATAATGTCACTCAACCGTGTAACCTAAAATTGTTTTCGGCCACATATTTTGAACCTTCTAGAAAATCAAAATCTACCAACATGCAGCACAATATTTTAAAGTTGGTTTGGTTTCAGTCTTTCAGATAATTTTATGTTATAAGTAATAAAATTACGTAGAGTTTCCCATGAATCACCTCAAATAGTATAGTTTTCCTTCACTGGACATCTATTAATGGCAAACTTCTCTTCTGCGCAATCAACACTTTCTTCGACCTTGCAAAGTTTACAATGAGTTGTTTAGTATGAGCCTAAAACTTTATGGACATGAATATATTAAAAAATTTCTTTCGAATACGCTACTTCTCAATTTTGGTTAGAATAAATTATAGTCGTTATTTTCATGACAGTTAATCTATATATTTAACAAACAAAAATTAAGATTAAATTATAATCGATGTGGAGTGTTTTTATTCCAAATGATTCAATCAAGGAACCAAAAGCAAAATAAACTACCATCATGCTTAAGAACCCGCAGGCCAAGGACCGCAAGATCTTGGAACCCAAGGTCGTTCAACTTCATTTTGATTTCTGATAAAATTGTTTAGGCATATCACAAAATCTATAAACCACAATTATTCTAAGCCCACAATGATTCCTTATAAACCCAAATTTAATAGATTAAGGTTGAATATCGCACCCCACACAAAATCTAAGAAACAACCTAAAACAAAAAATGGTCAACTGAAATGAATTACCTCACAATTTATCTGATGTTATCAAGGCATTCGTTTCTTCATTAGGTTCACTAAAGGCCAAGGAAAACATGATTACCTCCTTTAATTTATACTACAATAAATAAATAATATATATATATATATATATGCAAAATAACAGAGCTAAATTAGTGAAAACCTTTGAAACTAAAATCAACGAAATTGAATCAGAAGAATAGTTGAGATAATACCGAAATTATTAGAAAGAAATTGACGAATCGGGTATTGGGTATTAAGGTTTTGGTTAAAACCCTACTAATCTTCCGGTCTTTCCCTTATGATGGGAAACATTCCTTGTTAATCAACTTCACTGCGAATATATTGTTGGTGTGGTGGTGGTGGTGGCGGGTTTGATATTGAAGATATTCTATCTAGACATCAATCTCTTCTCAAAAAAGAAAAAAAATATTCAGGGAGATGAAAACTGATTGAAAATTCTCTCTTTTTTGGTTTTGTCAGAAGTAAGTATTGACTTTGAAAATAGATTGGAGAAACTGGATTTATGTAGGTTATTAATTGGAGAAGTTGGAGCATTTAGAGAACGCAGGATGGATCAAGAAACGGTTCGATTCATCTTCTTCTGTTCAGAAAACTGAAAAGGGAAAATCAATTGGTGTTTGTGGGTGAAAACCATTTCTGCTGATTTTGGTAAATTCGGGTGTGTGGATGAGAAACGAATCTAAACCCTAAACAATGTACTGCACGGGAGTACTCTTGATTCGAGAGATCAATCTGTACAATCTTGGCCTAAACCAAGAAATGGTCATTCCATGCTTACTTCGGTCACAAAGTGAGGGAGAAGGGTTGGTCTTAGGGAGGGAAGTGAAGAGAGTGTTGAGACAAGAATCGTTGATTCTGAAGGTGTGGTTTGTTTTATGACTTGTATCGGAAGTAGAACTGGTTAGCAGAATGGAAAGCTACCGGGTGATTTCTAGATATTGTATTGTTGCCGACCCAAACTTGTTGTTTGGTGAAAATAGGTGAAGCCTATTTATACAAGTCATATTGAAACATACCCTGGTCTCGTAGGAAGTGGAAACGATTGAGTGGTGGAAGAATAGAGTAACGTGTAACCGTCAGACGTTATGCTTCCATGATGAGGGAAGTGAATCCCTGTAACCGTCAGTCATTACGCTTCCATGATGAAGGAAATGAATTGTTTACACCGTTACTTTTCACCACCACTAATTGACCTACTTCATGACACTTTCTTGTAACGGGCGCATTGCACGCCACACGCTGTAAACCGTTAGACCAATACCCTGATGAGGATCCCCCAGTTTGTGACATGTTTGATGTCTCGAGTGTTTTTGTGGAAAACGTGTAGCAGGTTGCTATGTGTGGCAAGTCAAAGTCAAGAGACTTTGCCATAGGAAAATAGCATGTGATGCTATTAGGCTTGCCTTGGTCGGCCGCCTAAAACTTGCCACAAGTCCGTCAGTTTGGTGGCGAACTTGAATGGCTGAGATTACATCTCATGAAGAAGGGTAGCCGTTGATTATGGCCACATCTTAGTTGTGTAACAAAGTGGCGTCATTAGCATAGTGGTGCCTGGCGTAGCCGTGGCGTAGTGGGTTGCCTCGGACTTGCCGCAAGTCCGTCAGTTCAGTAGCGAACTTGGATGGCTGAGATTGCATCTCATGAGGAAGAGTGGCCTTTGATTATGGCCACATCCTTGTTGTGTAACAAAGTGGCGCCATTAGCATAGTGGCGCCTGGCGTAGCAAGTTGCCTGGGACTTGCCGCAAGTCCGTCAGTTCAGTGGCGAACTTGGATGGCTGAGATTGCATCTCATGAGGAAGAGTGGCCATCGATTATGGCCGCATCTTGTTGTATATCGAAGTGGCGCCATTGGCATAGTAGCGCCTGGTGGATCCATGGCATAGCGGCATGCCAGTGGCGTGGCATAACGACATACTAGTAGCCGTGGCATGGCGGCATGCCAGTGGCGTTGTAGCATGGCCAAAGCTAGGAGCGTCGTGGTAATAATTAGGGCTTGGCGGCGTGGCCAAGGCTAGGATTTGGCGTCGTGGTAAGAATTAGGGCTTGGCGGCGTGGCCAAGGCTAGGTTTTGGCGTCGTGGTAAGAATTAGGGATTGGCGGCGTGGCCAAGGCTAGGTTTTGGCGCCGTGGTAAGAATTAGGGCTTGGCGGCGTGGCCAAGGCTAAAGTGGCATGCTACCGCGGCAGAGTGGCATGTTGACATGCCGATCAATATGTTGTTGTGGTAAGGCGCGTTTGGCTTGCCAGTTAGTATGGTGGCGCGGCAGGGTGCGTTTGACCTTTAATGTATGGTGGTAAGTTTGGAGCGACTTAATTGGCCGAGGAAAGGGGCCGGCTAAACATAAGTCCCGGCTACACTTCTAGTGAAAGTGTGACGGATTTAAAGCGACCTGATTGGTCGATTAAAAGAGGGCCGGCCAAGCATGGGCGTGGCTACACTTCTGGTGAGAGTGTGGCGGCTTTAGAGCGGCCTGATTGGTCGATGGGAAGTGGGGCCTGCGAGTATGGGCCCAGCCACAACTTATGTGCGCGTGGCTAATTTGAGGTGACACGATTGGCCGAGAGAAATAGGGCCGGTTTAGGAAGGGGAGTGGCCAATGGCAAGTGGCGCCAGTTGGCCTAAGGCATGGCCACGCCTCCCTTTTCTGTTGTGGCTCCCTGTTTCTGATTCTGGGCAAGGTTTTGCACCTGCTAATCCATGTCGGATTGATTACCTAGTTCGTCTAGGATTAATTTCGACAATCAAGGTCTGATATACTGCGCGAGGCGCAAAACTCTAACTTCTGCAAGTTAGTCAGGGCAATTTATTGAACTCTATGTGTTGACATAGAGTTCTTTTAAGTTCATTGCCAGAGAGCAGCATGCTTTTCTGATTGAATACCTTATGCAAATACCTTATCCTTGATATTTGGAAATCCGTGCTACTCTGCTACGAGCGAACACAAATCGTCATGCCATATCAATATTAAGGGTTCAGCTGGAGAACATAGCATAGAAGGCATTCAAAGGAACTTATATTAAGTGAATATAGGCGAGGCGCCGAAATTTACAGAACATCTGGGATGGTTGCTACATTCGCCAGTCTGGATAAATTTTATGTAAGTATATTGAACGGCTCAATAAATATGCCGGTGTAGAGGTTAGCACTCACGACACCGTTTCCTTACAGAGTGACGTCACATCAGATGCAAGGTTTTACGATTTCAACCCTAAGCTAAAAACCACCATCAACATTAAGTCCCCTGCTTAGCACGTAACAATGTCATTGTTGCAGGGTAAACATGAGATGGTGACAGACAAGAGTAAAATCGAAAGGGCAAGACGTGAAGAGATTGCCGAGGAAATTCAACCAACCTTTAGCGGAAGGCATGAGGAATCCGTGATCTCTGTGTTGGAGGCTCTGCGTAATTCTGTCTTGGACATAAGGCGTTGGCGTCGGCGCTGAAACTTCGGCTATTGATCGGCAGAGGTGACATTGTAACTTGGCCCACGGAACGGGCACTGGTTGGCTAGGAAAGGTAGAGGGCGCTGCTTTGAATGACCAAGATGGCGCCGCTTTGGCTAGGTCCGTGGGATGGTGGAAACATCACTTTGAACATTGGCTATCAAACAGTGAAGATGAAGTTGGAGTTTTTCGCAAAATGGGCAGAGATAGTGTGGTTTTGATTACGGAGTGCTGGAGTCATGGCGTTACTTGCTAGGCTGTGGAGCGGGCGGAGATAGAGCTGCTTGTCTGGTGGAGCACGCGAAGATTGGGCTGCTTCGAGCGGTGAAGGCGGCACTCTTTTGGCTATCTGACCGTTTTCTCCCGTTCTACATTAGGGTTTCGACGAGAGACTTCACCTGGTTGAGGCTGATTTTTGGCCGCCGTGTGAACTCATTGTGTTTGCTCAGCATCCGTTTCTCTTTAGGGTTTCTGCAGTATATATGCTGGTGCAATTAGGTTATCCTTCTTAGTTCAAGACAAAACTTTCTCTGTTGAATCCATATTTCCTTCCTCATGTCGAGCAAAAGCGAATCATATTCGAGTCAGCTAGATTCTTCGGTCAAACGCAGGCGGCCTGATTCTGGCGACAACTCCCCTGTCCGGATCATCTGAGTTAAGAAGATCATACCGGTACATTTTTTCATTGACCAACAGATATTTGTTTGTTACCACCAGTGAGTGAGAAAAAGAGTTTCTTTTGTGCGAGATATCCATCTGGAACATGTGTTACCGTTGTCGATGATGATGATCTGGCCGCCCCCCTTTCTTCGAATCCGAGCACACCGACCGCTGCAGATCTGGAAAATGCTGATTTGGGTATCTCTTGCCATGAATATCCCAATGCAGGTTTGTCATTCGAAATCTGCATGAAGTGTTTATCTTCTAGTTATCGAAGCGTTGGTAAATTCCTAGTGCGAAAGGAATTCGTGACTCTGTATACGAAAATATGGAGAAGATATGGCCATATTGCCACCAGGAACGTGGTGAAGCAGTGCTCGTCTGCTTTGGTTACCACAATGAACTGTCTCCTGCCTATGATTGTTGAAATGGAAGGCACATCCATCCGCGACGTCATGGAATCAACTATTGAAAGGTGGGAAAACATGGTGTCTACCTATGAATCCCTTGAGTTTAACGTAAGTTGGCTGCGGCATCGCCTTGACATTGTGAAGGTTGACAGAGCCAGTATTCTTGCCAACGTCGTTCCTGCCACAAAAGCCATTTTGGAAGAGGATAAGGCTCTGGCCGTGGAATCCCAAAAGGTGGAAAAGGCTATCCAGGACTTGAAGAATAGGACTGAAAGATATCAAAACAAGTTGAAGATGATGCTTTCAAGGAATTACAATCTATTGGACGAGCTTTTCTGAGTTATGTAGTTGTGAGACGCCTGGTTTTCTTTCTGGTCTCGAACATATGTATTTTTTTTTTTGTACTGGTTTTGGAGAAATAAGATAATTTTCATTAATATGCTTTGACTAAATGAAATTTGATAACTAGGATGTGAAGGAAACATAAAAATGCCTGGCTAGCCGTGCTATGAGACGAGGAGAGGTGGGGTAAGGGTTAGGCGTAGTATGCCTTGAGCCATTTTCCATTGATGACTATTTCCAGTTTGCCTCCATCTTCCTTGATGACCTTGTAGTATCCAATGTTATACGCTTTGGTGACCACATAAGGCCCTTCCCATTTTGGGAAGAATTTTGGTGCTGACATGTCTTGTTGGATGTGTTTGGCGGTCTTCAACACCAGATCCCCTACTTGAAAAACTCGAGGTTTCACAACTTTGTCGTATGCTCGGGAAATTCTATTTCTGTATGCTTGCGCGTGATCTTCTGCTTTAACTCTTCTGGAATCCAAAGTGTCTAGCTCCGCTACCTTGTCATTTGTTGTTTCGGCTTCATTCCATTGAACTCCGCTTGCCTTGGCAATCCTAGCCGATGGGATTTTAGTTTCTGCTGGGAGAATGGCGTCTGCGCCGTAGACGAGAGAATAGGGGGAGGCGCCAGTAGAGCTCCTTGGTGATGTCCGATATGCCCAAAGCGTCATTGGCAGTTGTTCGTGCCATGTCCAAGGGTTATCGTGCACTGTTCGGATGAGGATTCGAATTAGAGTCTTGTTGGTGCTTTCGGCCTGCCCATTCCCTCGGAGGTAGTAAATAGTGGAGAAGACTTGTTTAATTCCATTTTCTTCAAGTAACTCCCGTACTTGCTTGTTGGCAAAAGAAGTGCCGTTGTCGGTGATGATGTGTTTGGGCACGCCGAAACGACAAATGATATATTCCTTAATGAACGCTGCAATTGTGGCTCCAGTAGTCCCTCGTAAAGGGATGGCTTCGACCCATTTGGTGAAATACTCTATTGCGGTTATTATATACTCATGCTGTTTTGATGACGGCCGGTTGATCTTCCCAATGATGTCGAGTCCCCAGCTATAAAACGGCCACAGACTACTTACCGAATGCAGGGGAGTAGAGGGTGCGTGGATAAGATTTCCATGAATTTGACATTTGTGGCATCTTTGAACAAAAGCAGCCGCATCGTCCCCCATGGTCGGCCAGTAGTATCGCTCGTGTATTTGGAGAAACAACTTCTTTTTCCATTGGTGCTCGCCTTCGTGCATTTCTTTCAGCATGATTGGGATTTATGGCTCGCCCAGGCATCGTAATAAATCTCCTCCAAAACTTTTTCGATACAAGATTCCTTCATGGAGTATGAATCTCTTGGATCTTTGCTTCACCTTGGTTGCATCATTCTTGCTTGAAGGGAGTACGCCGTCGCGAAGATAACTGGTGTACGTCTTTTGCCAGTCCCTAGCGTGGTCAACAGTAAAAACTTCTAATTGATGCGGCGGTGCTTGGAAATTGGAGCAAGATCCTTGGAGCAATCGAGATTGAGCCTCCATTTCTGGTCAGTAGTATCCAAGGTGTTGCATGCGACGATAATGTGTTACCACCAACGTTTGTCCGCAAATTTCGTTATGAATACGGTTAAGCTGCTGGTGTGCCTCTTCATCTCCAAGGCATTTTGACAGGGAACCATCTGGGTTCCGGTGGTATAACATCCCATGAAGCATGAAGAAGTTTTGAAAGGTTTTGAGGCCGACCTTTCCTTGGGAAAGCGAGCTGTTAAGTTCTTGAATAATCGATGTTCTCCAGTCGCTGGCTTCAGTACCTTTAGATTGCGAAAGCCATGTTGATGCCACGGTTCGTCTTTTCACCGTCAGGGTTTCTTCCGAACCTTCGAACTGCAACTTTGATGCTAATGTGGCTAGGCAATCAGCATGTCTGTTGTTGCTACGGACAACATGTGTTATGGTCGCATCAGCGAAGTAATTTAGTAGCTTTTGTGCCTCGGATCTATACGGGGCCAGCGTCACCTCTTTTAGTGCGTATACTCCGTTTATCTGGTTAACCAGTAATTTAGAATCACCCTTATTGAATCCAGCTTGCTTGGCTAATGACAACCCTATGAGAAAGTCTTCATATTTTGCTGAATTGTTGGTGCAATGAAAGTCTAGCTTGAAGGAATGTGAGAAAAATTCACCGGTTGGAGATACTAGAACCACACCTGCTCCTCCGGTATTACTGCTAGGGGTGGCGGAGCCATCGAAAAATAGTAGCCACGCTTATTCTTTGACAAAAGATATTTCCGGAAATTCTCCAGGAAGATCTTCGTGCAGTGTTGTGGTACCGTCTCCTGGGAAAGCTGCTAGTAAATCTGCGATCGCTTGTCCTTTGATAGCTTTTGGGGAAGCACACGTTATATCAAACCCTGACATTTGGAGGAGCCATTTGGTTGGACTTCCTATAAGGGACGGTTTTGAAAGTAAGAACTTCACAGGACCGGACTTGGATATCAGCACCACCTTGTTTGAGAGTAGATAATGCCTAAACTACTGAATGGAGTGAATTAGAGCTAGGTACGCTTTTTCTGCCTTAGGGTATCTGAGTTCAGTATCCCTCAAAGTCCGACTGAAGTAGTATATAGGGTGCTCAATTCCTTCATCATCTTCTTGGGCGAGAAGAGCTCCGACAGCAGTATCACTAAAAGCAGTGTAGAGACACAACGGTCTTCCTTGTGCAGGAGATTTCATGACGACTGGGGATGACAATATTTGTTGAATCTCCCGAAAAGCCTCTTGTTGTAGTGTCGTCCAAACAAAACTTGCCCCTTTCTTCAGCAAGGGGGTGAATGAAGCAATAAGCTGAGCTAAACCTGGTATGAAACGCCGGATGTAGTTTACCTTACCCATGAAGCTATGGAGTTCTTTCACAGTTTGTGGAGGTGGCATCGTGAGGATGGCTTGGGTTTTGGCTGGGTCGACTTTGATTCCCTCGGCGGTCACCTGGAAACCTAGAAATTTGCCCGAAGAGACGCCAAATGCACACTTCAAAGGATTCATGATGTAATTTTTTTGTTTTTGTAGAAAGTGGTAAAAAGAGATTCGTTCAACTCGGGCTTGTAAAGGTTTGATTTAAGAAAATACTAAAAACAAAAAAATATGTATACAAGGTTTTTCACAATTTCGAGAGATACTGAGACTCGGGATTCCACCATAAACTCATTTATGCGATTCATATATTTATTCCAAACAATTATAGATCAAATAAAATATCGACTCTGTTTCTTTGCCAAGTTAGATTTTTGAAAAGCAACGACTGTATATCTAAAGCATGGAATATCAAAAGACTTAACCTAAGTATAACCCATCAATTGAAATCACAACCATTCAATAAAAACCATAAAACAATTAACAATCCATGCAAAAAGTTATGAAAGAATTAAATATAATTACCACACGCATGAAATATGGCTTCCTCCGTCATCCCAGTGTTGGGGTTTAGCTCCTCATATTATTCACGTGCTCAAAATAATTGTTCATAGCTCAAATAGGTGAAAAACAAGAGAAAACTAATAAAGCAGACCGGTTTGCAACGCTCATGAATCTAGCGTTACAAACAACTCTTACAACGGGTGGTGAACACGATTCTGAGAAAAAGATGGCAAGCTTATGATATATGTGATCTAATATTGTTGAACAACGATACTTCTTTTGTCTTTGTTTGAATACGATTTTGCCTCTGCGACTGTTCTCGTCCGCCCAATGTTCTTCAGCTCGTCTTCTTCTTCACCAGCAGAGAAGATTCTCTGTAACTTCTTCTTTCTTCCTCTGCAACCTCCCTTAGAGCGACTGCAGTGGGCGAGTAAACCCATTTTTTTGGTCCCAGAACGTGGCGTAGTGGGAGGTTCCAACGATCAAATACCAGATTAGAACAGTAAATCCAGAGTATATTTGGTCCAGACCAAAGACTATACCCATTTATAGTCGAGCGGTGATATAATCTCCGTTTCTCAACGGGCGGTTATAAAGTGTACGCTTGACAACGGGCGGTAATATATTGTCCGTCCCACCGACGTAGCGTAGGCTGAGTGTTCGCCCCAACGGCGCGGTCATATAACGTACGCCCCATCGGGCGTAGCTAAAGTACCGCTTGACAACAAGCGGTCATATAACGTACGCTGATTCGGGCGTGAACGTTGGAAGATGGACGTAACGATGTGTAAAATTCATTTATCAATATCTCAAGATCCTATTTGTTGGAACCGATCAATCGGAGAAGCGTTGTGGACTCGTATCAAGGATGATATTGAACTTCATTTACCTAATGCTCCAGATCGGACTTGGAGTTCTTGGCAAAAACGTTACCAGGGAATAAGTAAAGATGTGGCGTTGTTTTCGGCAAAAGAGGGAGAAGTGGAAGGTGAATATCATACTGGTTGGGGTCCTGAAATGAAGGTAAGTATTCTTGATTTTTCGAACAATTATTTTCTAATATTTAATTGTACCCTAAATTTAAGTGTTATTTAAAAAATTAACAGCTCGAAGAAATAAACAAGCGGTTCAAGGAATGCAATGACGGGAAAAAATTTAAGCACGAAGAGTGCTACCCAATTGTCATAGAGAATATAAAATTTAATCGTCGATCCACTTTTGTATTCGATACGACGCACGATTTGGACAGTTATGAGAATTATGAGGTAGATGAGGAAGGACAAAGAATCAACAATTCAAGGAGACCAAAGAACAACACCCATAGAAAACACATATCTCCGTCGGTTGGGAAAAAAGCAAAAGATGAAACAAAGAGCGGCGTGAGTTTGCGGCAAACAAGTCGGTTTAGCTCCTCATATTATTCACGTGCTCAAAATAATTGTTCATAGCTCAAATAGGTGAAAAACAATGAGAAAACTAATTGTTGTTCTTCATTCGAAAAATTAGCCAAGTGAATAACTAGCCAATACAAAATAAAGAATGAAAGAAGAAATCACCGGAACAAGAAAGAGAATACCTCTAAGATTTGGAATGGACCGCATAGTGCCTTTTGTCTCCTCCCGGCTAAACGCAGCAATTTCGAAAAAGCCGCACCACCCAGTCATACGTGGACACGATATCAAGATTTTCAAAAGCAAACCATCCAAAGATCTATGTAGGTCTTTGCATTAGAAAGAAAAAAATGTCCCAATACATACATGAAAAAGGCAATTGCCATTACTTGAGCAAGGGTGCTATCATTTTCAGCCGCAACCAACTTGTCTTCAAAGAAATAGGAGCATAAATATCTAAGTGTAATTGAATCGTTGTATGGAACGTATTTACAAAAACAACTCTTGAATCCAAAAGTGAAAAGTGTTTGTTGGGTGGTGATGCTCAATAACCTTTGCCATTCTTTAGAAAAAGATGATAGTGATGAATAACAAGCTTATGATATATGTGATCTAATATTGTTGAACAACGATACTTCTTTATAGTGCAATTTCATTATTAAATTACCAACACTCATTATTCCTAAATTTCATTTGAATTCCAAATTCGAATATTCCACAAACACAAATTCAATCCTCACAGATGCCATTTAAAACAAAAATAAAATACCTCAACACATCTCAATTTAATAATTTTACCATTTCATATGCCATTACTAGAACATGAATGTTCTTTAAATTAGCTATTCTTCTACATATGTCTTCTTTTTTAAACATAACTTCCCCCCAAATTAGACAAACCACAATTTTCAAACAAAATATTGATTTTCAAACATAACCACACAAAATTGACATGACCACAATTTTGAAGATCCATCAAATTAAAACCCCCAATGTCAAAATTATCTTTTAATTTTCCTAAAAAATTAACTACGATTAATAGAAACAACCTCCCTTTAGGTCCCCAAAAATCTCGACCACCCTCGGTAGTTCGAAAACAATCTATTTAAACACCACAAGACAATATCTTTCTTTTTTTGGTCTTTGATCTTTGGGAATAGTCGTCCCACGAAAAAATAAATCCTTCCCTAAATCCTTCCCTATCTTCTCGTTTCTTTCCACTCAAGTTACGAGATTTCATTCTATTTTTATTCGCTTCTTTACTTTCTTACGCGGCTTCCTAGTCAACCCAGGCTGTCCAAACTCTCTCTGTGACTTGAATCAAATCTCACAGAAGAGATTCTTTCCTCTTCTTCACGTATCTTTCCAAACCCGAGATAAGCTACTCCATGTTTTCACGAGAACTATAACTTTCTTTCCTTTTTTTACGTAAACAATTCTATTACCAACCCTGGTTCGATAAAACAGGTCTAATCCAACCCAAATCAGTAAGAAACTCCGACTAAATCTCACTTCAACCATTGCCAGAGGACTACGCCGAAGTAAACATAATTTTCCATGTTTCATCACCAAACTCGATATCCAAATTCCATTCCATGTCAAATCACTTGCACTAACCCTGTTTAGCCAAATATACTCCAATGCAACAAACTTTCAAGATTGAATCTCTCTACAAAAGCCTCAAAATTCGAATTTCAAATCTGCCAGTTAACTGCATTTTCTCCCGCCAAATTATGGAATTCAAACGGAGAAGATGGTGTGCCCTTTATCCGTTCATGGGGTCCCTTTAGCACATGCCATGGAGTGGAAATAGTAATTTTTGTGTGGAAATAGTAATTTTCCCGGATGCCTTTATCGCATATCTGGGGTGCCTGTTTAACACTTTTCTCCAAGGGTTCAAATGCCACTTTTCGAGCTAATTCCTCCGCACAAGTGTATTTCTCCAAAAACACCTACAAAAACATAAAATAGCAAAATAAGAACAAAATCGAGTACTAACATTATAGAATATCGAGAACAAAATAGACAAATAAATGCGTCTATCAATTCATCTTTAGTTTGTATTCACGACACCTTTCAAACACCGGTCGCAGAACCTCTGTATGGGCCACCCGGGTTTTTGATTTAACCACTATGTCATCCACATAGTCTTTAACTTGCTTATGCATCATATCATGGAAAATTGCGGCCATGGCGCGTTGGTAGGTGGCGCCAGCATTTTTCAAACCGAAAGGCATCACGGTATAGTAAAAGTTTCCGAGAGGAGTTCAAAAAGCTGTCTTACTTGCGTCGTGCTCGTACATCTTTATTTGGTTGTAACCGCTGTACCCGTCCATGAAAGAGAACATACCGTGTCCACTGGTGGCGTCTACCAGCATATCAATGTTAGGGAGAGGAAAATCGTCCTTGGGGCAGCATTTGTTCAGATCCCTAAAGTCAACACAACACCTGATTTGGCCGTTCTTCTTCTTTACTGGAACCACATTGGCCAACCAGGTGGGATGGTGAATGGGTTTGATGAAACCAGCGGCTAGTAATTTTTGAACTTCGGTCTTGATCTGTTCTTCCACATCTTGTATGAACTGTCTCGGAGATTATTTGACCGGTTTGGATCCGGGTATTATATGTAGATGGTGAGTGACCAGTTTCTCATCCAGGCCAGGCATTTCCTCGTACGTCCACACAAATACATCTTGATATTCCTTAAGAAGGTCCACAAGTTTTTCGCGTTCGTCAGCACATAGAGTTGAGCTGATGGAGACAGGCCGTGGAGATTCCTCACTTCCGATGTTGACAACTTCGAGTTCATCTGTGGTGGAGTTGGTTCCGTCCTGCAGTTGTCGTGGTGCATCCGGCACCTCCTCTTGTGGCTCGCTGCTGTGGTTGCATTCCATTAGGCGGAGAGACTGGGTGGTAGTCTCCCCTGCTAATTGTTAACAGCGGCGCCGATATACGGTTTTCCCTTTTTCGTCACGACTTGTAATAAAAGCCCGCTCCCGCTTGGTATGAGCATGAGTCATTTTTTCCGTTTGATGAGGGGAAATTGGCGTGCTTTTCTTTTAGAAGGATGGCGCGAGTTGCTTTTCTGTTTGGTGCATGGCCGTTCTTAGTTGGTGGAGCAATTTGTCTGGTTAGTTTCGTTAACGAACGAGACCTCAGCCTGCTAACTAGCTATGCGGAGGATTCCCTCCGTGACCATCTTCTTAGAGGGACTATGGCCGTTTAGGCCACGGAAGTTTGAGGCAATAACAGGTATGTGATGCCCTTAGATGTTCTGGGCCGCATGCGCGCTACACTGATGTATTCAACGAGTATATAGCCTTGGCCGACTGGCCCGGGTAATCTTCGAAAATTTCATCGTGATGGGGATAGATCATTGCATACGTAATAACCTAGGATGGAATGACCAGACTACCGGTCCCTTCAACAATGTTGAGCGTTAAGGCCGTCGATATATCAACATCTGGCCCGTTATAGCGTATGCATAGATTCTTGTCCATGTGTATGGGTCACTCGCCAGGGTCAACTTTTTCGAAGGCTATACCTTCAGCATGCGAACTTTTTAAACCACCAGTTGGCAGACTTGCCCTGTCTTCTGGGAAGGGGTAAAGTGAATATGCTACTCTAACGGTCGTGAATACGTAAACCCAACTAGAGTGGTGTGCTCACTCCCTGTTCATCACAACACGACACGAAATGTGTTAAGTATTACTCCTTACCAATTGGTGGGTTGCGTCCAGGCAGGCTGACGGCCGGTGTAAAAACTTTTGTCGCAATTTTGGAGATAAGATCGTTATGTGGTTTATCTCTGCTCTACCTGGTACTTGTTACTGGAAAAAGAGCTTTGGTCTTGGCCTTGGCGTGATATTGAGTCTCTTGGTGCAATGATGTGAGCATGTCCTCTTCTTCGATTGATGTCCATGTCGGGAGCGGAGTGCAGAGAAATTTGCCTGACGAGTCCCGCGAATTTTCCTTTGGTTCGAACATCTCCATACCACAGATTGGTGTATAAGGAGATAATGACGTGGGAATGCGAATAATTTCTTCATTCAACATGGTCTTTAGGCACTGGTGATATGTTGAAGGAATGATCCTGTAATCGTGGAGCCACGGTCTTCACATTATCATGAGGTAGTATGTCTCCTTTTCAATTACCTCGAATTTTACCTTCGACTGGATTGGTCCTACCGACAGATTCAAGTTGATGTATCCATACGTGCTGGTTAGGTTGCCTTCGAAATCTGTCATCATGGTAGGTTGTCGTACAATTTTACTTGGCCACACCTTGGCTGTCCTGAGTGTTCTGAGAGTAATAACATTGGAGGACGCCCCCGTGTCGATAAGGGCCCTTTTGAACTCTGAATCCTTGATGCGAGCAGTGACGTGCGGGGCTCGGTTATGTCCCTCTTCTGTTGTCATGTCGTCTTCAGTAAATGTAACATTCTTGACGGACATTTCTGACATTCTTGAAGCCTCCGAGCGTAAAGGAACCAAACACGCATATATGGCTATTTGATTAATCGCAGTGAATGTCTCCGCTCGCTGGTCCTTTGAAAGGTGCAGAAGTTCGCATAAACTTTCCACCAACGCGGCTGCTTCCTAGTTCACCGGTCTCTGATTGGTGGTGAAGGTGTTGACTTGAGAATGATCATGCGGTACGTCAGTCCCCAGTGTTGGAATTCCCGGGGCGGGTGAACCGCTCAAATCTGATGTAAATCTGATAAGAAAGTTAAGTATGTTGTTTATCGTCTCCTTCATCAGGTCCATGTTTCTTGTGTGGATTTCCTGAACTCGTGCCAATTTAGCCAACCTTGGAATTCCTCTATCGGCTGCGCCATTAAATGTCGTGCTGGGGAAAGAGACATCGCCATTCGCCAGAATCGGAGCGGAATTTGGGATCACAGACTCGGTTCTAAGACCGACCATCTTCTGGAAATTGAGTTGCAACCGAGAGATTTGACCTCTCACTGTGGTCGCCAATTGTTTGTTGGTAAAAACCGTTTCTGCTGATTTTGGTAAATTCGGGTGTGTGGATGAGAAACGAATCTAAACCCTAAACAATGTACTGCACGGGAGTACTTTTGATTCGAGAGATCAATCTGTACAATCCTGGCCTAAACCAAAAAATGTTCGTTCCAGGCTTGCTTCGGTCACAAAGTAAAGGAGAAGGGTTGGTCTTAGAGAGGGAAGCGAAGAGAGCGTTGAGACTAGAATCGTTGATTCTGAAGGTGTTATTTGTTTTATGACTTGTATCGGAAGTAGAACTGGTTAGCAGAATGGAAAGCTACCGGGTGATTTCTAGATATTGTATTGTTGCCGACCCAAACTTGTTGTTTGGCGAAAATAGGTGAAGCCTATTTATACAAGTCATATTGAAACGTACCCTGGTATCATAGGAAGTGGAAATGATTGAGTGGTGGAAGAATAGAGTAATGTGTAACCATCAAACGTTATGCTTCCATGATAAGGGAAGTGAATCCGTGTAACCGTCAGTCATTACGCTTCCATGATGAAGAAAATGAATTGTTTACACCGTTACTTTTCACCACCACTAATTGTCCTACTTCATGACACTTTCTTGTAACGGGGCACATTGCACGCCGCACGCTGTAAACCGCCAGACCAATACCCTGATGAGGATTGATGCGTGTCGTAACCACAACAAATTAATTAATATTTTTCCACCTAATTAACAAGTAATATAGTGGTAGTTAAGTTCGTTCCCACGAGGAGCAAGAGGTTTTAGTTGTCTTAATTGTCACAAAAAAGGGGGGATGTATAAAGCAAAAGAAAATAAACAAAGTAATTCAAAGATAAAGTTGAAATCAATAAGAGAGACAAGATCAAGGAATCCTTCTTCGTTGCAAAACAATGAATCAAGTTATGTTGTTTTCTACTTGTTATTAGTCACAGATTATCACCAACCGTAGGATAGCAGGTTCGCTTAGCTAGCCCCAAAACTCCTCGTTTCACTGAGTAACAGGTCCGCTTAGTTATCAGATTCTATTCAAAAGAACCACCTTGAGGTTCGCTTACAAGATGTAATTCCCCGAATGCATTAAGATTTATGAATTTAGGTTTAGTACTAGTAGTTAAACTCGGTTCGCTTGGTCCACTTTCTAGCGTTGTTTTCACACACAATTGCTCCACAGAATCCCTCTGCAAGGTCTCGTGTTTTCTACTTGTGTAAAGTGTCGAGAACGATTACTTATTCCCTAACTTATACTAGATTTAGATCAAATTAACAAATCAATTTAGCGTGCACTCTAAACAATCTATCAATCAACCATGAATGTATAAACATTCCTATTAGTAAAAACAAACGATAATCATGTGAAAAACTTCAAGATAGAATTGAAAACAAAACTCAAATCATATGTTAAGAACTAGGAATTCATCCTCAATCAATAAGAAAATTAGCTACTCATGTTTTTGAAATTCACACAAATAATTAAAAGGAGAATTTTTAAAGTTCACACAAATAATTAAAAAGAAGAATTTTCAAAAGCAAGCAAAAACACAAGTGTTGTGTGTGTAGAGAGGTGTGTAAAAGATATGTAAAAGTGTGTAGAGAACTTCTCTACTTATTGGCTTCAATGTTCTCCAAATCTTCCAAGGAATAGAATCCCTTTCCTTTAATAATTCAATTTCCAATTTCAAGTCTTTCTCAATCTTCCATCTTCTCTTTCCAAATTTGAGCCAAATTCTCCATCCAATTCCAAACCCAAGTCTTCACATCCATGAGAGAAACTTCACACAAAAAATCTGCAATTTTGGTCCGCCAGAAATATCATGGTATCATCGGAATCCGGCCAGAAAAGCCGTCGCCGGTCACCTGAAAGTTCTCTTCAGCTCACTGGAATCTTCTCAACCGTCACGGAATATTCCGCTGAAGTTCCGTTAGAGATAACGGTCAAACGGGTCTAACCGTCAGTCAATGGGTCAAGGCAGAAGAGTGAATCAGCCACCGAGTCAGCATCTTACTCGGCTGATTGGTCTAACTGGGCTGGGTTGAATCGTCTGGATCGTTCATCGGACTCACTGAGTCGACTCGCCAGGGCAGAAAATTGAATAGAGTTCCGTTTGTTTTCTGGGCATTTCTCAGGCCAATTTTAGGCCGATTTTAGTCTTCTCCTGTTAAGAACCTAACATACATCTATTTCTCTAGCTCATTCATCACCATTACAAACCCTTCACCTGCATTAGATTAGCAGCATCACAATTCTCTCGATCCGCTAATTACTTCTCTATATCGGACCACCAACATAGCTCTCGATCTGTTATAACAGCAACCACCATTAGCACCATCCAAACTCAACTTCTGGTACTTA
Source organism: Papaver armeniacum (assembly GCA_023531295.1). Taxonomy (NCBI): domain Eukaryota; kingdom Viridiplantae; phylum Streptophyta; class Magnoliopsida; order Ranunculales; family Papaveraceae; genus Papaver; species Papaver armeniacum. Next base: position 392,151 of record JAJJWW010014984.1, on the reverse strand, counting down.
ATTTGACAACCCATTTTCTCATCTGCGTCATACTCATCCTCCTTATTTCTGCTACTGCAATAGCAACAAATCGAACCCATCTTATTCTTTCCATTCAATAGCAGCATCGCCACCTCTCTGAATTACGTATACCAACACCCAGATTCAACAACAAACCCTGAATTTCCTTCTATGTGGCATCACGAAGAGCTTCAATTTCTTCTCTCGGTACATCGGCAACAACGGCTTCTTTCCCATGGCTGCGCCTCAATGAATACCACCATCTCTTCTGAAATCTTTACAGCGACAGATACCCCTCACAGACAACGACAGCTTCATCCATCTCGATCTCATTATCTTCTCTGATTTCTGCAGCAGCAAGAGTCCATCGATTAAACCCATTACGAACTCCAATTTCTCATCTTCATCGGCTCAGATTTAGAAACAAACCCCAATTTACATCTATCGCTATTGAACCCTAATTCCATTTTTGGGGAAGAACTGAAAGAAACCCTAATTCGATCTCTGATTTCTTCTCTTTTAATTCTTCTCGTCGTTCATCTTTTCTCTCAATTCTGCTCTCTCTTGATTTCAATCAAAACCCCATGTTTCTTCAACTCTTCAATTGCAGAGATTCAAACATGAATTCTGTGTACTTCTCGATTCCATTATTACCAGGTTTATCAATTTTTCTCTCCCTGCCTATTTCTTCATCTCGATCTGAGTTCGATCTCTACAAGCAGCCTTTCTCCTTCTCAATTTCAGAGAAGTAATGAATGAATGAAACATCCCCTCGACCTAAGGTTGGGACGATATGGATAGGTACACCCCACAGATAGGACCCGATAAATACACCCAATGGTAGATGATAAGGGATACCCTGATAGCAACCCCCCTTAACCTTGACTGGGCCTGGCTTTAGTACTCCTCCAAAAGAGAGTTGCCCCTTAACCTTGACTGGGCTCCAGATAGTGTTCGCCCATGAAATGACAATTTTGCCCTTTTGCTCAAATTGGGTGATTTCTTCTTCTTTTCGTTCGTGCGACTCCATAGTAGCTATAAAACTCAAAACAAGCGTAAAATACATAATTTACAAGAAAAATAGCAAAGAAAGCATAAACAATAGATGGTAAATAGGATGTATTCTACACCCTATCAAGGATCCCCCAGTTTGTGACATGTTTGATATCTCGAGTGTTTTCGTGGAAAACGTGTAGCAGGTTACTATGTGTGGCAAGTCAAAGTCAAGAGACTTTGCCATAGGAAAATAGCATGTGATGCTATTAGGCTTGCCTTGGTCGGTCGCCTAAAACTTGCCACAAGTCCGTCAGTTTGGTGGCGAACTTGAATGACTGGGATTACATCTCATGAGGAAGGGTAGCCGTTGATTATAGCCACATCTTTGTTATGTAAGAAAGTGGCGTCATTAGCATAGTGGCGCCTGGCGTAGCCATGGCGTAGCAGGTTGCCTGGGACTTGCCGCAAGTCCGTCAGTTCAGTGGCGAACTTGGATAGCTGAGATTGCATCTCATGAGGAAGAGTGGACGTTGATTATGGCCACATCTAGGGCTGCACAACGGGTAGGGTGGGTAGGATATGGCCTATTTCGCCACCCTACCCGCTTAAAGGAGGGTAAGAAAAAATTACCCGCCACCCTACCCACCATTAAACGAGTAAGATTCTACCCAACCCACCAAATGGCGGGTCGGGTAGGGTGGGTGACAAGTATAACCGTTTTTTTTTTCCTTTATGTTTTCCATGTTCTGGATCTTCTGGTTGGTACCTTTGACTGTATATACATAAAATGCTTCCAAAAAAAAAAACAAAGAAACTTGCCACCGCAAAACAAAAGTCAGCCTATCTAATTATGTACCCAATGGTACTGCCAATCTAACTAGGCAAAAATGAACAAAGAAAAGCATCCTGATAAGCAGAAAGACATTTGTAGTCTCAAGAAACAAAAGTAATATTCTTTTCAAAATCTACAATGAATCCCAGCATAATTTCATGTTCTTCACGTAACCTTGTTCTTCATATAACAATATCATCACCAAAAGCTCTTCATATGACCTTCTTCAATCATCATCTACGATGATGGAATAAGCACTAAGATCACCAAATAAATCTGCAAAACAGATAAAGCCAATCAACATAAAAATCTCTTTATATGCTACATATCAAAGCTGATTAACAAAGATCTAATCTAAAACTGAATATCTCTTGCATGAGGTCTGAAGCTACAATCTAGTTCAAATTATAGTACATTCCTCACATGCTTAGCACTAGCAGATATGATAATACACAGAGCAATGTAAACACGAATCCCAGAACAAGTTTTATGATAATCCCAGCACTAGTAGATATGCTTAGCACTAGCAGATATGATAATACACAGAGCAGGGAAAGTTGTTGAAGATGTAGTGTAGCAAGTTTTATACCTGACTCTACGACGTCATCCTCGTTCTCCTCAGCTCCAAACGTAGAAGGATCCATGTCAATTGGTGTCCGCAACCAGTTTTGCAGTAAAATTAATGCTTCCACAGTTCGAGGCCGTAAATAACTTCTGAAGTGACCAAGAATTCGCTTTCCAGTACTGAAAGCGGATTCACTTGCAACTGAAGAGATGGGAATCGCAAGTATGTCTCTTGCTATGAGAGAAAGAATGTCAAACCTAGAAGCATTAATTTTCCACCAGGTCAATATATCATTTGAACCTTCTTTATTGTCTTTGCTTGGTGAGTAAATCGGCTCCGATAAATATCTTTCCACCTCTGATTTGTCAAAATCCTCAATTCTAGATAGCTGGTTTTTACGTTCTTCTCTATGTACCTTATGTTTTTTCTTTCTATGTAACGTTGAACTAGAACTCTCTTGACTAGGACTACCACGAGTTTCACCTACAGACTCTGACGAGGCTACTACACTTGCTACACCAAAGTATTCTGCCTTATAAGCTATAAACAAGTCATTAAAGTCCTCCTTCACTTTATCTAACCAACTTTTTACCAATCTTTGTTTCTGAGAAGGATTATCATGCATAATCAAGTCTTCTACAATTAATTGCAATCCACGTTCTTTTTCTCTTGGATCTAGAAGCACATCAATAAATAATAAAGCGTTCATCTTTTTATACTCACCCCAATATTTGTTGTATTTAAGCAACATTTTACCACCCATATGGCTTAAGAAGAGGTTGTCGTGAGCTTTTTTCCAATCATTTAAATCTCCACGAATGTCACTGATTTCCTCCAAGAATGTATGTGAGGTGACATAGGTAGAACCAGAGAACTCAACGGTGGCTTCGTAAAATACCATACAAACAAAGACAAATTGTTACCTAAGTATCATGTTATCTAAGAGCAACAAAACCTCTAAAAGCACTGGTACTAATTGTTATCTAAGTAAGCATCAAAAGTTGTCTAGAAAATGTGAAAGAAACATAAACACAAACGAGGCAAGAAATGATAAATAATCTTCAATATGCATATAATCTGTCTCTAAAAGTAATAATTAACAAAACTAAAGTCCAAGGATCTAATCAATAACGTTATTGATTCTTGCCAGCTTCAAAACTCAACTATGCAAAATGGTGCTGTTAAAGAGTGAACATACATTTACAATGGACCATAGGAATGGACCACGAGGGCTACAAACATTCATTTTTTCACAAAGATGACCAATTCTGATTGATAGTCAATTTATTATCATTTACCAATTCTGCCACAACTACAACATGAAAAGAGACCAACTGCTAGAATAAAACAAAAGCCTGTACATTTGAACCATCATAACCAGGCAAACAATCCAAGGTCATAAGTGTCTATCAAGTGATGCTAATATTAACAAATATACTCCCTCCCTAGAACAATTCGAAAAGCTAATTTCCTGAATATTTCCTGCATATATTCATTGGATTCCTACTATATTAGTTCAATGTTCTGATGTTCAAGGAAAGCTGACAAGTTTCAGTAAATTTCACACAACCAACTAGAAAACATGCAACTACAATGAAAGCAGAACAACAATAAGAAGAAAAAAAAGGAGAGGAATAACAACAGGGAACAATAATAATAAAACAACAATTCAAATAACATGATTGAACAAACAAACAACTTTAAACTTATCTGAATTCAAGTGATGCTTTACTGCCATATTGAAATGTAAAATACCTGTAGAAACTGAACTAGGACTCGAGCATTAGCCCAATCATACTTTTCAGGAGCATGCACGCGAGGCTTTTTCTTCTTGGCTTTTCTCCTAGCAGCTAAGGGTTCTTCGGGGTCATCAGAATCAGATGAACTAGATTCTGGTTCATCAGGAACATCTGTACTATCAATATCATCAATATTTTCACCCATTATTGGTTCATCGGGAATATCGAAACTCTCTCCAAACGGTAGAGTATAATCATATCCGTCAATCCACTTCCCATGTTTCACGTAATCTCCAAGTCAATCCAAAAATGCCGAGTATATCTCCCTATCCTGACTTGTCGAGAATCAAGCAAACTCTCCTATTTTTCCGAATCTTGAGACATTACCAACCCTGTTTCGTCGAAACAGCAGCTTTCCAAACAATCTCCCGATAAAATTCCGACCAAATCTCCTTTTGATTCTTGCCTGAAATACCCGTGAGTATATCTCTTTGTTTTGCTTCAAACCAATATCTGGGCCCTATTTAATCGAACAAAACACCCATGCTAACCCTGTTTGAACTTAACAGACCCAAACCAACTCTTTCCTGTGAAGAAATTCCGACGAAAACTCCACAAACTCTCGCCTGAAATTCCCGTGAAATGGTCATGCCCCTGTTTTGAGTCATCTCGATGATTCAGCCAAATTCGATCAAAACAAAACCCATTACCAGCCCTGTTAGACCAAAAGGAAGATACCCATTTAATTTTAGCCCTTTAGTCTCATTATAGATCGCCCAAATCGCAAACCCTAATCTGCTGCCTTTGAAAACCAATTTTCCCACCTTTTTCCTGATTTGAATTCTTGAAGATGAGTGCCCCTTATCCTGATGCTGGGGTGCCGATAATGATTTGGGTGCCCCTTAGTAATTTGGTTACCCCTTATCCAAAATGGAGGTCCGTATAGTAATTTTCTCCCACGAGCGCAAATACCACTTTCCGAGCCAATTTTACCGCAAAAGCTTATTTCTCCAAAAACACCTACAAAAACATAAAAAGCCATAATAAATACAAAATCGAGCGCTAACAATATATACAATTGAGATTATATCAGACACAAAAATGTGATGTGTCTATCAAATACCCCCAAACTTATTATTTGCTCGTCCTCGAGAAAATCAAATCTAGAAAATAAAATCCTAACTCACTGTCGCAGGTATCATCGATTGCATTTAGCGTATGCAATAAGCCTTTAAACCCCTAGGTGGCCCTAGTGGACGAGTTATAGTCTCGGGAGGGTTTACAAGAGATATACCCACAAAACCTTTACACTCCATACCCTAGCTATCTACGCAGAACCTTGGAAGGCACTAAAGAATCTCCTTGGTTGGCATAATTATTGACTATAGGAGGAAGTACCCTGATGCGAAATTCCAATTGTTGTACACGAGTTTGCACTCAAGCATACTAAAATTCATATATAAGTCACGGAGCTCTACTCAGATAGTTTCTAGACATCATAACCGGAGTCAACCAATCACATGGATAGATTAAGAGATGGATATAGAAAAAACGTAGATGGTTTTGATGTTGACTAAGGTGAACGGTGTTTCTCATATCTGTCTGAAGGCCACTGCCAAAATGAACCTATCCTAATGGACTGAGATACTGGTCTGGACTAATATCAACACAACTGGCATATACAAGGGAACCAGCGGTCGATAATCCTAACTCTAGGTCAACACAACTGGCATATACAAGGGTTCCAGTGGTCGACTTTATTGAATTTATTCCGGTTGGTCTGATGGTCTGGTCTCAATTTTTTTTTTTTTTTTTATCTCAATCACTCTATTTCACCCTAGCAGTGGTAACAACTTGAATCGTGAGCCCCACCTAATCACTTAGAGAAACATATTTTAAAGAAAACAAAATAAAAATAGAAGTGAAAAGGATTCAACGAGATATGGTGAAACTACCATGTATTTTCTTTAATTCTAACACCTGAGCTCTGTGCTTTTATGAATAGACTCTTTAGATGTTTCCATCTAATCAGATTGGTTCCTCAACTCCTATAACCAAAATGCTTCCATCCACTTAGATTGGTTAGTGCCATCCTTAATAAGCATAAATTTCTAGACTCTGGAGTTTAAAAATGCAACTAAAATGTTTCTCCCATACCCCCAAACTTAAATCTAACATTGTCCTCAATGTTCTAAAGATAAAATTAAAAGCATGAACAAGGAGAAACTGTTACTATTTGAAGAAAAAGAGATAAGGAAAGATATTACCGTGTCGCATGAGTATTGGGTTACCTCCCAAGAAGTGCTAAGTTTAACGTCTTCAGCCAGACTAAGAAAGGATTAGTCACCTCATAGAGTCATAAAGTAATAGCCGGAATTTCTGTGGGTCATCAAAACCAAATAGAGCTATCACAAGTAAAAGGAATCTGCAACATGACAAGAAAATTGACAAATAAAGCACACCCTTGTCTAGTTTCCTGTTTAAGACAACTACATCTAGTTGTGGTTCAGGTTCAGGTTCTATAACTGGGTCGAGATAAAATATTTTCATGTGATGGAATTCCTCAAATCTAAGATCCGGATCAGGTTGTAAAGTCTGTAAAAACTCAAATAAAAACTTAGAAGCACATAATAATAACCTGAATAATTGCGGATCCTTAAAGTCAATCAGTTTTGACTCACATAATTGACCACGATGAAAATGGCGGTCAATCATAATAAAATGTGTCGATACCAATTTCCTAAAGTACTTAGGTTTAGTCTCAAAACTAAATAATTGACACATCTGAAACTTATACGTTCCCACTGGTTGAAAAATATTTGGTGGGAAAACAAGGTCAATCTGGGTATCATAGCCTGAATAAACCACATCAACCAGAGGATGGGTTTCTAACAACTGAACTTCCCTATGGACATCACTAGGTTCAGGAAAACGTGTATGAAGATAATCTTGTAAAATGGTTGAGGCACATATGTCAAGTCCGAAGTGAGGGACCTTTCTAAGAGTTACGACACATGGAGAATGATAATCACCCCCAAACTTAGAGTTTTCAGTGTCTCTAGAAAGACTAGTCACAACTTCCCTAATTTCAAGGTCATCAGATTCCTGAAAATGGTCAATTGATTCTTCTAAGTCAGGTTCATCCTCACTCATCTCTACGAGTTCATTTTCTTTGTCTAAGACTAATGTTTCTAAATCGCTAGACTCTAAAACAATATTCTCATAAGAAACTCGTTCCTCTAAACCATTATTAGCTTCGTAATCAAAAGGAAATAATACATCGTCTAAAACGGGGGTATCTCTAGTCAAATCCTCGTCCTTTTGAATAGGTGAATAATTATTAAAATTATCTGGATTTGAACTAGAAACATTATCATTGTAAAGCTCAATTGGAGTAACAAATTCCTGATCACTATGCCTACTTATTTCAAATTCTTCATCAACACTATCCTCATCATAATCATCATTATAATAACATGAAAATGGTTGAACCTCGTCTAAACAAGTAGTGTTACTAATTCTAACCTCGTCATCTTGATTATGCAAATAACTATCCTCATTTTCAAAGGTACTATTGGAAACACTATATTGGAAATTAAGACTATCTTGAGCAGTTCTTTCCTGGGCCTCTAACAACATTTTCCGAGTCGACTCACATGACTCCCTAATTTTATCTAGGAAAGAAGGTTCACACATTTCATTGCTTTTTTCCATAACTAAGTTATTCATCTCAGCTGAACTACGTGTCGACTCAAGTAACTTCTGTGCCGACTCAACTAACTTACGTGCGGACTCTAGTAGAGAGGAATTTTGCTCGTATGACCGGTGTGCATGTGGATAGTAATTGGGCTCACCATGGTATGGACCATAACCTTCAAAAGGCTGATGCAACCACTATTCACATTATGGTCAAAGTAGTAACGTCCATTTTGAAACTCAGTCGGATATTCGTTGTATTGGCTATTGTAATACCAGTTCGACATTCTATGGCAGGGGTGTGAGTTGTCACACAAAATAAAACCCACTGACAAGTGATTCGTGGGTGGATAGAGTCTTACCTCCCGTACCAGACGGGCGATGAACTGTTGAAGTCGACTCAGGCCACCGACTCCTATGTCAGTGTACGAACCCGAGGGGCCGAGACAGTATCGTAACTGTCGTCCTTCCCTGCAAACAGTTTATATTTAATTTTTTAACCCTTCCTTAGGGTTTTAAAAATAATGTCCAGTCCAAAAAAAAATGTCCAAAAAGAAAAATTACAAAAATACAACACTATTTACAGTTTCTAAAAATAAAACAAAATAACTATATACAAAATCTTCTTCTTTACTCCTTTCAGATTCCTCTTTTCTTTCCTTCTTTGGCGATGCTTTCCTTTTATAACACTTTTTCTTTCCTTGTAGCTTCGCTCCAAATCTGAAAAGAATCAAAAAATACCAAAGGCGTAAAAAAGAACAAAAAATAATAAAAATAAACCTAAAACAAATCTAAATACAAGTCCGCGTCGGCGGCGCCAAAAATTGATGTGGTTTTGAAGTTGTTGTAGAAAGTGGTAGTAAAAGTTCGTTCAACTCGGGCTTGTAAAGATTTGTATTAAGAAAATACTAAAAACAAAGAAAATATATTCACAAGTTTGTCACAAAAATCGAGAGATTACTGAGACTCAGGATTCCACCATAACTCATTCATGCGATTCGTATATTTATTCCAAACAATTATAGCTCAAATAATATTGACTCTAGTTCTTTGCCAAGGTAGATTCTTAAAAGATTGACTGTAAATCACTAGCATGACGCATCAAAAGCACTTAGACCAAGCATACATCATCATACGACATCACAATCAATTAAGAAAAATCATAAAACGATTGATAATAGTGCAAGTAGTCATGAAAGAATTAAATATAATTACCACACACATGAAATATGGCTTCCTCCGTCATCCCAGTGTTGGGGTTTAGCTCCTCATGGTAAAAACACGCTCAAAATTATAAATCATGGCTCAAAAGGTGTTTTTATTGAAGAGGAATAATAATGCAGAGAATCCGCAACACTTAAGGTCGTTACAATAGCTGCTGTTACAATTTTATAAGACTGCTGAGAACGATAGATTTCTGGTGTAGCAGGTTTGCGATAGTTAGTGTTGGTCCAATGTTCTTCGGATTAGGGTTCTTGAGAACGACACTTCTGTAGTGTCGTCTGCAACCCTTCTCCTTCTTCTTCACCTGCTGATGTTGAATCGAGCTCTGTAACTCTCTGTTCTTCTCTGCCGGTCCCCTAAAGTCTCGATACCCTCTGTTGGACTCCTACCAACCTATATATACTCAATAGGTCAATCAAATCCCGATGAAATCTTCCCTGACTTTCACCAAAAGTTACGGAGTTATAGTTTCCTTATTTATTTATTTTCCGCGGCTTCTGTGTTTAATCCAAACTCTCCCGTATGCTCCAAACTCTCTCCAAACGGTAGAGTATAATCATATCCGTCAATCCACTTCCCATGTTTCACGTAATCTCCAAGTCAATCCAAAAATGCCGAGTATATCTCCCTATCCTGACTTGTCGAGAATCAAGCAAACTCTCTTATTTTTCCGAATCTTAAGACATTACCAACCCTGTTTCGTCGAAACAGCAGCTTTCCAAACAATCTCCCGATAAAATTCCGACCAAATCTCCTTTTGATTCTTGCCTGAAATACCCGTGAGTATATCTCTTTGTTTTGCTTCAAACCAATATCTGGGCCCTGTTTAATCGAACAAAACACCCATGCTAACCCTGTTTGAACTTAACAGACCCAAACCAACTCTTTCCTGTGAAGAAATTCCGACGAAAACTCCACAAACTCTCGCCTGAAATTCCCGTGAAATGGTCATGCCCCTGTTTTGAGTCATCTCGATGATTCAGCCAAATTCGATCAAAACAAAACCCATTACCAGCCCTGTTAGACCAAAAGGAAGATACCCATTTAATTTTAGCCCTTTAGTCTCATTATAGATCGCCCAAATCGCAAACCCTAATCTGCTGCCTTTGAAAACCAATTTTCCCGCCTTTTTCCTGATTTGAATTCTTGAAGATGAGTGCCCCTTATCCTGATGCTGGGGTGCCGATAGTGATTTGGGTGCCCCTTAGTAATTTGGTTACCCCTTATCCAAAATGGAGGTCCGTATAGTAATTTTCTCCCACGAGCGCAAATACCACTTTCCGAGCCAATTTTCCCGCAAAAGCTTATTTATCCAAAAACACCTACAAAAACATAAAAAGCCATAATAAATACAAAATCGAGCGCTAACAATATATACAATTGAGATTATATCATACACAAAAATGTGTCTATCATCTATCACTTGGAGAGTCTATTTCTATTATCTCCTATATTGAGACATAATTACGATATAGTTTTCTTTATACACATTTGAGATTTCGAGCTGAGTATATCTCGCTTACATATTTCTCGAAATATGTGTTGGTAAGCTTTCGCTTCGACCAAGTTCATCTTATATCGTGAGAAAATTGCCGAGTAACATCTTACATGGTTTGTGTGATGCAATCATTTGGTGTAAGACTTGGAGGGTTTCAATAATGATTATTTCAATATCTTGAAAATTGCTTTGATGTTAATAGTGTGTGAAAACGGCTATTGACATTATAGAAGAATGTTTCAATGATTGAAATAAAGAGTTGATAATGTAACCATCTTTGGATATAAGCATATATAGTGTGTTCGCACATTAGCGTATAAGTCCATAAACCGGGAGCCAAGAGTATGCATATGTGTGTATACAGAACTGGTGAAAGAGACAGGTTAAGTATGCGTACATGTACGCATACTAGCGGAAGTTCTCAAACCGAGAATTTCTGTTGAGTTTGGTTTTGGCAAAACTCTTAACTAGTCACCTTAAGTATGCGTACACTTACGCATACTGGCGGAAGTTTTTGAACCGAAAATTTCTGTTGAGTTTGGAAACTTTACAAACTCAAAAACCGGTTGCTTAAGTACGCATAACCGTACGCATACTTATGCTGGTTACTTTGTCAAATCGGTCAAGTCCATGAACTTAAACATTTAAATCATAAGGAATGCAATCTTTGCGAACCGTGGCTATAATGTTCATGATTGATTCAAGTGAATCAAACCGATTTGATTTCAATTGTGTTTTCTAAACAATTGAACAACTCTTAACTAGTTTCATTTGAGTCATTTGAACTAGTTATGGTTAAGATGAATAAGGTTGATATGAGAGTAATCATATGGCTAACCTCGATTAACTATTTTTGAACCAACTTGGTGTACACGTTTAGGTACGGCTACATAAACCTAAATGAGGGTACATTTCATTTGTGTGTAACAAGTTAAGTTCGATATAACGGTTGAAAGATATTAGCTTGGATGAATCAGGTTTTTCATCTAACGATGAATATTGAATGCTTTGTTACCAAGGTAACTTGGATTGCAAATCCTGATTTGAAAACTATATAAAGGAGAACTCTAGCAACTGGGAAACCTAATCCCCACACCTCCTGTGTGTTACTAGTTGCATAACTAGAGTCGATTCTCCTTTAACCTTAGGTTTCTTCTCGAGACCCTATAGGTTAACGACTTGAAGACTTCATTGGGATTGTGAAGCCATACCCAACTATTATCTTTGTAGTTGCGTGATCTGATCTTGATGTTTCTATCGTGTTGAGTACAATTGAAATAATTGGCTCGAGATTTAATCTCCGATAGGCAAGATATAAAAGTAATCACAAACAAACTTTGTCTCATCGTTTGTGATTCCACAATAACTTGTTTCGCTAGTCGATTAAGTTTATTGTGAGGTGATTGATAATACTAGGCTGTTCTTCGGGAATATATGTTCGGTTTATCAATTGGTTCCTATTCACCTTGATTTATCAAAAGACGGAACAAAAACTCTTGGGTATTTCTGTGGGAGACAAATTTATTCAATCCTATAGACTTTTCCGTGTGAGACAGATTTGTCTATCAAGTCTTCGACTTTGGGTCGTAGCAACTCTTAGTTGTGGGTGAGATCAACTAAGGGAATCAAGTGCGTAGTATCCTGCTGGGATCAGAGACGTAAGGAGCGCAACTATACCTTGAATCAGTGTGAGATTGATTAGGGTTCAACTACAGTCCAGTCCGAAGTTAATTGGTAGTAGGCTAGTGTCTGTAGCGGCTTAATACAATGTGGTGTTCAATCTGGACTAGGTCCCGAGGTTTTTCTGCATTTGCGGTTTCCTCGTTAACAAAATTCCGTTGTCTGTGTTATTTCTTTTCCGCATTATATTTTGTTATATAATTGAAATATCACAGGTTGTGCGTTAAGATCAATCAATTAGAATATCCAACCTTTGGTTGTTGATTTACATTGGTTGATACTTGAACATTGGTCATTGGTACTGTTCAAGTAACTCCTCTTATATTCAATCGGGCTCGCAGATTTCTATTTGCTGATTGCGGATTGAATTAAGAGTTAGAGATATTAAACTCTTTGATATACTTTAATCTAGATTGAGTCCGACTGTCTAGTTGATTCTCTAGAAAGTGTATTGGAGTAAGTCCTTTCAGATTGCCAAACGAATTGTTGGGTGTGGTTGTTAGACCCCCGCATTTTCACTTACTCTTCCAATGCAACAACTCAAGAACAATCTGGCAACTAATCATCACATATCTAACAAGAAGCCCAAATTACAACAAGCAATATCAGCTAAGCGGCAGAGGAATACAAAGTCAAGGCCATCAACAACAACAACGACTTGCAGCAAACCAACTAATATGCCCAACCAACATCCACGATGTATTAGCTACAAACCACCTACCACCAACTAAGGCGTTATTTGGTTTCACAATATGGCACATATGGTTGGCAAGGAATGCGAAGGTTTGAAGAATATCAATGGACACAACAACACTCGACACCGATTATGGCAAATGGCCCAACAACGCCAAGGCAACACCGACAACTATGTACATAGGATGGACGACAACGAAAATACACTGGATAAAAATCAACACGGATGGAGCTTCGAAAGGCAACCCATGACCGGTGGGAGTGGGAATCATATGCAGAAACAATGACGGAAATGTGATCAAAGGTATGGAGGCACCTTTAGGAATAACCACATCAATTCTGGCGGAAACATGGGGATTACTCATAGCGGTAAGAACGACGACTCAACACCAATGACCGAGGATTTGGTTCGAAGTAGACTCTCAAGCACTAGTAACTCTAATACAATCACATCAACCAAAACCATGGTATCTTATCCAATTAATACAAGAAATTCAAGGACTCCTCGGTGATATCCCGAACTACAAAATCACACACACTCCGAGGAAGACGAATCAAACAGCAGATGAGTTGGTGAACAAAGCGATTAACGATCAACTACAACACACAACAACTAGTTGGGAGAAAACTTGCCCAACCTTCCTACAACAGATTGTATTTAATGACAACATGGGAATCACTTTTCCCAAAACTGTAACCATCCCTTAAACAAATAAATAAATAAATAAAATGGTTACCTTTTTAGAAAAAAATCAACCTGGTCGTGTAGCGTCGTGGAGAAGCCCCTATATTAGGCTTCATCTATTACTATATATAAAGCCAACACCCCTTAGCAACAGTTGTTGAAGCTGTAAATTAGAAATTTCCTATTTTGCCCTTAATTTTATTTACTCATCCAATCCTAACATAAATAAAAATGAGGACATAATGGTAATTTGATAATATGTCCCACTACCCATGACACAAAAAAAAATATGATGGGTTCCATTTCCAGCTTGCACGTGCATGTGCACGTGCCAAACAATCTAGTAATAATAAAGGAAGAATAACACGCATTGTTCAGTTTTGATCTTTAGCATTTTCTCTCTCTATTTGCTCTGCATAACCGAATTTCCCAAAAAACTCAAACTACCTCTTCTTCTTCTTCTTCTTCATCAATTCCTTTTACAAATCCTCAATTACATATCAATTTTTTTAGTAGATTTTTGTGTGTTGCCTAGATTTACTCTAATATTAATTAGGGTAAATTTGGGTAACATTTAAATTAGGTTTTTATGCTTTCAATAAAACTTGTCCTTGTTTTACAGGGATCTTAGAATCAGGTTTTGTATATATTTCTCATGATCTAATGGCTGACTATTGTCATTATGAAGAATATGATAGCCTTAATGGCACTTTGTTAACATGTGATGGTATGTTCATGTATATTGTTGACGACGATTTCCTCCTGCGCGACGTAGGTCTCTGCAACTCGATACAGAATTCATGGCTACCGGTTCTAATCGTGATTATGATGTTATGTGTGTATTACTCCTTGCTATGGTAGCATCAAGATTTGAAGAAGTTATCCAAATGGTTGGAAAGAATTCCAAAAACCATCCCTCAGAAAACATCTGTTTTCTATTTGAATATGTACTCAATACTTTTAATGCGTGTTAGATCTTCTATATTAGGGGCTCTCATTAAATGTATTTTTTACTATTCTTTGTCGAAGATGTATGAATTTCTGTCGCTTGTTGACATTTTATTAATATATTTTCTCTAGGGGCTCGGTTGAGCCCTTTGTTCCTTCAAAAAATAATAAAGGAAGGAAACATTAGGTAGACCCACGTTTCCGACCTTGTCAACAAAGACGCATAACAAAATTAGTCAACAAACGAACGGCACAGATCATCAAACACTAGTGTTTGTATAAAAAGCCACATCATACAAATTCCTCAATAGTAGCATGCATTATTATTAAATTAAACAGAGAGTCTGAGAGAGAGAGAGAGGTGTCGTTGCTGAAGAGAGGGTGAGGGAGGTCTCCTTCTTCTAAAAGAGATACCAACTAGTAGTGTGTTTCGGAAGGGGAGGGTGTAGGTAACTTCCGCAGGAGGGAACTCTTTCTTTCTTCTTATCTTTTACTTGAAGAAACCGAACCATAAACAAACCCTAAAAATTTCGAAGAGGGTTTATTTTTGTTGCCCATCAAAATGATTTTGTTAACATAATCATACACGGAATCGATTATCTTTTAGTTTCGGATTATTATTTCTAGTCGTGAGGAAGTATCTTACTATCTTATGCGATTAGCAAAACTATTATTATTATTATTTTTCTATTTTTTTTTAGTCGGTGATCTCTTCATTCATTCTCTCTTTTCTTCTGGGTCTTCTTCTTTTTTCTCACATAAAACTAGGTAAAAAAAAAAAAAAAAAAAGAGGATTGAATTTTATGTGAGCAGGAAGAACAAGAAAACTTCAGGGTTTGCTGTCATGGTTTGGGATTTCTGTTGATTGGATTTAAATATATAAGGGTACTGTTTTGGCGGATAATTTGGGGAAATAAACTAGGTAAAAAAAAAAAAAAAAAGAGGATTGAATTTTATGTGAGCAGGAAGAACAAGAAAACTTCAGGGTTTGCTGTCATGGTTTGGGATTTCTGTTGATTGGATTTAAATATATAAGGGTACTGTTTTGGCGGATAATTTGGGGAAATTGTAGTGAATTAGGGTTTTCTTTCTGTGATTCTAAATACAAAGTTTAGTTTTTTTATTTTTAAGTGTTTGACTCTGAAATTGCAAGTGAAATTGGATTGGTTTCTCTCGTGATAACTAAGATTAGATTTGGGGAAGAAAAGTTGAATTTGAATTTGGGGATAAGATGAGTTCAAATTTGACAGACGGTTTTGTTCCTGGAAGGAAGTTACTACTTCATATCGCAGAGAATGGGCACTCATTTGAGCTTGATTTTGATGAATCAACCTTAGTTGAATCAGTCCAGAAATACATGGAATCAGTTTCCTCCATTAATTTCAACGACCAACTTCTTCTTTGTCTTGATATGAAACTAGAACCCCAAAGACCTTTGTCAACTTACAAACTCCCTTCTGACGATCGAGAGGTATTTCTCTACAATCGAGCCAGATTACTCAATGATTCGCCTCCTCCAGCACCAGAACAAGTGAATCTCCCAGAATTCCCTAGCCCCGCTTCGCCATCTTCATCGAGAAATGCGCATCCTTTGGACGATGCTTCAGATCCTGCTCTAAAAGCATTACCTTCTTATGAGCGTCAATTCCGTTACCATTTTCAGTGTGGTCGTTCTATATATAATCACACACAATCAAAAATTGAGATTTGTGAGCTGTTTCTTAGAGAACAGATGGTTCAAGAGAGGGCGTTGGAAACTGCTCGTGGTAGTATGGATCATTATTATCGAATGATACAGCAAATGTACACTGATTTCATGAAATGCTTTACACAGCAGCATCGATATCATTCAGATCTTTTACTTAATTTTGGACGAGATATTGAGAAATTGAGAGCATGTAAGCTTCATCCTTCTTTACAGACTGAAACACGCAAGTGTTTGCTGGATTTTGTCAAGGAGAAGAATTTGTGGAAATGGGCTGAGAGTTGCAACAGCTCCCATAGGCAATTTGAGACCAAAGTTTCACAACTTAAACAGATGTTTAATGAATTGAAGCAAAGAGTTGAAGATTTATTCTCCGCCAAGTCTCTAACAGCTACCAGAGACTTAGAATTGATGATCAGAGATTCTCAGAAACATGTCAATGAACAAAAGAGTATAATGCAGTCGTTGAGGTTAGTTTGTTTTTACTCTATATATGCTTTCACTTGTTGCCAAGATTTTGTTTCTTTATGTAGGAAATCATTTGGTACACAATACCTATATTAACCTACAATATACACTAAAATACAAACAATGACTATAAGAAAATTGCCGTTTAGGTAGGAAACTCTACATGAACATTCAAGAAAAGTCATAGCTGACAAGGCAACCTCAGGTAGTCTTAGTCGTCGTCATCCTATTCCTACTTAGAGAATGTCAAGTGCAAACTTAATGTTTCTGATGTGTTCTATTGTTATGGAATATAACAATGCAGTTTACATCACCAAACTACACTTATTTATGTTCTGTGCAGCAAAGATGTCAACACTGTGAAGAAGCTCGTGGATGATTGTTTGAGCTCCCAATTGGCTGCCTCAATTCGTCCTCATGATGCTGTCTCCGCTTTAGGTCCTATGTACGATGTCCATGACAAAAGTCACTTACCAACAATGCAGGCTTGTGACCGTGCAGTTTCGAAGCTACTTGACTTCTGCAAAGGTAGGAAGGACGAGATGAACGTCTTTGTGCATAACTGCATGCAAAAGGTAGCATACATTCAGTTTACCATCAGAGATCTTCGTCTACAGTTTCCAGCATTCAAAGAGGCCATGGCACGCCAGGATGATCTATTTGCAGATTTAAAATTGGTACGCGGTATTGGTCCTGCATATAGGGCTTGCTTCGCTGAAATAGTGAGGAGGAAAGCGTCTATGAAGCTTTACATGGGTATGGCTGGACAGTTGGCCGAAAGACTTGCAACAAAGAGGGAAGCTGAGGTGAGAAGACGGGAGGAGTTTTTAAAACTGCAGAGTGCTTACATACCCCGGGATATACTGTCATCAATGGGATTGTTTGATACTCCTAACCAGTGTGATGTGAATATCGCTCCTTTTGATTCTAACTTGCTTGATATTGATATAGCCGAAGTTGACCGCTATGCCCCTGAGTGTTTACTGGGCATGTCCTCTAAGTCAGATAAACATGGATCATCAAGGACTTCCTTTGCCATGTCTAATGATGGTTCTCAATTGGTTGAACTTGAAGACACTAGTGTTATTACTGCTGGGAAATGTAGTCCTGAGGAATTCCTCGAGGTCTATGGGTCGGTGGAAATTGCTGGAACTAGCAAGATGGAAGTTGAGAATGCAAGGCTGAAAGCTGATCTTGCTTCCGCTCTGGCACGAATTTGTTCGTTCAATCCACAGCTGGAGTATGAGTCACTAGATGACAGTAAACTAGAGAGCATACTTAAAAGCACAGCTGAGAAAACTTCTGAAGCCTTGCAACTGAAAGATGAATATGGGAAACATCTCCAGTCTATGATAAAGATGAAGCAGATGCAGTGTACATCATATGAAAAACGCATTCAAGAATTGGAACAAAGGTTGTCTGATCAATACTTGCAAGGGAAGAAGCTTACTACGCATGGTAAGGATGTATCTGATTCTGTTATATCAACTATAAAGGCGGAGGACTGTAAGTCTGAAATTTCAGAGGAGGGAGAAGCAAACAGGCCTGACATATTGAGCGAGCCCATGGATGAGGTCTCTTGTACTTATGCATCTTTGCATGAGCAACCGAGCAAAACCCGAGAAGGTGTTGATGAGAATATGACAGATTCTGTCGGCCCGCTTAATCTGCAGTTAGATTCATCAATGATGGAACCACATCGAGATGATTTGCAAGTACATGAAAAATGTGAGAAAAAGAAGATGGGTTTTGGGTTAGAGAGTGGGTCTACTTCTGGGAGCATGACAGAGCCTCTTAATATATTTACATCTGAAACTGCTGCTAAAGAAGTCTCAACTACTGAATTGAGTAGTGATGTAATGTTGAAACTGCAAAATGCACTTGCTGACAAGTCAAACAAGTGTACCAAAACAGAAACCAAGCTCGAAGCTGTGCTAGAGGAGGTTGCTAATCTCAGGAAGGAATTGGATATCAGCAGGAAGCTCTTAGATGAGTCTCAGGTAATCTTCCTCGTATGATGAATTTTTTCAACCGTCAACGGTTGTTTTGATATAATCTGCTTTTGTATTGCCGAATCATACATTTTAAATTGCACATGTTTTAAATTATACTTCCTCGTGTGGGGTCCATCACGAACGGAATATAATTTTAAAAGTGTTTATCTTTTGATGTTTTGGTTACCGGTACGATCTAGTTAGGATTCACATCAGAGAGAAGGGATAAGCAAAGCCTAGTTCCTTATATTATCTTTACCATTCACATGTCTCTATATTATCGTTAAGATCAAATGCTATGATAAATGGTAGTTGTCGTTCCTAAATCTTAACCATATCTCTTGTGCGACATGTGTTGAGTTGAAAGTGAGGTGAAACTGTACAGATAATCTTTCACATCTTTGGATATTTTCATGGTCTACCTGTGTTCTACTTATAGGACATGAAACCCTGAAAATTACTTAGTTTGAGCCTTTGAGGTTTTGATAATGTTTTCTAAGGTCTAAACCATTCGTAAGATTAGTATGGATGTTGATCCGCAAGGGATAAGTCGAGCGAGTAACGTATTAGCTCTAGTTATATCTAGGCTTATAAATATGAACAGGTTTAGTGTGCACTAACATACAAGTGCCTTAGATCACTGATAGTGAATTTGTTTTTCATGAGTACTAGCTTGTTTTGAATAGCACCAACCTTGGTCCGGATGTTCTTAATCCTACTTACCTCAGATTAACATTCTTGAATTATGCTACAACGTTCGTGGTTAAGTATCCGCGATACAACTTATTGGTTTCATGGTCAAAGGAGGTTCTTAGCTCATGCTTCATATGAAGTGCTATGCAATATACGCGATATAGCATGTCTACCATCGTTTCCTGTTTATTTAAAGTAGATTGTGCCATCATACTCATTCTGAATCTGGTGTCTGAACTAATGTGCAATAGTAATATTCATATCCTTCATCAAATCCTTCTTTATTTTCTACTTTACAAATATTGTGTGGCGCATATTCTGATGTATTTTCTCCTGAACAAGTAGATGAATTGTGCTCATTTGGAGAATTGCCTGCATGAGGCAAGAGAGGAAGCCCATACTCATCTCTGTGCCGCTGATAGGAGGGCTTCAGAGTATAGTACATTGCGTGCCTCTGCTGTTAAAATACGTGGCCTTTTTGAAAGATTGAAGAGCTGCGTCACGGCTTCGGGTGGAGTTGCTAGCTTTGTTGACTCCTTGCGGGCCTTGTCTTTCTCTTTGGCAAAGTAAGTTCATTTGTTCTGGAACATTTGCTTAAAATGTCTCAAACACCATATTTTATTTTTGATCTACAAATGAATTTGAAAACTGTAATACAATCGAAGTCTGGGAAGCACATCATGTTGTTTGTTGAGATTTCATGGATTGCTTTGCTTTAAAAATAATGAACCATAATCGGTGCAACTATAACTTAATGTTGCTTATCCTTGGTTTTGTTGTACGAGGATGTGCATTGTTTGAGTGACTTCAGTTTTTAGAACTTCTAAAGTGTTACTATAACCATCATTTATTGAATAATATTTCCTGCTATGTATCTGTCTTACATCTGTTCCTTCTAGAAATTTGTAAATCAGCCCCTTCCGAAGGGGGTCTTTGCAGGTGTTCTGTTTCCTCTTTACTATTCTCTGCATTAAATTACCTACGCTATCTATATGGTTTCCTGTGCTGTTGTTTCTCATGATGATTTGGAGATTTCAGTTGGTATAGCTTTGAACTCAAGTTTGGATTATTTTCCTGATGGCGTGTACACAAATTCTTATTTTCAGCTCTGCTAATGATAACGAAGATGAGGGTACTGCTGAGTTTAGAGCTTGTATCCGGGTCCTCGCAGATAAAGTGAGTTTTCTGTCTCGGCACCGTGCAGAACTTATGGAAAGGTGCTCTAGGGCCGAAGCTGCACATGGACACCTCACGAAGGAGTTGGAAGAGAAGAAAGAGTTGGTAAAAAGCTTGTATTCAAAGCACCAGCTCGAAAAGCAAGTAAGTAGTTCCCTTGTTCAGTGGATGAAAGTTTTGCAGACTAATTACTTTATATCTCCAAAAGTTTGGGTAAATACAATTAATGTTTGGAGCACATAGTTTGATCCACTTTGATCTGATGTGTTGTCTCATAACAGGCAAACAAGGAGAAAATATCTTTTGGTCGTTTCGAAGTCCATGAGATAGCTGCCTTTGTCCTCAACAAGGCTGGGCATTACGAAGCAATTAACCGAAGCTGCCCCAATTATTACCTCTCCACTGAATCTGTGGCCCTCTTTGTAGAACACCGTCCTAGCAGACCCACTTACATTCTAGGGCAGATTGTGCACATAGAACGACGAACTGTGAAAACTTCCGTACCACTCCGATCTGAGCAATGTTTGGATCAAGTAGAAAACTTAAGCCCTGATGCGATCTCTGCTATGCCCCAGCGATTACCTCTTGGTACGGCATCTACTATGATTACAAACCCTTACAATCTTCCAATTGGCTGTGAATATTTTGTCGTAACAGTAGCCATGTTACCTGACACCACCATCCATTCACCACCTCCTTCCTGATCCTGATGTGCTAACACAAGACATGATGGAAGAAGAAGAAGAAGAAGAAGAAGAAAACCCCCAAGTGTAAATACAGCATATATTATATATATATATAGACACAAATGCGAATAGAGAGTAGACTCTTATGTCTTGGGTGGGAATTAGATGTTAAATTTACACTCTAATAATGTACATACAGTTCATTGGATTCTGCTTCTTCTCTTGTGTATATATGATTTAGTGATTGTAGGATTAATTCTTTCCTTGATTCGATTATTAAAATTTGTGAATATTTTCAAACTGCTGTATATGAGTCTGGGACTTCGATCTCGCGGCATTTGGGTTACAACACTGATTGCTGACAATCTTTAGTTACCCTGTAAACTTATTTATTCTGAATTTCTGAGCATACGGAGATGTAGGACGAGGTGGAGGGTAGACTCCTTCTGGATGTTGTAGTCAGGAGGGGTGGATGTTGTAGTCAGGAGGGGTAGCTCCATCTTCTAATTGTTGTAGGGAAAAATACGGTTTGGTCCAAAATCGTATCTAAATAGACGGAAAAAAGTTTGATCTAGCGCTGCTAGAGCCGTTGGATGGGTCGATCCAATGGTGGTGGTTGTCAGTGGAGTTTTTTACTCCAAGGGCAAAAATGCAATTTTCATTAAAAACCACCACTGTGGTTGGATTCACCCATCCAACGACTCTAGCAGCGCTAGATCAAAAATGATCTAGCGCTGCTAGATCAAAATCGTTTCCTAAATAGACTAGTTACTGCTGACACATTCAACTAGGTACAAATTAATCCTTTATTTATTTGGAGTATGGAAAGTACACATAAGACTTTCCAGGGCTAAGTCCAAAATGACTCATGCTGATGTTAACAGTATAAAAATAATTTGAAAATGATTTATCCTTCGAGCCGCTCGTCCAAAATTTATAATTTTTATATATTCGGGAAGCTCTTTGCGATATCTACAAAAAGAGTACCTATATGACTATAAAATTTTCATTTTTAAAGAATTTTCGCTTTGACGTTATAAGGTCTACAAAAAAATACATATGCACAAAATTTCTGCAGTCATTTTTTTTCATATATGCACCACTTGCAAAACATGCGTGAAACTGATCATTTTTACCAAAAACAAACCTACTCTTTTATAGAAAATACATTGATGCACAAATATGTACACCGTTGCAAAACATGCATAAAATCGACCATTCAAACCCACACAAGCATACTTTTTATGGACACTGGTGCACCAATATGTATATCCTTACAAAACATGCATAAAATCGATTATTCTTAACAACGCACAGACCTATTTTCTCATGGGAATTAACAGGTGCAACAATAGGTACACACCTACAAAACATGAATTAAATCGATCATTCATACCACACAAAGAACTATTTTTCATGGAAAATACACTGATGCACCAATATGTACACCCCTACAAAACATGGAACCAATCAACCATATTCACTTACAAACAGATCTATTCCACGGGTATTACATTGGTGTGTACCAGTATGTACACACCTACCCATGTTGTATAAACATATCATGGTATCTCAGATGGATTTGAACCATCAACCTCCGCAAACCTTGTGATAGGATTGGGCACTCTACCATTTTGAGCTTATGAGTTCCTAAAGATAAACAATAAAAAGAATCAACATGTTCACAACTATGTGCACAATAACAATCAACATATGTATCACTATACTAAGAATATTCAGATTGCTACAATAAACAAAAACTAAGTTCCAAGCTACATATCAATCTAATGACATGAAAAATATTGAATGTATGTCCCAATTATCAATAGGATGATTTGAGGCATTTATCATTGAAATTGAAATCTAAAGGAAATAAAACCTGACCTTTGATTGCATTTTGCATTAAGATCAAAATAAAATATCCAATGTAAGAATCAAAATACGTACTCATTAGACGACACGTGTACAATCATGTGCTGCACATTAATCAACATGCGCACATATACATGTAGTAGTCATGGTACAGTTCATAACGTTGCTAAGAAAAATAAGACACTAGCAAGCATGTTCATATATAGAAAGTATAAGCCACCATTTTAAAGATATAGTAACCATCGAATTACCTTGTTCTTTTAAATGGATCATGGAGTTATTATCTAGTCAGATGGAATCAAGAGTTTACGGCGATTTTTTTTTAAGTTGACCATATAAACATTATTGTACTAAACAACAAAACTATATAGTCAACACTCACAATGTTTTCTTCCTCGTAAACAAAGAGATAAGGATTTAGAACTACTTACTAGAGCGTGTACAAATACCTCGCTGGTCAACTTGTGCCTTTTGTGCTCTCTCAGCTAGCCTGATTTCAAAACCAGTATGGAAGAGGTTAGAGAACAATAAAAATGGTTGCACAAATTTGATAAGAATATATGATGCTCAAATATGGATGGGAAGCATTCTGATGAGTCAATGACAAGTAACAATACATATAGTTAGGCCTGTCAATGGAAGAATATCCGTCGGATATTAAGAATTCCGATATCCGACAGGTTAAGGACTACCGGATATCCGATATCCGATAATATCCTATAGGATATCAAAATCAGATATCGATTCCGATAGGTTAAGCTATCGGATATCGGATATTTATCCGATAATATCCGATTCTGAGTTCTATTTCTGTAAAACATATGCAGAGGTGAAATTTAAGTTCTATTTCTCATACATACCATCCAAATTGTCTTAAAAAACAGTCTAAAAACATTATTCTAAGTAGTTATGTCTCTAAGTATCTCTCACTCACACACATACATGAAAAGAAACACAAGCAAATGCTATAGAAAGTAAGAAACTTCGAAACACGAAGTATGATAATTGATAAGTATCTGCCACTCTCCTCTCCCAATTCTCGACTCTATAGACTTCATTCATCTTCGATTTCCAAATTTTCCATATCATCTCGCATTATACACAACTACGTAAGTATGCACCGAGTTTCAAAGAACTAAGAAGAATAACAGATGAAACTATGCACTGAGTTTATGCAAAGAAAAAAGAAAAGAGAAAATGCTACCTTCACAAATGAAATCTGGCAACCAATCGCTTAAGCACAACAATGCTTGAACAACCTCTGGATCTAATGAATCTCTGTGTGTTGTAAGCACTCTACCACCTGCACTGAACATTGATTCGGATGCCACACTGGTGACTGGGATAGCCAAGACATCTCTTGCCATCTTTGCAAGAGTTGGGTACTTAGGTGCATTTAGCTTCCACCAACTCAAGATTTCAAATAAATACTCATCTTTTGGTGAGCCTTTGCTAAGCATTGGTTCTTCTAAATACTTGGTCCAACTCAGATTTCGCACCTCAAATTCAATGTTCTCCATCATAAACTCAGCATATTCAGGATCACGTACTTCATCCTGGATTGTCTGAATCCATCATACTTGAGCTAGAGACAGAGCTGCGGGTGCCAAAATAGTGTTCATCTGCATTTGAGTTTTGTGAATCATACTCATAGAAAAGAGCTGTCAATTTTGTTTTGAATTTGTTATACTCCACTGCATAGCCAGTTCCATACAATTTCTTATAACGAAACTCTACCCATCTTGCCTTGTATCTAGGATCTAACACAACTCCAATGCCCATAACCAAATTACTTTCAAGCCAATACACATCGAACTTTTCCCTCATCTTCAACCCCATATCTCTGATATACTTATAATCACCGTCTTCCCATTGTTTGATGCACTTGTTAACTTCATAGACCCCATTGTAGTACAGATTTGCAGTTGGATACTTCATCCCCGCAAACCTGGTTGAAACATCATTAAACACCTCTAAACACTTGCAAATAACTACCCCTTGTTGCCACTCGTCTTCACTTGGTATACAATCGAATTCAGGATCAAGGACAGCTAATCTTTGAAACCCTTTTTTCAACTCAATTGCATTTTTAAGCATAAGAAAAACTGAGTTCCATCGAGTGTCCACGTCAAGACTAACTGCCTTTCCAGACAACCTACATTGTGACAGTGCCGTGTCAAACCTCTCTTTTCTAGCTTGTGAACCTTTAACATACTTAACACAAGCTCTAATTGATTGCACAAACTCGGCAGCAACTTTCATACCATCTAGGACAACTAAATGAAGAATGTGGTTGGCACACCTCATGTGAAACAGTTCCCCATCAAGAACTAGACAATCCTTATTATTTAGCCACTTAATCAAATTTCTCATCATAACACCATTAGCGGCAACATTATCAAATAGTTAAAGCAAGGAATTTCCTATCTATGTTCCATTCAAGAGTGCAAGTTTTGATACATTCTCATGAGAACATCTCCTGTGTGTGGTGATGGCACTAAAATATAAGCTAATGTTTTCTTAACCAAATTCCATTCATCATCTATGTAGTGGCATGTTACACAACAGTACCCATCTTTAGTATGCTTAGCAGTCCACATATCAGTTGTAAGACTACATCTAGAGGTCAAATTATCCAATACTATTTGCAATTCTTGTTTCTGTTCATGAAAAAACTTCATCAAATCACTTCTGGTTGTGTTTCTACTCATGATCTTAACAAAGGGGTTCAAAGACTTGCAATACATTCTAAAGTAAAAATGTTGAGCCATGTTTAGAGGGTAATCATGCTTAGCAATCATTTTAACCATGTATTCCCTAGAAACTGCAGGATCATACTGCCAATTAGCTAATTTTAAAGCTTTGTTACCTGCTGTTTTCAGTGAAGTAGAAATCTTTTGTTGTCCATCCTTGTTCTGTGGTCTCTTATGGCAAATATTTAGATGATTACGTAACCTTGTAGTACCACTGACACTATCAGCATCAACCACCTTCTTGCAATGATGGCATGTACCTAGTACAACAGCTTCCCTCACGTGTGTTTTCTTGTTGTGTCTTACTTTACAATCCCTTTCAAATTCATCCCACACTGGTGACCTTATTGCTCTAAGCTTTTTCTTCAGAGCAGTTATCAGTGGATCCTCACCAGCTTCTCCATCTTCATCATCTGTATGAGAGCCTGAAATGTTATCATCAGCTGGGTTCTCTTCTGGTTCTGGTAATCTCCTACTCCTAGTGTCACTAATACCCGGTGTTGAGCCAATTGCTGAAGCTTGAACACTTTGTGATTGTGAACCATCCCTAGAAACGACAACATTTGATTGAGATTGAGGCAAAGGGGTTGACTTTGAGGTTGCAACTGTCTTGCCCTTGGCTGGTTTCTTAAACATTTTTGCAATCACCTATATTAAACTTAAACACAAAGTAAGCATTTGTGCAAGTGAGATTATAAAATGGAACATTAAACAAAGAAAGATTCTAACAAGAACAGAGCATTGCATTAAACATAACTCAATCGAAACCAAGATTATAACGTAACTTCGAATTGAAACCAAGATTCAAGAATTTGGTCATAAATCTGCATCATTGTCTTAAAATATATGCAGGTTATAATTTGGTCATAGATTATAACGTAACTCGATCGACAATATCCTCCATAGATAAAAAAATAGCCGGCCGAAGTCATTATCAAGTTACAAGGGAACCATTACGAACTTTGTGTCACTACCAAGTTTTAAGTCTGCTCATATACAAAGATATAAATACGCTCAAGCGAGATAGTTCATGGAGTCAACAACGCAATACCAAAGCAAAGACAACATCCGGAGGGAATCATTCTATTCTAAGAATGGGGTTCAATTACTTTCTATATATAATCCATACAATCCCACAAGCATAGTCATCATATCCATAGATTCAAAACTCTATCACATAGTAAAGCTTCTCATTTATACACAAACACCGAAATAAACACAATATGGAAGTAGAATTATAAAATCAAATACCTTAGCGAGAGACTAGAGAGTGTCTCTGTGGAATCCCTAATACATTCAGTGCAATCACTTGCTTGAATCCCAATTCCCAAACTTATCAACCTGAACATTAAAAGAAAATCAGCCATCAATTATCTGACATTAATTTGCAAAATAAACTCATAATATCCTAATAATTAACCGATTATACCCAAAATCAAACAAATATAACTCAACAAGTTTATCCTATGATTGAGAAGAAAACCCAAATTTTGAAACAACAATAGAAACCCTAATTTGCAATTTCTGATTTCAAAACCCTAATAATTCTAATTTCATAGAAACTCATACAAATTCATCACTCTAATTACTAGATAACTATCTACACAGAGAGAAGAGAAAGATTGGTACCAGCGTAATTTAGGGTATAGCTTAATCCATCACACCCTCAATCTTTCACGCCAAGTTTAACAAATCGACGATGACTAACTAACTCCTGCTGCTAAAACGAAGAATCGAAGATGATAAAGAAATGACTTGCAGACTTGCAGAGATTCAGTGGAGAGGCGGTGAGAACTGAGAACTGAGAAACTGAGAAGAGAAAACGAAGAAAAAAAAAAAGAAATGACTTGTAGAGTCCTCGACTAGTGGAGGAAAATAAGGGTTTGGGAAAATTACAATTACGTCCTTAACATATCGGATATCTAAACAAACGGATATAGCTTAATCCGATTCCGATATGTTAAGGAAGAAATATCCGATAACATATTATATCCGATATCCGATATCCGATAAAACGGATAAAATCTTATAGGATCTCGAATAATCGGAAACGGATTCCGGATATCGGACAAATATTGACAGGCCTACATATAGTTAACTTAAACCAAGTGGGGTTGGCCCAGTTGGCCCGGAGTCTACTCTCAAATAGGAGGTCAGCAGTTCGAGTCCCCGCTCAAACGTAATAATACTAACTTTAACATGGGTTTAAGAGGGTCGAGTTTGCTCAGTGGGGAGTAAGCCGGTGGCTACGCTGCCAGGGGGCAGGACGGGCCTATGCCTAGCATCAAAAAATAAATAAAAAATAGTTAACTTAAAAATCAGGTCTCTAAGTTAACTTACCAATCACGAGATTGTGCAGCAATTTAAATCTTAAAACGAGTTATCGCTTCCGCGTAGTAACATATGAAATTGGTGATGGGATACTTATTAAATTCAAAAGGTTCTCCCTATTTGCCACCCATATTTTTCCTGTTTGCCACCCTCATTAATTGCTACCCCCACTTTTCCTATTTGCCACCCATATATTTCTTCATATATCCTAAATACTACCTTTTGACCTTTTGTTTACACCTAATAATAAAACAACCCCAATCACTAAATTTTTAATATATCAATCCTAAGTTACTAATTAATTTTTTACTGTCATCTTCTTGCTCCATCTCCTCCATAGATCCCCATCTTCACTCATATTTTGTTTATGTTTTTCTTCTATTTTTGGTTTTATATCAAAATGATACATCCAAAAAGTTGGGAATGTTGGAACAAATCAAAAATCCAAAATGAGCTAAACCTGAATATGCGATTGCATAATAAAAACAATGTTAAAATTTGATTTTATTTGTACTTGGAGAAAGAACTCGTCGTCCAGTATGTGTCGACCGACTTGTTTTAGAATGATTCATACGGCTGCATATTTGCGCTTTGAAAACTAACTTTGAACAGTTCGGTGTTAACGAAACGACATTAGGTTGTTGCTTTGATAAATCATATACAGTCCAAGCATGATTTCTACAAGCAGTCTCTACGTCCCTTAATTATATCCGCAAGAGCAAGACATGAAGCCTCTCGTGCATTAATTACATCAACAAATCATCAAAAAAAAAAAGGTCCAAATGTTCATCAACAGTTTTCTTTGGATCTGCGACAAGAGACTTCATATGTGCTCCCATTCCATCCTATAGATACTAGATATATCATCCATGAATAAACGATAAGCTACTGCACTAAATTTTTTTTTTATTTGTATTACTTTCACATTTTTTCTTTAATGGATTAATGTACGAATCATTTGTGATTCAATGATAATGGTGTACTAATTAATCTAGGGTTAATATCTTATTTTTAATGGGTTTATAAGGAAAACAGAAATTAACGGAGAAGATGACAAATTAGTTATAGTCAAATTCAATTTGACTTGTATAGGTGGTAAATAGGAAAAAATGAAATTGAAAACAAAAGTACTTGAACATTTTAATGAAGGTGGCGAATAGGAAAAACGTGGGTGGTAAATAGGTAGAACCATTCAAAATGAAACCCATGAGACTACTTACTAACCCATCCCCGCAGCAAGCCCACTATCTATGAAATCAATACGTGTACAATTATGTACACATTAAGAATCAACGGGTATACAACTATGTGCGCATTAAAAATCCACATGTGTGCAATTAAAAATCCACATGTGTGCAATTATGTGCACGTTAACGATCAACATGTGTACAACTATGTGCACATTAACAATCAACATGTGCACAATTATGTACATATTAAAAATCAACATGTGTACAACTTTGTGCAAATTAACAATTCAACTAAGTGTCACATAGTATTCAAGTATCACCACTTTTAAAACAATTTTGAATACAAATTAGGTTTCCCAAGTCAATTTATTTACGGTACAAGCACCCAAAGATTCACCATGCAAATAAATGGAAAAAAATATTTATGTGATTGAAAAAGTCACTACTATTATCACAATTTCTATAAGTCTTACATTTGTAATTCTCAATGTGAACGGTCACTCCCTCATTAGTTGTTGATGCTCTTGATAAGTGCTTAATTCTTGCATATTTACAACTCAAATTTGCATTTATTTAGTTCTTTATTTTGTAAGTATTAAATGGTTTTTGTTTAGTTTTGCAGTTTTTATAAATTAAAACTCGATGACTAAAACGCGGAAATCTGCGGGTAAAATGGAGGAAATGAAGTGATTTATGATTTGTTAGAGCACTGCTTTGTCGAACTCGCAAGCGTTGCTATATCAATCTTGTTTGTAAAGTTTAGTTGATCAAAACTATATCTTGATTTCCAGTCTACTTATAGCTATGTCTCGGATTAGGATAGAAGTGTGTAGCTGAGCATTAGATTTCACGGCGTTCATCGATTGAAGAAGAAGATCTACTGAAGATCTTGGAGGAACTTCGACGACAAAATGTATGTGGAGACTAAAACTTATCTATCACTCATAAGTCTATTCAATTCTATCTTCTAATGAGACTAAGTCGTATAACTATATAGACTTTGTGTTTTACACCTTTGAAATTTCGAGTCGAGTTTATCTCGTTTATATAATTCTCGAAATACGAGTTTAAAGCTTAGAATGCTTCATCATCTAATTGACAACTTTAGTTGTAAACAATTCATTTGTTGGAAACTAAATATGAAGTCAAGATAATTATGTGAATACCTTGAACATCTTACATGATTTGTGTGAGACAATCATTTTATGTTAACTTTGGTATTTTTCGTATTGATCATATAATCATTTGAAAATTACTTGAAGCAAGTGGTATGTGTAAGATTACCATTGTCGTCTTATAAGGATGTTTGAAATCGATTAAACGAGAGTTTTAGAACTACTACCAATGTCTGGATACGACACAATATACGTACAATATATGCGAACTGTGAAGTGCTAGTTCAGGTCTGTAACTCTTGTTTGCGAATTGTGTTTGCGAACGAGTTTATCGGTGATGGGTCCAGAATCGTGGTTTGCGAATGGTAAAAACTAGGTAAGGTCCGGAACGGTAGCTCGTAAACTCAGTTTGCGAACTCAGTAGTTAGGTTATAAAATCGGTAAGTATGACAACTTGTTCACATACTCTGTATGCCTATTGTCTATACTCATGGACTCAGGTTTGTTTGGAACTCTGTTTGTGAACTGAAGTCCCTGATTCTTATTGCTTTAAGGTATGCGAACTCGGTTTGCAAACTGTGACATTCTGTTCATGAATTGGTTCTTGTATAAATACTTTGTACACTTACAAACCAAGCCGAATATGTTTCAAATGCTCCACGAATATGTCTATGAGATAGTGAACATTTGAATAACTCTCTTAAAAACACATTTAAATAATTTGATTATCTATCATGATTGGTTGATTATCAGATTGAGCCTAGAAGTGTTAGATGAATATAGCTAAGCTAAAAGTGTTCATATGGCTAACTTCGGTTAACTGTTATTCAACCAACTTGTTATACATGTTCAGGTACGGTTCATCCATATCTAAGTATAGGTATATTTCATTTGTGTGCATCAAGCTAAACCATCTAACGGTGGAGATTGATTGCTTATTTTCTAAGCAAACTTAGCTTGAATTTTAAATCAGGAGTTCTTCTAACGGTGAATATTAATTGCTTTGTTACTAAGCTATATTAGATTTGATTGTAAACAACCTTGATTTGAAAGACTATATAAGGAGAAGCTCTAGCATTTGGGAAACCTAATCCCGACACTTTCATGTGTCCTAATTACAAACTAGAGTCGATTCTCTCTTAATTAACATAGGTTTACAGTTCTTTTGAAAACCGTTACTAGGTTTAACGACTTAAAAACTACATTTGGGATTCATGAAGCTAGGTACAATTATTTTCTTTGTAGTTGCGTATCCCGATCTTACTTTTTCTATCGTATTGAGTTTAATCTTCTCTAAAATTTTCTCGAGATTTATCTCCGAGAGGTAAAATATAAAAAGTAATCACAACAGTTCTTCGTCTCAAACTCTTGTGATTCCGCAATAACTTATTCTGCTAATCATTTAGGTTATTGTGAGGTTACTAATATTCTAGGCCGCTCTTCGGGAGTATAAGAACAGATTACTAGTCGAGTTTCCTGTTCACCTTGATCTTTATCTTAAGACGGAAACAACAAATATAATAGACTTATCTGTCGGAGACAGATTTGTTTATAAGTTTTCGACTTTGGGTCGTAGCAACTTCTAGGCTGTAAAGGACGTCAGCTAGGGGAATCAAGTGCGTAGTGTCTTGCTAGATTCAAGAGTGTAAGGAACGTGACTGTACCTTAATTAGTGTGAGACTTGGTTTAGGCTCAACTACATTCCAGTCCGAAGTTAACTTGTAGTAGGATAGTGTCTGTAGCGGCTTAATACAGTATGGTGTTCAAGTCTGGACTAGGTCCCGGGGTTTTTCTGCATTTATGGTTTCCTCGTTAACAAAATTTCTGGTGTCTGTGTTATTTCTTTTCCGCATTATATTTTCGTTATATAATTGAAATATCATAGGTTGTGCGTTGTTCAATCACAGTTGATAAATCCGATCTTGTTTGTTGGATATAACTTGATTGACACTCGGACATTGGTCTTTGGTACCATCCGAGTTATTCTCATAACAATCAGGTTCACGGATTCCTATATGTTTGATTTACTGATATGTGTTGAGAAAGAGATAAAGCTCTTTGATATCTTTCTTGATTGAGTTTCATTAAGTTGATACTCTCGGAATTATATTGGAGTTTAGTCCATACAGATTGGCGAACGAAAAAGTTGGGTGTGGTTGTTGTACCCCGCATTTTTAATTGGTATCAGAGCAGGCAAACACGCTAAGACCTCATAAGTCTGTGTTTGTAGCAATCTAATTCCTGTAGACAGAAGTTTATCTCAAACGAACGTACATATTCATGACAACCAAAGACTTTGATTATGCCAAATGTTTGGGGCTTACCTCAAAGGATAAATCCTTAGCATATTCTTCCGAATCCCGAGGTAAAAATCTTATGCTATCAGGTTCTGATAAAATTCCCTCTAAATTGACAGATAGCTCTATGTCAGATTCTGAGTTGGAACTTACCAGAAGTTTAAAAAAATCTGCTGAGATTATTGATTTTCAAGCTTCTAAAATTAGAATTTTTGAAGAAAAATATGCTCGGTTCACCAATGAACTTGAGAAGTCTCTTGATAGAGAATGGGAACTCTGTTACATTATTAAGTCTTTTTCTAACTGTTGATGGTGGATTTTAGTTTAGGTCTAAAATTGTAAAACCAAATTTATGCGCTGACATCCTGCAAAGGATAAAGCCACTGATAAGTGATCAATACTTCTTCACTTTACTAATTCACCTAGAATAGAGCATGTGGCAACAATCCTAGTATTCTGTGAATTAAATACACAAAATTCATCCAGGTTGGAGCATGTGGCAACAATCCCATATACCCTGTGAATTTATAGCATTATTAATTAATGCATGACTAGCCTTGTATTTCCTGTGCTGTTCCCACAGAACTCTCATTATTAGTGCGGAATGACGACTGAGTGTTGCTCTCAGCAGAGTAACACGAATCTCCAAGTGTTAATAGTGAGGCATGCACGAAATACCCGTACAGGCTACATCTCTCGGTGTGTTATACTAGCCCGATTGAGCATACATCTCTCGGTGTTATACTAGCCCGATTGAGCATATTTGAATCTGGACTGTCCATATCAGTCTCAGAAACAATCACGACCACGCAAGTTGGACGCATGATTTAACCAGCCTAGACGATCCTCAGCAGGAGCATGCTACCACCTTAATGACCACCAGCGGGCCCGTTTATGCCCTGGTCGGTCGAATACATACCATGCCTCCCAAATAACCACCGAACACCAGCCTAAAGTAGGATGGTTAGACTGGTATGGAGCAGCTTGGAAAAGCTTGTGCGCACAAGACCGCCAACGGCAGTCTCAAAACCAGCCACGGTCGTCCAACTTCACCGGCATGATTGGACGGCGTGGATTATCCCATGACCGGTCGGACAAGCTTGTCCTGCACACCGGCGGGCCCCCTCTCTACCTGCCTGGTCGACCATCTCCTGACCAAGCCATAGAGCAATGTGCGTTTGCCCAAAGTATGGCCGGCGTAATGCTTAAAGGGTCGCAGGAAATTCCACTAAGGTCTCAAATTGATCACGACCATCCAACTTCACCAGCATGTTTGGATGGATTATATCAGGCCTAGGACCGTCAGTCAGGTATCACCATGTTCACCACCGACCCAATGTGGGCCCTACATGGTCGGTATCCCCAAAGGAGGAGCATAGCCTGCCAAACCGTTAGGCTGAAGTCGTGTACACACGACCGATCCAAAACCCTAATTAGGGTTTGCGGCATATTACATGTGTCGCTAATCGATCACGAGCGTCCATTTTTGCAAGCATAGATGGAGGGTGTAGATGTAGATTCAAAGGGTCCCGAGCATGTCAACACGATCTCCGTGATCGACCAAGGCCAACCATGGCTGGACGTCTCGAAACGCGCGCCCGAAGTAGGCATGACGTGCGGTCTTCAACTCCTTTGCGGCATGGGATTTCTGTCGCAAATCAATCTCAGCCGCTCCTCTTTGCCGGACAAATTGAGTGGTTTAGATCACACTTTCATGGGACAGTGAGGTACGGACGTGTACACCGGCAATCCGTCTACACGCATGACCGGTCGGTCATGTCAAAAACGTCTCCCATGCTTGGATTTGACCAAGCTGAAGAGTGATGCTTGCGCACCTCTTCAAAACCCTAAAACTTCATCAACGGTCGCAGATGAGCGTCACAGATCATCTCGTCCGTCCAACTCTACCAGCTTGGTTAAGACGCCCTGGTTAGGAGTTAAGCGACCAATGAGGCATCCCCATGATCACCGTCCGCCACTCTTCCACATAGAGTGATCGGCCAAAGTATGGCTCGCCCATGCAGCCTCCAAACGATCACTCGAAGATGGTTGGACATGATGCTGTTTTAAGACGCTTGATCGTGACTTACTCCGTTAAGCCTTAAAACATCGATGTTTCATACATGTTGAATATATTCAATGCATTACATGCATAGAATACACGCGATATTTCATAAATATCGGTTTCCCAAATAACTTAGTTATTTAAACCTAGCACCGTATGCTACCTTCTGGGGGTCCCACGATCCACACAATCGAGACATCAGCATGTCACAAACTGGGGGATACTTACTGGGATATTGGTATGGCGGTTTACAGCGTGCAACGCGCCATCACAAGAACGTGTCAGGAAGACATGGACGGTTAGAGATGATGGGAGAAGTGGGCAAGACTGATCGTGTGACACTAACACACGACTCCACTACTCCATCACTCCACTTCCTACGAGAGACAAGGTTTGTGCTTTATGACTTGTATAAATAGGTTCTCCTCCCTATTTCCACATGACACACAAAGACAAGACAGAAAACCAAGTGTTGATACAATCGTATTCAAACACCAGAACTGATAGCTTACATCCTGCAAGCCAGTTCAGCTTTCTAATACAAGTCATAAAATAGCCAACACCTCCACAATATCAACACCTTCTTCGCTTCCCTCCCTAAGATCAACCCCATCTCCTTCACTTTGTGACCGAAGCAAGTCTGAAACGGCCATTTCTTGGTTTAGGCCAGAGTTGTACAGATTGATTTCTCGAATTACAAGCACTCCCATGCAGTGCATTTGTTTAGGGTTAAGATTCATTTCTCATCCACACACCCCAAATTACCAAAACCGGCAGAAATAGTTTTCACCCATAAACAATTGGCGACCACAGTGGGAGATTAATCTCTCGATTGCGATCTTAAGATTTTCAAAAGATGGTTGGTCTCAGAGATGATTCTACCGCGACGGATCTCAGCCAGAATCCCTCAAATTAATGGTAATGTTTCTCACCCTCCTTTGAACAATTCTGTTTATAACGAATTTCCATATTTCAATACCCCCGTTATCTCTGTCCCTTCAACCGATGGAGAAATCCCAATGCTAGCTTAACTAGCGCGGAGGCAAGAAGCTCTGGAAAGAAATGTGTACCTGATCAAAGAAGCGATAAACGACATACTCGATCTCCTCATCGAGATGACATCAGATACGAGTAGTTCTCCTGTCACAGAGATTTCTACACTGGGGACTGATCCTCGCAGCGATCCTCATCAAGTCAATAGTTTCACTATGAACCAGAGGCCGGTGGATCAGGAAGCGATTTCTCTAGTGGGAATTTTACGCAAACTTTTACACCTCTCGAAGAATCAGCGGGCGGAAACGTTTGCTGCAATTAACCAGATAGCCCTGGACGTGCACCTGGATCCTTCACACCCAGAAGTCTCGAACGCATCAGAAACATCTGTGAATAATGTTACATTTACAGAGGTCGACATGATGGCGGAGGAAGGTCACAACCGGGCCCTACATGTTACTGCACGCATCAAGGATTCAGAGTTCAAGAGGACCCTCATCGACGCGGGAGCGTCTTCGAATGTGATTACTCTCAAGACTCTCAGGACAGCAAAGGTTCGCCCATGCAAGATCGTACGGCAGCCTACCACAATGACAGGCTTTGAAGGAAGCCATACCAGCACATACGGGTATGTCAATCTGAATTGATCAGTAGGACCCGTTCTGTCGAAGGTGAAATTCGAAGTCATCGAGAAGGAGCCGGACTATCATATGATACTAGGGATACCATGGCTTCATGACAATAGGATCGTCCCTTCAACATATCACCAATTCCTGAAGACTATGCTGAATAAAGAAGTCGTTCGTATCCCTGCATCATTGTCTCCTTACGCACTAATATGCGGAGTGGAACTGTTCGAACTGAGGGAAGCTCCGCGGGAAAGATCAGACAAAGTTCATTGCATTCCATTCCCCACGTGGGCGTCAATCCAGGAGGAGGACCGACTTGCATCATCCAAGGCTAGGCCCCATGATGCATCCTTGCTGACAAGGCGTCTCAATTCTTATCTCCGCCCAACGGAATGCTACAACAAAGACGATCCACAGGGAGAAGTGCTAGATGCTCCACGACAGCTGCAAGATGGCACAAACTCCACAACTGATGAGCTCGATGATGAGGAATCTCCTAGGACTATCTCCATCAGCTCTACCTTGTGTAAGTATTCATACAATCTCCGATCCAAGCCGGTCAAGCAATCTCCGAGGCAATTCAGGCGCGATATCAGGTGTTGCATGAATTCCAGAGACTTGAACGAATGCTGCCCCAAAGATGATTTTCCTCTACCTAACATCGACATGTTGGTAGATGCTACCAGTGGACACGGCATGTTATCCTCCATGGATGGATGTAGCGGCTACAACCAGATAAGGATGTATGAACATGATGCAATCAAATCCAAGACTCAAGTTATCTTCACAATGTCGCTGCCGCGAACCGTGAAGGAGATCCAAAGCTTCATGGTCAAGGTGAACTACATTCGACGTTTTATACCTGGTCTAGCCTAGCTCGTTGCTTCATTCACTCCCTTGCTGAAGAAAGGAGCAAGTTTCGTCTGGACCGCACTATAGCAGGAAGCGTTTCTGAAGATTCAACGAATATTGTCATCTTCAAATCATCACAAAGGGTTCGCCTATTATGTCAGCCCGGACGAGAGCGGGCCCGGGACATCTTCAGATCTACTAGAGCCGACACCTCAAGGTGTAATTGCGCATCAATAGGACGGTACCTGTCAATCATGCTTTGTTAAAAAACCAGCGCTATCAGACATCCTCTGAACTCCGTGAAGCTGCTAAACGCTCAGTTGCGGCAGCACCTGCCCTGCTAGAAACATCAAGCATGCCAGTAATGAAGAGCCTCACGATGTTCGTGGAAGCATATATTTCACCAACGAGCAATACAACCTTCAACCTTTTGTAAGCAGTTTCCTGTAGGAGGAAAACCACCGAGATACAACATCCTGCGCGTCAACTCCAACTCTAGTACCGCATGCACGACTGCCACAATGATGAAACAACGTCCAAGATATTGCATGTCTGGCTCGACGGCAAAGAACGTCAATGAGAGACGCTTTCGAAATTTCGTCTCCGTAGAAGAAGTAGTTGCGTTACCAAAGGAGATTGCACCTGGGTCTTAAGAGGTACATACAGATTCTCCATGTCAAGAGCTTCATCATTAGTTAAGTCATTCGCATGAAGGAACTTCCCTACTCCTCAAAGACACTATCCAAAGATGATAATGGCAAAGGAGTATGACGCTTAGCACTGCCCATCTCAAAGATGCTGAATTTAGAGAGATGCAAGCACGCTATCATTCCAAGATGTCCAAAGACGAGGATATACTCAAGAGTGCAGACGTATTGTCAAAGGCCGGTGATATTCCTGGACGTCTATGAAGCGCAACGCAGGCGTAAAGACGGCCTCATGAACCCAACGTGACAACATCTATCAAGTCGAAAGCTCAGTCGATACTCGTGGGCAGGGGACTGTCTCCCTCTTCTCTATTCCATGAAGAAACATCAAGAAAGCCATTGGTTCCAGCTTCTCCCTCTAATAACGAGACGATCTCTACCATTGTATGAAGGGTGCCAAGTTTGTGCAAGTTGCCACCACGCCTCTCCTCGCGCCTCTCTTCGATCACATCTCGTTGCCAAGAACCGTTGTTGCTCTCGTCGATTGATACCATCCAGAGCTTCACCATATCAACGACCACTACGTACAAAAGACCCATCAGGCATACAAGATAGAGCCACGTAGACCACGCTTGGGGACTGAGGCTCGGATGAAATTCCTTCGCCAGTCGAGTCAAGAACTTCTTCAGCACAAGAGAGATGGTCAATCAAGAAGCATGTAATTCGCAAGGGGAAACCAAACAGAAGAAGAAGCCGCTTCAACTCTCCCTCCAGCAAAAGCCGCTTCAATGCTCTCTTTCCAGAACAAGGCGTTTCAGCTCTCTCCAGAAGAAGTTTCTTCAATACTTCAACGCTCTTTCCGGGACCCATTTAGACGTACACTCCAGAAGCTGCTTTAACGCTCTCCAGTACCTGCTTGCTCCAGAAGCTGCTTCAACGCTCTCCGGGATCTGCTTGCTCCAGAAGCTGCTTCGACGCTCTCTACAGGACCCACATTCACATTTGAGCACAGAAGGTTTATTTTTGAGCAAAGCAAGCACGCGGTGGGTCCCACGTTCGAGCGAATCAAAATAGGCTGCAAGGTCGGTGTTTGGTCAAGGAAGCAAGGCCGGTGTTTGGTCAAGGTAGCAGGGTCGGTGTTTGGTCGAAGTAGCAAGGATGACACTCGAGCAAGCACATCAACCGTACGGGCAAAACAATCCCAACAAGCCCACGTTCGATCAAGCAGGCGCATGATGAGTCCCACGATCGAGCGAAGCAGGCGCAGTAGCCCCACGAACGAAGCAGGCACAACAAGCCCATGTTCGATCAAGCAGGCGCATGATGAGTCCCAAGATCGAGCGAAGCAGGCACAGTAGCCCCATGAACGAAGCAGGCTCTCGACCGAAGCAGGCATAACAGAGGTCCATCGAAGCAGGCAAGACCGACATCAGGCTAGGGGAACGCTCTCCTGGACGCCTCTTGAACGTGACATGATCCAAGGACAGGACGACCCGTCTCTCCTGGTAACTTCTAACTTTGTCTCAAAAGTTTTATCTTTATTTGTCACCATCTAATTCCTACCCCACAATAGTGTAACGTTTATGAGTTAGGCAGGGGACTTAATGTTGATGGTGGATTTTAGTTTAGGTCTAAAATTGTAAAACCAAATTTATGCGCTGACATCCTGCAAAGGATAAAGCCATTGATAAGTGATGAATACTTCTTGACTTTACTAATTCACCTAGAATGGAGCATGTGGCAACAATCCCAGTATTCAGTGAATTAAATACACAAAATTCATCCAGGTTGGAGCATGTGGCAACAATCCCATATACCCTGTGAATTTATATCATTATTAATTAATGCATGACTAGCCTTGTATTTCCTGTGCTGTTCCCACAGAACTCTCATTATTAGTACGGCATGACGACTGAGTGTTGCTCTCAGCAGAGTAACACGAATCTCCAAGTGTTAATAGTGAGGCATGCACGAAATACCCGTATAGGCTACATCTCTCGGTGTGTTATACTAACCCGATTGAGCATACATCTCTCGGTGTGTTATACTAGCCCGATTGAGCATATTTGAATCTGGACTGTCCATATCAGTCTCAGAAACAATCACGACCACGCAAGTTGGACGCATGATTTAACCAGCCTAGACGATCCTCAACAGGAGCAGGCTACCACCTTAATGACCACCAGCGGGCCCGTTTATGCCCTGGTCGGTCGAATACATACCATGCCTCCCAAATAACCACCGAACACCAGCCTAAAGTAGGATGGTTGGACTAGTATGGAGAAGCTTGGAAAAGCTTGTGCGCACAAGACCGCCAACGGCAGTCTCAAAACCATCCACGGTCGTCCAACTTCACCGGCATGATTGGACGGCGTGGATTATCCCATGACCGGTCGGACAAGCTTGTCTTGCACACCGGCGGGCCCCCTCTCTACCTGTCTGGTCGACCATCTCCTGACCTAGCCATAGAGCAACGTGCGTTTGCCCAAAGTATGGACGGCGTGATGCTTAAAGGGTCGCAGGAAATTCCACTAAGGTCTCAAATTGATCACGACCATCCAACTTCACCAGCATGTTTGGATGGATTAGATCAGGCCTAGGACCGTCAGTCAGGTATCACCATGTTCACCACCGACCCAATATGGGCCCCACATGGTCGGCCTCCCCAAAGGAGGAGCATAGCCTGCCAAACCGTTAAGCTGAAGTCGTGTACACACGACCGATCCAAAACCCTAATTAGGGCTTGCGGCATATTACATGTGTCGCTAATCGATCACGAGCGTCCATCTTCGCAAGCATAGATGGAGGGTGTAGATGTAGATTCAAAGGGTCCCGAGCATGTCAACACGATCACCGTGGGCCCATCTACACGCCTGACTGATCGACCAAGGCCAACCATGGCTGGACGTCTCGAAACGCGTGCCCTAAGTAGGCATGACGTGCGGTCTTCAACTCCTTTGCGGCATGGGATTTCTGTCGCAAATCAATCTCAGCCGCTCCTCTTTGCCGGACAAATTGAGTGGTTTAGATCACACTTTCATGGGACAGTGAGGTACGGACGTGTACACCGGCAAGCCGTCTACACGCATGCCCGTTCGGTCCTGTCAAAAACGCCTCCCATGCTTGGATTCGACCAAGCTGGAGAGTGATGCTTGCGCACCTCTTCAAAACCCTAAAACTTCATCAACTGTCGCAGATGAGCGTCACAGATCATCTTGTCCGTCCAACTCTACCAGCTTGGTTAAGAGGCTCTGGTTAGGAGTTAAGCGACCAATGAGGCATCCCCATGATCACCGTCCGCCACTCTTTCACATAGAGTGATCGGCCAAATAATGGCTCGCCCATGCAGCCTCCAAACGATCACTCGAAGATGGTTGGACATGATGCTGTTTTAAGACGCTTGATCGTGACTTACTCCGTTAAGCCTTAAAACAACGATGTTTCATACATGCTGAATATATTCAATGCATTACATGCATAGAATACACGCGATATTTCATAAATATCGGTTTCCCAAATAACTTAGTTATTTAAACCTAGCACCGTATGCTACCTTCCGTGGGTCCCACAATCCACACAATCGAGACATCAGTATGTCACAAACTGGGGATACTTACTGGGGTATTGGTCTGGCGGTTTACAACGTGCAGCGTGCAACGCGCCATCACAAGAACGTGTCAGTAAGACATGGACGGTTAGTGATGATGGGAGAAGTGGGCAAGACTGATCGTGTGACACTAACACACGACTCCATTACTCCATCACTCTACTTCCTCCACTTCCTACGAGAGACGAGGTTTGTACTTTATGACTTGTATAAATAGGTTCTCCTCCCTATTTCCACAGGACACACAAAGACAAGACAGAAAACCAAGTGTTGATACAATCATATTCAAACACCAGAACTGATAGCTTACATCCTGCAAGCGAGTTCAGCTTTCTGATACAAGTTATAAAACAGCCAACAACTCCACAATCTCAACAGATTCTTCGCTTCCTTCCCTAAGATCAACCCCATCTCCTCCACTTTGTAACCGAAGCAAGTCTGGAACAGCCATTTCTTGGTTTAGGCCAGAGTTGTACAGATTGATTTCTCGAATCACAAGCACTCCCATGCAGTGCATTTGTTTAGGGTTTAGATTCATTTCTCATCCACACACCCCAAATTACCAAAACCGGCAGAAATAGTTTTCACCCATAAACACTAACAATATCGAAAACCTTGTTCAAGAAACTACTCTATAACATGAAAAGATTAGTATGCTTGAAGATACTGTTATAGAAGACTCGATAAGAGAAGAACGTTTAATTGAGACTCATTCATACAAATTGAATAGTTGTCGTGTTGAAAAGAAAAATTGGTTGCATATCTTTTATTAGCCCAAGAATAGTGCAATTGCCTAAAAAAGGAAAACTCTGTTTTAGTGAGTAAATCTTCTTCAGTGCCTGATGTTACTACACATTTGGTATTGCCTAGCATGGAGAAAATTACTTCTAAGGAAATATCTGGCAAGAAACGTTTACGTTACTTGCTGATATCCGAAAAGGCTATGAGTCAAAACTGGGAATTACCACAGGTTTCTCATCCACGAATCTGTTTATTTTGTGGGAAAAAGAATCATGGTGTTCTACACTGCTATGCTAGAAATAAACTGACCTTCAAAATTTGCTTCTCTTTGCAGTTAACGAAGTAAATGTGTGACGGCAGCTACAACGGAATTTCTTCCTGCAGAAAACCAGTTTTCTTATAAAAAGGGTTATAGGGACCACTCCTCCCAAAATCTCCATAGGAACAGTGACTTTCATAATGTTGTGTCTTACAACAACTCTAATATCCGTGTTCCCATTGATAATGGGAGTTTGTCTGGCAGACCTATGTTCAGAAGATGGGATTCAAATGATTTTTATGTTCTAAAGCGAGTCTCAAGAGGTCCGAGACTTCATTCTCATAAAAATTCTTCTGAAGTGTGTTCAAAAGAGAGGAAGCTCTCAGACTACTCTTTAACAAAAGTATCTTTGCCTGGACCTCCTGAAACAAGGCGTAACAGAAGAAAGGAAAGGAAGTCAAAACTCAAACACACGGAAGGTAATCACGACGTTTCCCTCAATATAAGTAGTGAGATCACGTCTCACTCAATTACCTAATCTTGGTAATTGCATCCTTGCAACTGACTTGAGAGCTGCAAGGATCACATATGAGGAATACTCAAGTTTTTACTAGTGACTACTTCTGTTTGTGTGTTTTCATATATTTTAAAAATAATAATATGAGTTTTACTCTATTCTGATATTATTTTTTTCTCCATCATGTGACATTGAGTCATATATTGATTCCAAGTAACTGATGAAAAATATTATTTTTTCAAGTGCTCTAATTTGGAGTTCTTCTCTTGAAACCTCTAATTATCGAGCTATGAAGACCAGTGTGATGGCTGAAAATGAATACCATGTATCTTCTCTGGTTTTTGTTAACCCGTTAACTATTATTAAGAATGGTCCGCGAACGTCCGTATACCCAAGTCATAAATACTTTATATATGGTTTTCATAACAAGGGATTTCCTTTATTCCTCTTGTTCACGAATATATATTCATCTCCTTCCATATATAAAAAAAATGGAGAACTCAAAAAGATCTCATGAAGTGATTGATCTTGATATGGAAGAAGGTGTCAAAGGAAGCAGTTTGTTTCAAGAATTTGTTTTGAGAAAGATGATTGCAAGGAAATAGTACAACTCTTGGATTGCCGAGTCCTTTATTTCATTCTCAGAATGACTCAAAGGTTCAATTTTCAAATCTAAAATTGCAAATAAATCATTTGATGGTCAGACCAAAATCCTTGAAAAGCAAACGGTATTGATACGAAACCAGAAGAAGCTTATTTCTGAATGCACCAAAGCCAGACAACTTGCTCGTGTTGTCAATCGAAAGGTTAATGTTCTAACTCACGAACATGGAGTTTCCACTATTAAGAGAGTCAAGGACATCAATGATACCTTTATAATGGACTTATGGAGAGGTATGAAGTAATCAAAGAAGTCTAAACTTTTAAGTTCTAGGAAACTTCT
Organism: Papaver armeniacum; assembly: GCA_023531295.1. Taxonomy (NCBI): domain Eukaryota; kingdom Viridiplantae; phylum Streptophyta; class Magnoliopsida; order Ranunculales; family Papaveraceae; genus Papaver; species Papaver armeniacum. The sequence continues at coordinate 348,062 of JAJJWW010014984.1, read as the reverse complement.
TGTGAGAATTTATTCTTATTTTCGAGAAGGATAACTAGGGTTTGGTAAAGCATATATTGTGATTACACAAGCTATTTCCAACATTTTTCATCTTGCATGTTTTTAGATTATTTATTTAAATTCTAAGTTTTTGGAAGATGAACTTGCAGTATTTAATCTTATTGGTTTTTTATATTGCAAATATGTCTTATGAGATATGAAAAAGCGGGTGTCTAACAACCTCACCCAATATTTTGTTTAGCAATCTGTATGGACTAACTCCAATATAATTCCAAGAGCACCAGCTAATAAAGCAAGCTCAATTAAGAAATATATCTAAGAGTTATATTTCTGTTTCACAATGTAATCAGCAAATCAAACAGATAGAAATCCGTGAGCCTGATTATTATGTGAAACAACTTGAACGGTACCAAAGACCAATGAACAAGTGTCAATCAATTTATATCAACAACCAAAGGTTGGATTATCTAATTGATTGAACTATGCACAACCAAAGATATTTCAATTATATAGAAAATATAATGCGGAAAAGAAATAATACACACACCAGAAATTTTGTTAGTGAGGAAACCGTAAGTGCAGAAAAACCCCGGGACCTAGTCCAGATTTGAACACCACACTGTATTAAGCCACTACAAACACTAGCCTACTCAAAGTTAACTTCGGACTGGAATGTAGTTGAGCCCTAACCAATCTCATACTGATCAAGGTACAATCGCATTCCTTACGCCTCTGAATCCCAACAGGACTCTACGCACTTGATTCCCTTAGATGATCTCACCCACAACTAAGAGTTGCCACGACCCAAAGTCGAAGACTTGATAAACAAATCTGTCTCACACAGAAAAGTCTATTAAATAGATAAATCTGTCTCCCACAGAAATACCTAAGGGTTTTGTTCCGTATTTTGATAAATCAAGGTGAACATGAACCAATTGATATACCGGACTTATATTCCCGAAGAACAGCCTAGTAATATCAATCACCTCACAATAATCTTAATCGTTTGGTAGCGAAACAAGATATTATGGAATCACAAACGATGAGACAAAGATGTTTGTGACTCTAGTCGCAACTAGTATCACACAGGAGGTGTGGGGATTAGGTTTCCTAGTTGCTAGAGTTCTCCCTTATATAGTCTTCAAATCAGGGTTTGCAATCAATGTTACCTTGGTAACAAAGCATTCAATATTCACCGTTAGATGAAAACCTAATTAGACTCAAGCTAATATCTTTCAACCGTTAGATTGAACTTAGCTTGTTACACACAAATGAAAAGTGACTTCATTTAGATATGGGTAACCGTACCTAAACGTGTACACCTTGTTGTCTCAACAATAGTTAACCGAACTTAGCCATATGAACAGTTTCATATCAACCTTATTCATCTTAACCATAACTAGTTCAAATGACTCAAATGAAACTGGTTCTAGAGTTGTTCAATTGTTTATATTCTCATAGAAGTATACAAGACACAATTGAAGCAAAATCGATTTTGATTCACTCGAATTAATTCATGAACATTATAGCCACAGTTTGCAAAAGATTGCATTCCTTATTATATAAATATATTAGTTCATGAACAAACTGATTTTAGAACATAACCTACCCAAGTATGCAAACATGTACGCATACCTAAGTGGCTGGACTAAGTTCGGGTTCTCCAGTACGCGAACGGGTACGCATACCACCAAACTCAGTTGAAGTCCGGAACTTGGACTTACGACAGTACGCGAACGGGTGCGCATACCTAGTTCTCGGACTTTCATTAACCAACCAGGATGCATACGGGTATGCATACCGTGGTTCCCGGACTTGGAATAACTTGCAACAGTTAGCATACAAGTACGCATACTGTGCTATATCCAATCATGGTTAATTTTTTTTCTAAACTCTCATTTCAATCATTGAAACATTCTTAGAAGACGGGAATAGCTGTCTCACACAAATCATGTAAGATGTTACCAGGCGATTTTCACATGATCATCTTTTGACTTTCGTCAAGAATATAAGATGAACTTGGTTAAAGCGAAAGCTTACCAACACATATTTCGAGAAATATGTAAGCGAGTTAAACTCAGCTCGAAATATCAAATGTGTATAATCGAAGTCTATATAGCTAAACGACTTTTGTCTCAAATAGGAGATATAGTAGATAGACTTTTGAGTGATAGATGAGTTCAAGTCTCCACATACCTTTTGTTGGTGAAGTTCTACAAGCTTAGTAGTTATTCGTCTTCAATCGATGAACGCCGTGAAGTCTAAAGCTCAACTACACTTTCTATCCTAATCCGAGACTTAGCTATAAGTAGACTAGAAATCAAGACTTATAGTTTTGGCAACTAAACTTGACAAACAAGCTTGAGATAGCAAAGCTTTCGAGTTCGACCGAGCAGTGCTCTAACAAGATATATGCCTTTACTTTTTGTGTTTTGTGTTATTATCTCATAAATGCTCAAAAGTTAAGTTTATTTTGTCTTTATGCATATAATGAACTTATTGAGATATTCCCCAGTATTGATCTTTCCCTGATCCACTTTATGTGAAAGTACTGTATTTACTTCGTAAGTTTTCTTATGTTGAGTGATTCCGATTAAATTAATCAAAAATACCCTCTTGTGGTTAATTTAATCGATGTTTACTGGATGCGAATCCATGTGATTTGTTCATATCCAAAGAAATCCTTCTTTTCTTGTAAAAGTAAGGTCGCTCATGTTGTTCTCTTGGGAATGACATTAAATGGGAAAGAGTTCTTAAATGAAGTTGTGCTTAATTAGTGTTAGAGCACTGCTCGGTTGAACTCGCATGCATTTCTATCTCAAGCATGTTTGTCAATGTTAGTGATCAAAACTATAAGTCTTGATTTCTAGCCTATTTATAGATGTCTCGGACTAGGACATAGATTGTGTAGTTGAGCTTAGACTTCACGGCGTTCATCATTTGAAGAAGAAGAAATACTAAGGGGAGCTTGTGTAACTTCATCGAAAAAAAGGTATGTGGAGACTGAAACTCATCTATTACTTGGAAAGTCTATTTCTACTCTATCTACTATATGGAGACATAAGTCGTATTACGATATAGTTTTCTATATACACATTTGATATTTCGAGTTGAGTTTATCTCGCTTACATATTTCTCGAAATATGTGGTGGCAAGCTTTTGCTTCGACTAAGTTCATCTTATATCATGTGAAAATTTCCGAGTAACATCTTACATGGTTTGTGTGATACAATCATTTGGTGTAGTCTTGTAATGTTTCGTTATGATTATTTCAATATCTTGAAAATTGCTTTGATGCTAATAATGTGTGAAAACGGCTATTGTCATCCTCTAAGAAAGTTTCAATGATTGAAATAAAGAGTTTAGAATCATGTAACCATGTTTGGACCTAAAAATAGTGTGTTATCACATTTGTGTGTAAGTCCAAAACCGAGAACCTGAAGTATGCGTACCCGTACGCGTACTGGCGGTTGTTGGATGTCTGGGCAAGTATGCGTACAAGTACACATACTGGTGGAAGTCTCACGTCCGTGAATTTCTGCTGGAGTTTGGAATGTAAATTGGTATGCGCACGGGTACTGGCGTAACCAAACTCGGTCCGGCTACTTAAATATGCGTACACGTTTGCATACTTGAGTTGGTTACTTTCTAAAATCGGTTGTGTGCATGAACTTAAACATTTATAAAATAAGGAATGCAATCTTTGCAAACCATGGATATAATGTTCATGTATTGATTCGAGTGAATCAAACCGATTTTGCTTCAATTGGGTTCTTGTATACTTCTACGAGAATATAACAATTGAATGGCTCTTTAACTAGTTTCATTTGAGTCATTTGAACTAGTTATGGTTAAGATGAATAAGGTTGATATGATAGTAATCATATGGCTAACTTCGGTTAACTATTGTCGAGCCAACATGATGTACACGTTTGGGTACGATTACATAAACCTAAATGATGGTACATTTCATTTGTGTGTAACAAGCTAAGTTCGATCTAATGGTTGAAAGATATTGGCTTGGTTAAATCAGGTTTTTCATCTAACGATGAATATTGAATGCTTTGTTACCAAGGTAACTTTAATTGTAAACCCTGATTTTAAAACTATATAAAGGAGAACTCTAGCAATCGGGAAACCTAATCCCCACACCTCCTGTGTGTTACTAGTTGCATCAACTAGAGTCGATTCTCCTTTAACCTTAGGTTTCTTCGAGACCCTGTAGGTTAACGACTTCAAAGACTTCATTGGGATTGTGAAGCCAGACCCAACTATTTTCTTTGTAGTTGCGTGTTCTAATCTTGCCCGATTCTATCGTTTGAGTACTATCTTCTCTATGATTTGCTCGAGATTTAATCTCCGATAGGCAACATAAAAAGTAATCACAAACACCTTCGTCTCATCGTTTGTGATACCAAAATATCTAGTTTCGCCATTAAATGATTTAGATTATTATGAGGTGATTTATAATACTAGGTTGTTGTTCTTCGGAAATATAAGTCCGGGTTATCAATTTGTTCCTGTTCACCTTGATTTATTAAAAGACTGAACAAAAACTCTTGGGTATTTTTGTGAGAGACATATTTATTCAATCTATAGACTTTTATGTGTGAGACAGATTTGTTTATCAAGTCTTCGACTTTGGGTCGTAGCAACTCTTGGTTGTGGGTGAGATTAGCTAAGGTAATCAAGTGCGTAGTATCCTGCTGGGATCAGAGACGTAAGGAACACAACTGTACCTTTAATCAGTGTGAGATTGATTAGGGTTCAACTACAGTCCAGTCCGAAGTTCATTGGTAGTAGGCTAGTGTCTGTAGCGGCTTAATACAATGTGGTGTTCAAACTGGACTAGGTCCCGGGGTTTTTCTGCATTTGCGGTTTTCCTCGTTAACAAAATTCTGGTGTCTGTGTTATTTTTTTTCCGCATAATATTTTGTTATATAATTGAATTATCACAGGTTGTGCGTTAAGATCAATCAATTAGAATATCCAACCTTTGGTTTTTGATTTAAATTGATTGGCACTTGAACATTAGTCTTTGATACCGTTCAAGTTACTCCTCTTATATTCAATCAGGCTCGCAGATTTCTGTTTGTTGATTGCAGATTGAATTAAGAGTTAGAAATATTAAACTCTTTGATATACTTTTATCTAGATTGAGTCTGATTGTCTAGTTGATTCTCTAGAAAGTATATTGGAATAAGTCCTCTCATATTGCCAAACGAATTTTTGGGTGTGGTTGTTAGACCCCTGCATTTTCAATTAGTATCAGAGCATGCAAACACATTAAAGACCTTATAAGTCTGTGTTTATAGCAATCTGTGTTCTGAGGACATGCGAAGTATCTCATAAAATAACGCATATTTATATGTCTTCCAAAGATTCTGATTACACCAAAAATCTTGGGTTTACCTTAAAGGATAGCTCCTTAGTAGATTCTTCCGAATCCCGAGGGAAAAACAAGATTTGTGAGCTCGTGTCAGAATCTGAAATGGACCTCACCAGAACATTGAAAAAATCTGGTGATATCATTGACCTTCAAGTTTCTAAAATCAAGACTCTTGAAGAAAAGAATGATCAGCTTATTGATGAATTTGAGGAATCTCTTGAAAGGGAACGTGAACTCTACAACTTCATTGAATCTCTCTCTAACAATACTCTACAACGTGAAAAGATTAGTACTCTTGAAGATACTGTTAGAGAAGACTCAATTAGAGAAAATCGTTTAGTCAAGACTCATTCATCAGAAATAAACAGTTATCGTGTTGAAAAAGAGAAACTTGTTGCATCTATTCAATTTGCCCGAGAACAGTGTAACACCTTGAAAAAGGAAAACTCTGCCTTGATGATTAAGTCATCTTCTACACCATCTTCTGATACTCACAAGGTTTTACCTGGCGTAAAGAAAAATTCCTCCAAGGAATTACCTACGGTGAATCACTTGCAAAATTTTCTTGTGTAGGAAGAAGTTTTGGGTCAAGGAAATCATGTATCAAATCCACGATGATGTTCCTTCTGTGGGAAAAAGAATCACTATGCTTTTCATTATTTTGTCAGGAGGAATCAATTTTCTAATCTCCATAATATGCTTCTCTCTACTGTCAACGGAGTAAATCGACTGACAACGTCTACAGTGAATTTCCTTCCTACAGAAAACCAGAACTCTTATAAAAATGATCTCTCATCTAGAAATCATCACAGGTTGCATGTTTCCCATTATGGTATAAGCTCTTGTGCCACTAATGAACACTTTGCCTGTGATCATAAGAACAAGTCTGGTAAGTCTAGGTCAAGAAAATGGAAATCCTTCAACTTCTCTCCTCTGGAACCAATTTCTAGAGGTCCTAGACTCAGTCCTCAGAAAAATCCTTCCGATGGACTATTGAAAGGGTTTATGACAATTCTTCTGGAATATGTTATAATCGATGGAAAAGAGGTCATACACAGATGAAACGCTCAAAAAACTTGTACAACTATTCTCCCATGATTCGTAGTGAGGTCACTTCTCACTCCTTTACCTAACTATAGGTAATCTCATTCTTGAATCTATCTTGAGAGGTGCAAGGATGATGATTATGGGAGCCTCAAAATTAATTGTATAATTTTTTAGTCGTTTTCTTGTTAATCAATCCGAGTTTTGTAATTTTTGACTCATACTCTAATTTAAAGTGATTATTGAGCCATATTAACAAACATTGTGTTATCTCTTATTGGATTATCCAATTTTCTCTTGTGTAAGGTCTGTGTACGTCCATGTCCCTCTTTTGCGAGTTTATAGGGTTTCCTTAATGAGAAGTGCCTTCTCCTTACTTAAAATACATATATATATATATCCTATATTGTATTAATCCATCCCTAACAAAAAATTATATGTAGAACTCTGCAAAATCTCAAGAGATTGTGCATCTTGATATGGAGGAAGACACTCAAGGACGTAATTCAATTCAAGAGCTGGTTCTAAAGAAGATGCTCGCAAGGAAGGAACACAACTCCTGGATTGGTGAATCTGTCAAGGATTTAACCCTTTTTCAGGACGATTCAAAGGTCGAGTTTTCAAATCTTCAACTGCAAATAAACCAACTCCTAGATGGTCAGGCCAGAATCCTTGCAAATCAAAATATTCTGATACGGAATCAGAAGAAGCTCGTCATGGACTGTGTCAAAGCTAGACAACTTGCTCGGGTTGTTGATCATAAAGTTTGTGTTCTAACTCACGAACATGGTGTGTCTACGGTCAAGAGAATAAAGGAAATCAGTGAGACCTTCTATGACGGATTCATTGAAAGGTTTGAGGTTCTCAAAGAACTTTGATTACGTCTAGGAAACTTCTTATGAGAATTTATTTCTTGTGTTTTTAGAAGGATTACTAGGGTTTGGAATAACCATTATTGTGAGTACACATAGCTATTTCCAATGTTTTCATCTTCAATGTTTTTAGATTATTTAAATTCTAAGTTTTTTGGAAGATGATTTTCGCAATTTTAATCTTTATGATTTTATATATTGCAAATTGTTATGGGATATGTTGTTTACTTCCGTGAACCTGTGACTGTCCCATATTTGTTCAAAAGTTATCTCTATTATGTCGGTATGAAAGTATTGATAAAAGATAGAACGAACTTTTGACAAACAAAAGTTAAAGCCTTTTATGTCATTATGCAAATTTTGATGGAAGAAAGGATGCACTTTTGTTTACAAGGATTAAGTCTATTATATGTCATTGTGCAAATAGTGATGAAAAATAGGATGAATCCTTGTGTATTCCGCAGTATTGGTCGATCTCCGATCCACATCTTTTTGTGCATATACTGTGTTGCTCCGTAAGTTCTCTTATATTGAGCATGACCAATTAAATTGATCATTTTTGTGGTTGATTCAATTGAGATTTTTGGATTCAAATCCATGTTTTCATGTGATTTGGTTATGTCCAAAGAAATCCTTCTTTTCTTGTAAAAGCAAGGTCGCCTTTGTTGTTCTTTTGTGAATGACATTTTATGGGGGAGAGTTCTTTTTGAACTTGTGCTTAATTGCCAAATCTTTATGGGGTATGCGGCTGTGGAATATTATAGGGGTTATCTTGTATCTTTATAAACTCCTTGATGAATGCATTTAGCTTCGGCTTTATAATTGCATCTAAATAAGTTGGTATGTTATTCTCTTTTGGTCATGAAGTATCTCTATGAAAATTTCATGAGGATCCCACTAGTTTTCGTACCTTTGCCAATTTATATTGACAAAAAGGGGGAGAATTAATGTGTAGTTTCATACTACAAATACATATGATTTACGGATCATTATGTAAGGGGAAGTGGTTTTCATATTGAGATGAAGTATTGACTAAGGGAGAGTGATACATATCACCATAGTATTATTGTCAAAGTTGTGATACAATTGAACTTTGATGCTGTGTAATAATACTATAACACTGTATAACAATGATCGAGAACACTTGTTTTCTCATTGTTATCGCTTCGGATCTTCAACAACTATGATGCTGAGTTGAAAACGTTTAGGATCATGAAGTACTTGGAAGTGATGAAGATTTCGAGTCGTGTTGAAGATGCCAAGGAGATCAAGCATTTGGATGAGAAGCTACAAAGTTTTATTTATTTTGTAATCCATATGTATTGATAGTTTTGTCACTAAGATTGACAAAGGGGGGAGATTGTTAGAGCACTGCTCGGTCGAACTCGCATGCGTTGCTATCTCAAGCATGTTTGTCAATGTTAGTGATCAAAAATATAAGTCTTGATTTATATCATATTTATAGATGTCTCGGACTAGGACATAGATTGTGTAGTTGAGCTTAGACCTCACGGCGTTCATCATTTGAAGACGAAGAACTACTAAGGGGAGCTTGTGGAACTTCATCGACAAAAGGTATGTGGAGACTGAAACTTGTCTATCACTTGGAAAGTCTATTTCTACTCTATCTACTATATTGAGACATAAGTCGTATCACAATATAGTTTTCTATATACACATTTGAGATTTCGATCTGAGTTTATCTCGCTTACAAATTTCTCGAAATATGTGTTGTCAAGCTTTTGCTTCGAACAAGTTCATCTTATATCATGTGAAAATTTCCGAGTAACATCTTACATGGTTTGTGTGATACAATCATTTGGTGTAGTCTTCGAATGTTTCGTTATGATTATTTCAATATCTTGAAAATTGCTTTGATGCTAATATTGTATGAAAACGGCTATTGTCATCCTCTAAGAAAGTTTCAATGATTGAAATAAAGAGTTTAGAATCATGTAACCATTTTTGGATATAAACATAGTGTGTTATCACATTTGTGTGTAAGTCCAAAACCGGGAACCTGAAGTATGCGTACCCGTACGCGTACTGGCGGTTGTTGGATGTCTGGGAAAGTATGCATACCCGTAAGCATACTGGCGGAAGTCTCACGTCCGTGAATTTCTACTGGAGTTTGGAATGTAAATTGATATGCGCACCCGTACGTGTACTGATGTAACCAAACTCGGTCCGGCTACTTAAGTATGCGTACACGTTTGCGTACTTGAGTTGGTTACTTTCTAAAATTGGTTGTGTACATGAACTTAAACATTTATAAAATAAGGAATGCAATCTTTGCAAACCACGGCTATAATGTTCATGTATTGATTCGAGTGAATCAAACCGATTTTGCTTCAATTGTGTTCTTGTATACTTCTATAAGAATAAAACAACTGAACGGCTCTTTAACTAGTTTCATTTGAGTCATTTGAACTAGTTATGGTTAAGATGAATAAGGTTGATATGAGAGTAATCATATGGCTAACTTCGGTTAACTATTGTCGAGCCAACATGATGTACACATTTGGGTACGGTTACATAAACCTAAATGATGGTACATTTCATTTGTGTGTAACAAGCTATGTTCGATCTAACGGTTGAAAGATATTTGCTTGGTTAAATCAGGTTTTTCATCTAACGGTGAATATTGAATGCTTTTTTACCAATGTAACTTGAATCGCAAACCCTGATTTGAAAACTATATAAAGGAGAACTCTAGCAACTGGGAAACCTAATCCCCACACCTCCTGTGTGTTACTAGTTGCATCAACTAGAGTCGATTCTCTTTTAACCTTAGGTTTCTTCGAGACCCTGTAGGTTAACGACTTCAGAGACTTCATTGCGATTGTGAAGCCAGGCCAAACTATTTTCTTTGTAGTTGCGTGTTCTGATCTTGCCCGATTCTATCGTTTGAGTACTATCTTCTCTAAGATTTGCTCGAGATTTAATCTCCGATAGGCAACATAAAAAGTAATCACAAACACCTTCATCTCATTGTTTGTGATTCCACAATATCTAGTTTCACCATCATACGATTTAGATTATTGTGTGGTGATTGATATTACTAGGCTGTTCTTCGGGAATATAAGTCCGGGTTATCAATTGGTTCCTGTTCACCTTGATTTATCAAAAGACGGAACAAAAACTCTTGGGTATTTCTGTGGGAGACAGATTTATTCTATCTATAGACTTTTCTGTGTGAGACAGATTTGTTTATCAAGTCTTTGACTTTGGGTCGTAGCAACTCTTGGTGTTGGGTGAGATCAACTAAGGGAATCAAGTGCGTAGTATCCTGCTGGGATCAGAGACGTAAGGAACACAAATGTACCTTGAATCAGTGTGAGATTGATTAAGGTTCAACTACAGTCCAGTCCGAAGTTCATTGGTAGTAGGCTAGTGTCTGTAGCGACTTAATACAGTGTGGTTTAACTGGACTAGGTCCCGGGGTTTTTATGCATTTGCGGTTTTCCTCGTTAACAAAATTCTGGTGTCTGTGTTATTTATTTTCCGCATTATATTTTGTTATATAATTAAAATATCACAGGTTGTGCGTTAAGATCAATCAATTAGAATATCCAACCATTGGTTGTTGATTTAAATTGATTGACACTTGAACATTGGTCTTTGGTACCGTTCAAGTTACTCCTCTTATATTCAATCAGGCTCGCAGATTTCTATTTGCTGATTGCAGATTAAATCAAGAGTTAGAGATATTAAACTCTTTGATATACTTTTCTCTAGATTGAGTCTGACCGTCTAGTTGATTCTCTAGAAAGTATATTGGAGTAAGTCCTCTCAATTGACAAACGAATTGTTGGGTGTGGTTGTTAGACCCCCGCATTTTCAATTGGTATATCTTTGTGGGGAGAGCGATTGTGGAATTTGTAGGGGTTAACTTGTATCTTAATAAACTCCTTGATGAATTCACTAAGTTTTGACTATGCGAAATCATCTAAAGAAAAGTTGATAGGCTTCTTTAGTCATCAATTATCTTTTGATAATTCATAACGATCCCAGTTTTCATAACTTTGCCAATTTATATTGACAAAAAGGGGGAGAATTATTTAGTAGTTTACACTACATACATATGGTTTACGGATCATTATGTAAGGAGGAGTGGATTCCATTCTATAGGTTCTACCTATTGTGCAAAAGATGGAAGTATTTTACTAAGGGGGAGTGATACATATCACCGTAGTATTATTTCGAAGTTGTGATACAATTGGACTTTGATTTATATAATAATACCATGACACTGAATAACAATGATTCAAAACATTTGTTTTCGTATTGCTATTGCTACGGATCTTCAACAAAAATGATGCTGAATTGAACACATTCAGAATCGGTGGAGAACTTGAAGTAACAAAGAATTCAAGAAAGTTGAAGAGCCAAGGAAATCAAGCATGATGAATCAGAAGCTATAAAGTTTATTTATTTTGTAATCCATATGTATTGATAGTTTTGTCATTAAAATTGACAAAGGGGGAGATTGTTAGAGCACTGCTCGGTCGAACTCGCAAGCGTTGGTATCTCAAGCTTATTTGTCAAAACTACAAGTCTTGATTTCTAGTCTACTTATAGCTATGTCTCAGATTCGGATAAAAGTGTGTAGTTGAGCATTAGACTTCACATCGTTCACTGATTGAACAAGAAGATCTACTGAAGAGCTTCGAGGAACTTCAACGACAAAAGTTATGTGGGGACTAAAACTTATCTATCATTCAAAAGTCTATTCAATTCTATCTTCTAATGAGACTAAGTCGTATAACTATATAGACTTTGTGTTATACACATTTGAAATTTCAAGTCGAGTTTATCTCGTTTATATAATTCTCAAAATACGAGTTTAAAGCTTAGAATGCTTCATCATCTACTTGACAACTTTAGTTATAAACAATTCATTTGTTGGAAGCTAACTATTAAGTCAAGATGATCATGTGAAAATTACCTTGAACATCTTACATGATTTGTGTGAGACAATCATTTGATGTTAACTTGAGATGTTTCTTATTAATCATATAATCATTTGAAAATTACTTGAAGCTAGTGGTATGAGTAAAATTACCATTGTCGTCTTCTAAGGATGTTTTAAATCGATTAAACGAGAGTTTTAGAACTACTACCAATATCTGGATACATCACATTATACGAACTCTTGTTTGCGAACTGTGTTTGCCAACGAGTTTATTTGTGATGGGTCCAGAACTGTGGTTTGCGAACATTATTTGCGAACGACAAAACTAGGAAAGGTCCGGAACGGTAGCTCGCGAACTCAGTTTGCGAACTCAGTGGTTAGGTTCTAAAATCGGTAAGTATGACAACTTGTTCACATACTCCGTATGCTAACTATTTTCTATACTCATGAACTTAGGTTTGTTTGCGAACCGAAGTCCCAGATTCTTAATGCTTTAAGGTATGAGAACTAGGTTTGCAAACCATGACATTAGTTCATGAATTGGTTCTTGTATAAGTACTTTGTACAATTACAAACCAAGCCGAATATGTTTCAAATGCTTCATGAATATTTCTATGAGATAGTGAAAATTTGAACAATTCTATTAAAAACACATTTAGATACATTTATCATGATTGGTTGATTATCAGCTTGAGTCTATAAGTGTTAGATGAATATAGCTAAGCTAAAACTGTTCATATGGCTAGCTTTGGTTAATTGTTATTGAGCCAACTTGTTATACACATTTAGGTATGGTTCATCCATATCTAAAAATAGGTTCATTTGTGTGTATCAAGTTAAACCATATGACGGTGGAGATTGATTGCTTATTTTCTAAGCAAACTTAGCTTGAATCTTAAATCATGAGTTCATTTAACAGTGAATATTAATTACTTTGTTACTATGCTATCTTAGCCTTGATTGTAAGCAACCCTGATCTGAAAGACTATATAAGGAGAAGCTCTAGCATCCGGGAAACCTAATGTTTTAACCCTAAGTAGGTTAATGACTATCGACTAGTCAATTGACTAATGTGCCGCGTATCGATTTAATTAATGGAAATTAATCATAAAATATAAAAATTAATAATTTAATAATTTGGAAAAATAAATGGTACCATTAGATAGATCTCGAAAAGTTATGCAAAATGTACTACTAGAACACGCCAATCGGACACCAGACGGAGGAGAAACTACGCTCGGAATTTTAGTGCAGAAGTTTGACCAAGTCAACTCGACCGTTGAGTTTAACAATCAACCAGATTTTGACCTCGACCTTGACTTCAGTTGACCGGACCTAAATTTGGATTGGGTATGTTTAGTAATAGGATATCCCTTATTATTTTATAGATACCAAATAGTAAATCTTTTAATTTTGATTTAAATGAAAATCGAGTGGGAAGTCTTATGAAATAGAGAAAGAGAAGATGAAGACACAAAGTAGAGAGAAGGATAGGGAGAAATTATATTAATGTGTGTGAAATACAAAGGTTTAGGACACTATTTATAGAGTTTACACACTTGGTTCCCAAGTAATAAGGTTCCACTAAAGTGGGCATCTACATGATAAATTGTGGTTTATAACACTCCCCCTAGATGACCACTGTATCTAAGCTAATTGCCTCATTAAAACCTTATCAGTAAATCCGAAGGGACAAAACCTGACTGTAGGGAAAAGAGTACAATTATGAGAAATCTTAGAACAAAGCTGGACATGTATATGTTGCCTCGTTAAAACCTTGACAAGGAAAACCCGGTGGGAAAAAGAGTACAACGTGATAGTCCAATAATATACCTTTTACTATGATGCTCCCCCTGATAAGTACTTCAGTTAAATCTTGGCTTGCAAATATTCGAGTCGACACTTCCCAAATTTGATAAACGAATTTCTTGAATACTGGAGACGCCAATGCTTTCGTGAGAAATCTTCCAGTTGATGAAATCTTCTTTTGTGTTAGTCTTGTAATAGTAGTTTTCTTGAGTCTTCATGTTTCTTTCAATACATTAAGTACGTGTCTTGGATTGCTAATTTCTTGGAGATGATTTGCAGAAATAGTTGATATAGTTTCTTCAAGAAAGTGCCAAGATATGAATACCTTATCATACGTGAATAAAAATGGTATTTGTGAGAAGAAAATCCAAATTCTTAGGAGATGATTAAGTTGATTTGGTTTAGTCAAATGTGGGCATCCACTAAAGAACCAAAATTGATACAACTCCCCCTTGGATGACCATCATGTTGAATTAAATTGCCTCTCTAAAACCTTGTCAGTAAAACCCGATGGGAAAAAAAATGGGCGAAGGAAAAAGAGCACAAATATCAATATTTTGAAAGAAAATTAAACGTCAACGAGATGTTGCCTCATTAAAAACCTTGTCAGGAAAACCACATGGGACAAAACCTAAAGCGAAGGAAAAAATGTACAACTTTTAACGTAAATATTGATGCTAACCCAACTTTATGAATTTTACAGAAGACAAGCATCAAAATAATAACTTTAGTATATCTCAAAGACAAGTTTAAACTAGCATAATTCTAACTGCAGATTTAAGAAAGAAAGGAAAAAAAAATTTATGTTGCTAAAGCGTGGATTTTGGTGCTTTTAAGGACTCCTCAAGAGACCTATAAAGTTGATATCATCAACTAATTAATTCGGATTTTTGGTCTTGTACCAAATTTCTAAAAACACATAGAGGATTGTTCAACCTGACGTAATCGAGTCAAGTGGCTGTCTGAATATAATTTGAATCCTCCAAGGATTACCAATTTGAATATGTTCTCCGACCATGTACGAGTCCTTCAAGTACTACCGCGCCAAATATGTCTTATAAGAAGAACAATTATTGAACCAATCCTACGGTCTTAGCAAAAAGAAAACCCTCAAATCATTTTTACAACGAACATATTTCTCGAATAAAGATGAATTATGACTACACCAACCTGTAATTGATAGGCTTGGCATGTTTAAGGTGTTAAGTTTGTATCCAAAATTGCATCAATCGAGAAATTAATCCAACCTAACTTGGATTTTATGCCAACCAATCACATATGTCGATATTCCTTTGCAAATGGGTTCGAAACCACCATCATTTATTTCAGTAGATACTTTAAATGAATATTCGACAACATATTAACTAATTACAAACCCACACAATTCTCAAGTTTATGAATATCTTGAAAAATTCTCAGAATTAGTGGTACCAGTGCCCGGGGGCATTATAATCTCATCTTCAAGTGAGAAGATATTATATTTGAGAATGTGGATTTGGTTGACTCAATTGGAGCACTACCTGTAGCCTCTCATAGAACGCTACTTACTTGATGTGATTGGATTTCCTCTTAAGAGGCAAAAGCTTACATAAAAGCAAAATGAGAAATTTCATGCCGATCATATAATGACAGCCTTAATCGAGTTTATCGTGATGGGAAAGAAATTGATATAACATTTAAGTTAATCAATACCAACTTCTAGTAGTCTATATTCTCCTTCTGATCGTGGAAGAAATACTTTCATCTCATTTACGAAATCTTCTAGTTTCGAAAAGTATTATCTGATTTATTCAAGGACATATACCAATGATAATTTATGGGTTTACAAACATCAGGGTGTCCCATAGATACTGACTCAACATGAGCCATTTTTAAAAATTATATCTTTCAACATAAAAAAGAAAAACTTTGTTTACTAGACATACATATATATGATCAACCATGGATTACTTTTGAAAACCAAATTTAATTGGTTACAAAAACATATAAAATATGCAAACGAATTGAGCCTCCATTAATTATGTGAACTAATAGGTCCGATAAAATAATAATTCATCTGAGAATGAAATAATGGACACTTTTGTTATGAAAAGAAAATTAATTCAAGATCAATTGAATATAATCACTAAAAGGAGTAGTGATATTCGCTAATGAGCCGGGTGCGCACCCATTGACCTTGTGTGTCCTACCATACTCTAACTAAACGTGGAACAGTTCTGAATTTTGGACACTAGTACCAGGAGGAAAATAAAAATAAAGATTGCTTAATATCCCTTAGGAATGCAGCAATTCCTCGTACACTGGTATTTGTAGTTGATGATAACAAGATATCGATATGTAATTTTAAGATTGATAGAGAAAAACAAATCGATATTCATTTTAGAAGAACATCCACTTTGTGGTTGATTAATGATGGTTTTTTGTAAGAAATAGAAACCAATCAATGTTAGTTATGAATGGTTCTTGTAAGGAATAGAACCATATTGGCTTAAAAATAATTTTGAATGCCAATTTATTACATCTCACCTCGTAGAATTGAGGAAGAAGAGAAAATCAATATCAATTGATTTTTTGCGATATACCAAAACCGTATCGACGATTGGAAAAAAAATATATTTAGTCATCGCATATGGAAAATCCATTTTATGGTTGACTAATGGTTTCTTGTAAGAAAATATAGAAACCAAATCACATGATCATTATCTAATGGACAAATATATCAAATTTAATTGGTCTTAGGTTTTTCAACCATGCACGCGATTGGTTACCATAAAAGTAATTAACACCAATTTTTGGTGATTACACTTTTCGTTAAAGGAATAGAAACTGTAAACCATCTTTCGATGGATTTGTTTTTCCTCTATAAAAGGAATAATGGAAGATCAAACTTAATATTAAAGTTGATCACCCACAATACACTATGTATAACGATTAAAATAAATAAATAAACAATATCTATCACATAAAAACAAAAGACAAAAAATCCATTAGAATTTACTGTACATGAAAACAGGTACGTGCTTGTGCCTCCACCATCCATCTGCACCCACGAATGTGTCTCTTGATTATATGTTCACAGAGTGTGTATACAGCCGTAGAGTGATTGGTCATCACTTCTTCAATTCGTGAGATCAAGTGAGGATACGGCTACAACTTTTATGAGATTGTACTTTACGGTGCATACCTAGGTCCTAGACCAAAGCCAATGGAAACTTAGTTAGAATCCCATTAAAAAATTATTGAAGAAAAAAAAAATCAATTTAAAAGGGTTAGATAGGATCGTAATATTCCTTGCTCGTATTGGTAGAGCAACGTGTGTGATAACGTCTTATGAAATAGAGAAAGAGAAGAAGCAGACACAAAGTAGAGAGAAGGAGAAGGAAGAAATTCTATTAATGTGTGTGAAATACAAAGGTTTATGACTCTATTTATACAATTTACATACTTGGTTCCCAAGTAATAGGGTTCCACTAAAGTGGGCATCTACATGATAAATTACCGTTTATAACAGGAAGATGTTTATCATCTCTTTTTTTAACGTGAAGGAGTTGGTGCTGCTGAGTTTTGGAAGAGAGGGGATATGAGTCATAGGGTTAGAGGGTGGTTTTGTTTGATTTAAAAGGGGTTGAAAGTGTGAAAGAAATGAAAATAAAATAAAGGGTTCTTCTGAGAAACTTATGAGAAATATGTAGAGAAGTTGATGATGATATTAGGAATATCAAGGTTTAGAAAGAGTAATTAGTAATTAGTTGTGGTCTTGATGGATGAAGGAGTGATTCTTGATGAGTAGTAAAAAATTAGAAAATGATATTGATGATGATTAATTAATGGTGATCATGATGGTTGATTTGTGTTGATGATGCAAACTAGTTAAACTAACCAAGGTAAACCTTTATTTGATTCTAATATGTTTATAACGTTTTGGGTTGTTGCTAGATATAAGGAATAATTAAACATCAATCAAGTTCTTGATGCATGAAAAACCATGATTTTATGTGAATTAATTTATGTTCTCTGCCCTGTCTATACACTTGTTTAGATACCTTAGAGACTTAACTTAACATATCTCTATAAATAGAAATTGCAGTACGCCGAGTGGGGGTTCTGTACATACAAAGTTTGTTCAGTTTGGTTGAGAAACGAGTGAGATATGGTGTCTAGAAATTGATCCATCGAAACTGAATTTATATGTAATCAGTCACAAGTGACCATATGTAGGAGCCTTTCTAGGTATGTTTGAGTTAGGTATAAAAATATTTAGTACGCAAAAGTTATAGAGGGAGACCCCTAGAATCTAAAGAGACTGAGACTAATCATTTGGGAGTTAAAACAAGTAATCAATAGACCCTTATATGTGACCTCTTGAATTGTATTTTAGGTTGAACACTTTGAAATATCAGTGTCTTAAAGAAGAAGATGTCTGAGTCAGACATCTGACTCAGTTGAACCGTCTGACTCGATATGAGTCAAACCATGCGGGTCGTGGACCGTTTAAACGGTTCGGGTCGTGGGTTGATCCGATGGGTCAATATATGGGTTAGTGGGCCGTTTCAGTGGATAGGTCCGGGTCAGGCCCTTGGACTTGGGCTTAGGGCCAGAAACCTTATTTTGAGTTTTTGGACCACTTATGGTTCGAATTAGCTTTCGATTTTTTCTGCAAAGTTGTAGGGTTTGGATTTCCGGTGACACCAAACTTGACCCCATTTGGATAAGTAGATATTAATTTATGCATAGAACATTAAATACCAGGTTATAGAATTATTGATAAAACTAGAATCATTAGTTATTTCACTTAGCCTATAATTGGAGATTTGTATGAAACTATGTTGTGATTTTTGTGTGAGCCTATTGGATAAATTCTTAGAGTGTTTATGTGATTAACAGTTAGTCTACGTTAACAACGATCGATTCAAAGAATGAGGTTGTTGATTGAGGATCTCAAGGTAGGCGTGGCTTGTCATCGAAAGAGGTGGGAATCGATAACGAACTCTCTTGTATTCATTATTGTGAGTTTTCCATGGTCATTCGCTTTTATGTTGATGAATCCTCATATTACGGGTGTGCACAACCCGATATATAGTCCTATATGCTTTGGGGACTTCCCCATGTTTGTCGGTATGGAATAGTGCCGAGGCCCGGGTTTTCCTGGTAGTATTTATCACTTTTATTATCTAGAGGAACCTTTAACATGCGAGATGAGTGCGTTTTGTTTTCATTCGACATGCATTTATAGTTTTGATGAATGTTTGAAAGTTTGTTATATATTTCTTCTGATCACCCCTTTAGGGATGATGTGCTCATTCGTTTCCCACTTCAGTTTCAGATAACAGGTATGGTAGTGATCTAAAGAAGAACAAGATTGGATGATTCTGCTTTATTTTCTTATATGTATATACATTGTTTAAGAAACAAAAAAATTATTGTATATGTATCATTGGAGAAATAATCTATATCTATCAGAGAGGGTTTGGATTTGGGTTAAACATTTTTTTGAATTTCTTATTTATTGCTTAAATAGATGTTTTAGAACCTTGATGCCTCTGAACGTAGAATATTAAGTCAGATTTCTAAGTAGCTGGATTTAGGGGCATCACCTAATCCTGAGACTTTCGTGTGTCCTAGTTGAAAACTAGAGTCGATTCTCTCTCAACCTAGGTTTCAAGTTCTTCTGAAAACCATTACTAGGTTTAACTACTTAAAGACTTCGCTTGGGATTCGTGAATCCAGGTCCGACTATTTTCTTTGTAGTGCGTATCCTGATCTTACTTTTTCTATCGTATTAAGTTTAATCTTCTCTAAGATTTTCTCGAGATTTATCTCCGATAGGTAAGATAGAAAAATTAATCACAACAGTTTCTTCGTCCCAGACTCTTGTGATTCCGCAATAACTTCTTGTATTAATCAGTTAGGTTATTGTGAGGTGACTAATATTCTAGGCTGCTCTTCGGGAGTATAAGACTAGATTATTAGTTGAGTTTCCTATTCACCTTGATCTTTATCTTCAGACGGAAACAAAAAATAGAATAAACTTATCTGTGGGAGACAGATTTGTTTATAAGTCTTCGACTTTGGGTCGTAACAACTTCTAGGATGTAAAGGACGTCAGCTAGGGGAATCAAGTGTGCAGAGTCTTGCGAGATTTAAGAGGCGTAAGGAACGTGAATGTACCTTAATCAGTGTGAGACTTGGTTAGGGCTCAACTACATTCCAATCCGAAGTTAACTTATAGTAGGCTAGAGTCTGTAGCGGCTTAATACAATGTGGTGTTCAAGTCTGGACTAGATCCCGGGTTTTTTCTGCATTAATTTCTGAATTAAATTCTGAGTTTCAATTCTGAGTTAAATTCTGAGTTTCAATTTATTAGATTAGGGTAATAAACAAATTTTTCTATTTTTTTAGGGGTTTTATTTAATCAGGTCAAAATAAGTAATCTAGTGATTTGCTCTCCGTGTAACTTCATTTGAAAATGGTTGCCGATAATGTCACATGGTCATGAGAAAAACTTCAGTAACTTCATCTTTTTCTACAACTGTCCATGTCGATTGGAAGCCCTTGCACCACAATCTTCACACTGAAAGCTTAGGTGGCCAAGCTGTACATTTGTTACTCAGCTGACTCTTGAAAATATAAATCTATTCCTCTTTGTTGAATGTGCAGATGAGCTTTTGGGTCTTCCTTGTCCCCCCCCCAATAAGGGAGAGTGTTCAGTATTATGCTCTCCTTACTGTCTTATAAAAGTTTTTTTGGTTATTTTAACAAGGTTGTGCTGTGATAGTAGATAATAGATTAAAAGAAAAATTAATGTCAACTTATATCTTCTCAATTAAAATTTTGTCATTATACTCAATAGCCACCACTATTGGCATCAAATAGATTAAAATTGCGTAGATCTGTAAGATTTTGATTATGTGAAGGACTAAGGAAAGCATCACAATTAGAACTTTGGGATCAACATTGTTAGGTTCTAGTTCCATCCTTTTCTTTTTTATATCTATTTACAGGTGATTTGTCTATACCAAGTGAAATATAGGAAGTTGAGGGTTACCCACTAACCTAAAGGGGTTTAGGTTTGTGCTAATTTAAAGGTATATAGTTATGTTGATAGAATCATTCTGGATTGATTGATTTGGATAATGCACATTTTATAGTTGGTCATCCACATTATTTCTTGAGTGAAGAACATTTTTCTTGGGTAGTCTTGATAGGCAGCTGATGAATGAAATCTAGTCGTTAGGTTGAGTGGTCAAATACATATAATTTGTTGATTGGTATATGATGTGGTTTTGAAGTTGTTTGTAAAGTGGTAAGAAAGATGTCGTTCTCTCGAACTTGTGAAGGATTTTTTTAGACTTAAATTCAAAACTAAAATATAAAAATCACTAATAATTATAACAAACATTGAAAAATTTGATATCAATATTAAAAGAACACTGAGGCTAAGATTCCACTATTTTTCCAAGTTCAAAGCGATTTAACCCAATATTTATATTCATGCAATTTTCTTGTTCAATTTGATTCTAAACTATTGCAACAAGTAGATTCTCAAAATAACAAGTGTAAATCCGAAGCATAGAACATCAAAAACCTAGGTCCAAGTATGCTCTATCAAAAGAAATCACAATTGTTTAACAAAAATCATTCAAACAATTATCGATCAAGGCAAAATAATCATAAAAATAATTGCAATAAATAGATAAATAAGAATATACCACTTCTTGTCGGAAAAATAGCTTCCTCTATCGCCTCAGCAATGGGGTTTAGCTCCTCATATTAACCACTTGCTCAAAATACATGTTTGTTGCTCCAAAGTTGATTAAAAAGAAGAGAAGGTATAAAACAGCGTGTTTGTAACTGATTACAATTGTTACTGTAACCACTGCATTATAAAGAACCCTAACACGTAATCTGTTGCGAACTCGATTAATTGTTGGAAAAATTGTTACAGAACTGTTACAAAGGTATTAAATTTGAAAGAAAAGGCCACGGGTTCTGCGACTTTCCTTAAGTGTTGTTCTCTGTTCTTCTTCCTCCTCTCGCCTGTAGAACTCTGCAACTCGACTGTATCTCTCTGCTGTGTTCTAAAACCTCCCCAAAGTATATGTAACCCTCTGTATGAATCCTAGAAGCTGTTATATACTCCACAGGCCCCTTACAATTCAAGAAAATTCCCGAAATATCTCCTTCTTTCCATGGGATTATTTTCCACTTTTATCTTTGTACGTATCTTTTGATTGTATCCAAACTCTCCCTTTAGACGTATACAAGCAAACCCAACACATAACTTCCATAACAAGGCTAAGTTTCTTTCCCAGCTTCCGTTGATAACCATTGTTCCCTGTTTTAACGAGATATACGTATAAATCTTCTCACACGTCTTCTATGCAGCTTCAGAGTTGCTTGAAACTTTCCCTTTCTCAATAGAATCGTATCCTAGGGAAACATATCTTCTCCGTATCTTTCCAAACGTGAAACAACTCTGAAATACTCACACTATTCCCGGTCCCCTGTTTTCTTATTCCGGCTTATCCAGCCCAACTCAGTCGATAATATTGACTATACCAAGCCTGTTTAGTGTTAACAGGCCCAACCAAGCTAAATCCGGCAATTGAATCTCTCTAATTCACGACCAAAAACTCAACCCTAAATCTGTTCCGCTGCACATGTTTTCCCGCCAGTTTCAAATTTCCAACGGGGAAGATGATGGTCACCCCCTATCCAGAGTGGGGGTGCGAATAACATCTGCCTTGGGGTGTCCTGAGGGTGCCCCTTAGTAATTTGGGTACCCCTTATCCATAGTGAGAGTCCGAATAACAAGTGTCTTCCGGGCGCTTTTACCAACTTTTCGAGCCGATTTTTCCAAAAATGTTTACTGGCCAAAAATACCTACACACACATAAAACACCATAATAAGTACAAAAATGAGCACTATTAATATATAGAATCGAGACAAATTAGACACAAAAATGTGTCTATCAGTATATGATTGACAATGCGTCTAATTATAGTTAAAGGAAAGTAAGTTAATTAACACGTGTTTTATACATTTGATGTGGGTATATTGTTTGGGACATGGGCCCAAGCCAAAGATTGCTTTCGACTTTTGAAACTGTTACTCCTGGTTTGAATTTCTTTG
Organism: Papaver armeniacum; assembly: GCA_023531295.1. NCBI lineage: Eukaryota > Viridiplantae > Streptophyta > Magnoliopsida > Ranunculales > Papaveraceae > Papaver > Papaver armeniacum. Next base: position 324,900 of record JAJJWW010014984.1, on the reverse strand, counting down.
TAATTTCCATTTTGGGGTCTAAATCCAAAGATTGCCTTAAGAAGAAGGTTGGAAGAAGAGTGTCAATTTAAAATCAGAATCTAGGTTCTACAGGGTATAATATTAATGTATTGGATAGTCGCCTCTGCTTTCTCAACAAATATCTTATTCATTATATCTTTTGTATACATGTACTTGAATTCATTCATCTATTCATTGAGGCTTTTATATGTCACTGAAGGTCTTCTTATGATTTCATATTATTACTTATATACTAAATTCAGGATTCTTACTTCTCTTAATGCCTGATCATATTAGTCATTTGTATGACCTGCAGATATACGCATGGATTGGCTGCAACTCAGCTAAATTTGGTCATTTATATGCAGCTGCCCCTACTAGACCTGTGAGTTTGGAATTTCTGTAGTCTTTGCATGTTTCTGGCTTACATGTTGCCTTTGTTATTCTTTATTTTCAGTTTAATGATATGTTGTTTGATTAAGACACATAGTACACAGTGAGTGTGACTTCCATTCTTGGAGGTGCTTCGGATAACACGGGCTCAAGCATTGCTCGCCGCTTAGGTATTTCTTACATTTTTGAAGTCAATAAGCTTTGCTCATAGGGTCGTAGTCTCACCCCTCAATGCTGATGCTAAAACTGATCTCTATTGTAGCTCTAAAGTGCGGTCTGAACATAATTATGGCTTGCAATATCCCTAAGAACTTATTTTGACTAAAATTTTCATTGGGGGGTTCTATCATATATATATCACCAATAATTTGACTAAAAAGCAGGAATTGGTGGGTTATATCATTTAAATATCAGCAATAGTTTGACTAAAAATAGTGAAGTGCTGTATGAATCCTGGCAAATGAAAATTGTGCGACTTCTTAGCAGGTTAGTGTTCTTATAGGCAAATTCTTTGGAGACCATTCAGTTATTGCAGAATAATTCAGGAGCTAAAATTCAAATTACAAGAGGTTCTGAAGCTGATAGATATGCAACAGCCAGACCCGTTGAATTAAATTCAGATACAAGTCCCAAACGAGAAGGTTTGGTCCTTGTTGCTGTTTTTTAGTAAATTAGAGTGCGCAGTTTTGACCACAATTTATGGATATCTTTACTGTGTCTAATATACAAGCACAATTTATATGCAGGTTGGTTTGATCGTTGGCAAGGGAGGTGAAACAATTAAATCCTTACAGACAAGATCTAAAGCAAAAATCCAGGTAGTTGATACCGTTAGGCTTTGTTTGTAGTGTACCTTGTGATGCAATGCAAGGACTTTGATCAACTAGCATGACTTAATCATTTCACTGAAAGCTAATTAGTTTAGTTACATGCCCGAACGTTACTTATTATGTGGGTCCACTGAAAGCCAAGTTTTTTACTACAACGATTTGGCAAGAAAGCATTGGAATCTCCTATAAGATCAGATCCCCATATGAATGCTTTTGAAGATCCATATGTCTTCACCGCAACCTCCAGTGATGCTCCATTGATTTCAGAAACGGTTGGAGATGATGAGTATTGGAGTGGAATTGCTCAGGTAATAACGCTTTGTTTCAAGACTTGTTTATTTACTTGTTTATTTTTTAATCTTCTTTATGTAAAAGAGATTTGAACATTCATTCACCTCTTAATGCTGTCAGGGAGATGGTGAGTATTCAGATGTGGATGCTCGGGTAATAATGCTCGTTTTGATAAAATGTTTGTCTCTTTCAACGTAAGCTTCTTTTCTTCTTACTGTACATGCTTGTTAAATTTATTATACTCAATACTTATGGCAACGGATGTTTATTGGTATTAGACTACGCAGTGGTTTAGTGGCAAACACAGTTTACCTTATCTAGAAAGAATGTGAAAAATTAAAGATTGTTTGGTGATAGTTCTGTGCATTTATCTCAGACCTGGTGACATTTTTGAACTCTTTCCAAGGATTAAGTTTTAGTAACTATGTGATTTCATTTTAATGGTACAGTTTGCCCCTTTGGTTGCCTGAATTCTGTTTGTGTCACATGAATGAATGTACACTTAATTTCCCTTTTGGTTATCTTGAGGAAGTGGTTTTAAATTATTTTCTTTATATGTACATGATGATTCATTCACTTCTTAACACTTTCAGGAACTAGCTGAATGTCCAGATGATGAATATTCAGATGAGGATGCTTAGGTAATAATGCTCATTTCACTACTTATTTATTTATTTTTATCTTCTTTATGTACATGGAGATTCATTCACTTCTTGATCATGTTAGGAACTAGCTGAATGTGGATTGTAGAAATTCAATCACAATGTTTTGTCGAGGTATGTGTCTTCCCATACTTATCATGCCTACGGTTTTCACTGCCTATATATGGTTTATTTGTTCGTCTCAATGAAGTCGCGATATAAATGTTGTTGCTGTTGTTGTCTTGATGATGGGTCTATTAGACCACCTCAGTGTATATTATTATCGACTAGTCATATAAACCTAGCATATAAGGCTCGAGTTTTTACTTTTTTTTTTTCTGAATGTAGTTCGATGCCTTCATGGATGCCGTCACTCTCTTCCCGATGGTCTCATGAGGGTTTCTGATGTCATGGTTGATAGTGAGATCGTTGTTGCTGCTAGATAATGAAATGTTGGAAAAGGGTTGTGCTTCTACAGGATCTTTTCTCAAGCAAGCTGGTGCCAAGGTCCTAATGACTGAAATTGTGGTTGAATTTTTTTAGGACTCATTGTATCACTTCTCTTTAAGAAACCTTAATAATAGGGGTTGAATCCTTTTTTTTAATGATTTTGGACTAAATTTATGAGCACAATTTAATGTTATGGAGCTGTCATTTGGTATTAGATGATTCAGGTTTTATTTGGAATTTGAATTTGAATTTTAGTATTTTAATCTTAATTGTCATTTGAATTTCACTTGAATTTGAGAATTTTAGTAATTTCATTGGAATCTGAATTTGAATTGTTATTTGAATTTCAGTGCAATTCGAGTTTCATTTTAATATAATTTGAATTTGATTCAGAACTATTTCATCCCAGTCTGAATAACCGTAGTTAGCCAATCAGATCTGACTTATTTTTTAATATTAAAATAAATCAAATCAACGGCGTAATTCAGGTGTCGTGCATAGCGGCGCTCTGAAAGTATTGCAATTAAAGGGCAACCAGATAGTGTCATTCCAGAAAAAGATACTAAATCTATGGCACTTTCAGCAGCAGTCAGAAAGTGTCGTTTAACTCATTAGAACGACATTATCTGACTATCTTAAATAGGTTGTTTTCCACCATCGCTCCTGGTGATTCTATGTGAAGATTTTCGTGTCTGTGGGATCGATCAACTTAGGGTAAAACGATAAGGTTTGATTGTTGATGCTGCTATTGTTGTTCGTTGAGCAAGAAAAGAAGAGGAGATGATATCTGAAGAAGTCATAAGTTAGGGTTTTAGATTGATGTTTGGGTTTGATCAAAATTGATAGGATAATTGAGTTTCTGATAGATGAAGAACAAAGGGGTATTCAGTTGATTGATGTTGTGAAGCTGTTTAAGAAAGAAATTGAAGAAGTGATTGAAGAATTGGGTAATCAGCGAACTAGGGTTTCATAAGAAAGTTGAGGGAGGAAGTAGATAATGAAGTTGATGCTTTAGAAGGGTAATTAAAGATGGGTTTAAAGGTTATAGCATGAAGAAGAAGATGGCCATGCCGATTTGAATGGTTGATTAAGATTCAACAAGAAAAGGTAATTCCGATTTGTTAATTTAGGATTTTCAATTGATTGCTTATAGAATTGGTTTTTCTTTAATATGAGGTGGAGATGAGTTAGATAGTGGTTGTTAAGATGTGTTTGAGTTTGATTTGAGTAAGAAGGAGGATTAGAGATGAGTCTCTTTAAAAGTGTAATTTTTGTGAACTGGTAAAGTGATTGTTGAATTACAGGGGACATGGAGATGGTGGTGCTGAAATGGTTATTTGTTTTGGATTGTATTAATGATAGTGGTCTTAGATGTAATGGAAGTGTTAATGTGTATGTAATTGATTAATAGTGTCTATGGTGAATCTGAAATGGCATTTCATGGGTATGGATTGTTGTTGTTGTGACGGTGAAGGTGGGTTACTGGATTTCAATTGGTATGAGCTGAAGTTGTGAATTGATGGTGAAATTATAAAGAACAAGCTGAACTGATAATGGTGGTGAACTATATTAAGGATTTTGTTGTAACTGCTATTACAAGCAATTGAACCGTAATGAAGGGTAGAAGGTTGGTTCAAGCTGTGGCATTACCGTTAGATTTAGAATAAAGATTGTTGATAAATTGAAGTAGTAAGTGGATGAGCTATGTAATGATATGGAAATGTTGAGTGAAATGTAACTGAAGTGAAGTTGCAAAGTGTAGGAGCTGCAGTTTGTGTTAGTGATTGATCTAGGTTGATTTGTAGTGGTAGTTGTAGGGTTATTGATGGTCTCGGTGGAGGCTTGCATCTGCTACCTGAAGGTAAGCTGATTTTATAATTGAGAATGTGTTTTGAAGTTGTTTTAATTAAATAAATTATACTTTTGTTAGAGCATTGCTCGGTCGAACTCGCATGCGTGCTATCTCAAGCATGTTTGTCAATAATAGTGATCAAAACTATATGTCTTGATTTCTAGTTTACTTATGACTAAGTCTCGGTCTAGGATAGTTAAGTGTAGTTGAGCTCCAGACTCCATGGCGATCATCTTACGAAGACGAAGAACTACTCGAGGAACAAGTGGAACTTCATCCGACAAAAAGGTATGTGGAGACTTGAACTCATCTGTCACTCAAAAATCTACTCTATCTCCTACTCTTGAGATAATAGTCATATAAGTATGATAGTTTTCATACATACATACACATTTGCTATTTCGAGCCGAGTTTACTCGCCTATCTTTTTCTTGAAATATGTATTGGTGAGCTTTCGCTTTAACCATTTTCATCTTTACCCGTGACGAAAGTCATGATGACGTTTCAATCTTTAAAATAACTTTGATGACGGTAGTCGTGAATAACGATTGTTATAACATTATAGAAGAATGTTTCAATGATTGAAATGTAGAGTTGAGATTACCAACTATGGATATAAGCATATATAGTGTGTTCGCACATTAGTGTATAAATCCATGTGCTGGAAACCAGGTTGAGTGCGGTATGTGTGCATGCGATATTGGTGAAGGAGACAGGTTGAGTATGCGTACCCGTAAAATTTCTGCTGGAGTTTGTAAGTTTGCAAACTAGTAAACCAGTCACCTTAGGTACGCATATCCGTACGCGTACCCACGGAAGTTTTCGAACCGAAAATTTCCGCTGAGTTTGTAAACTCAAATCCGGTAGCTAAGGTAGGCATACCCGTACACGTACCCAAGCTGGTTATTTCTCAAATAGGTAGTTCATGAACTTAAAAACAAAAAATTATAAGGAATGCAATCTTTGCAAACCGTGGCTATATTGTTCATGAATTGATTCAAGTGGATCAAACCGATTTTGCTTCAATTGTGTCTATGAATAAAGACCTAAGCAATTGAACAACTCTTGAACTAGTTCTTATGAGTCATTTGAACTAGTTATGAGAAAGATGAATACGGTTAATATGAAAGTACTCATATGGCTAACCATTGGTTAACTATTTGTGAACCAACTAAGTGTACACGTTTAGGTACGGTTACTCAAACCTAAATGAATACATTTCATTTGTGTGTGACAAGCTAAGTTTCGATCTAACGGTTGAAAGATATTAGCTTGGTTGAATCAGGTTTTTCATCTAACAGTGAATATTGAATGTTTTGTTACCAAGGTAACTTACATTGCAAACCCTGATTTGAAAACTATATAAGGGGAACTCTAGCAACTGGAATAACTAATACCCACACCTCCTGTGTGATACTAGTTGGTTTTTCTAGAGTCGTTCTCCTTTAACCTTAGGTTTCTTCTCGAGACCCTGTAGGTTAAAGACTGAAAGACTTCACTGGGATTGTGAAGCCAGACGAAACTACTTCTCTTGTAGTTGAGCGATCTGATCTTGCCATCGTACGAGTTCAATTGAATTGACTTGAGATTATATCTCCAATAGGGCAATATAAAAAGAAATCACAAACATCTTCGTCTCATCGTTTGTGATTCCACAATATCTAGTTTCACTACCATACGATTTAGATTATTGTGAGATGATTGATAATACTAGGCTGTTCTTCGGGAATATAATTCCGGGTTATCAATTAGTTCCTGTTCACCTTGATTTATCAAAAGACAGAACAAAAACTCATAGGTTTATCTGTGGGAGACATATTTATCTATTATCGTAGACTTTTCTGTGTGATACAAATTTGTTTATTGAAGTCTTCGACTTTGGGTCGTAGCAACTCTTAGTTGTGGGTGATATCAGCTAAGGGAATCAAGTGCGTAGTATCCTACTGGGATCAGAGACGTAAGGAGCGCAATTGTACCTTGAATCAGTGTGAGATTGATTAGGGTTCAACTACAATCCAGACCGAAGTTAGTTTGTAGTAGGATAGTGTCTGTAGCGGCTTAATACAATGTGGTGTTCAATCTAGACTAGGTCCCGGGGTTTTTCTGCATTTGCGGTTTCCTCGTTAACAAAACTTCTGGTGTCTATGTTATTTCTATTCCGTATTATATTTCTTTATATAATTGAAATGTCACAGGTTGTGTTAAGATCAATCAATTAGAATATCCAACCTTTGGTTGTTGATTTACATTGATTGACACTTGTATATTGGTCTTTGGTACTATCCAAGTTTATCTCTCTAGTATTTGATAAAGACTCGCAGATTTCCATTTACTTGAGTAAAGATCAAATCGAGAGGTAGAGATATTAACTCCTTGATATACTTTTTATTAAGATTGAGTTTGTCTGTCTAGTTGATTCTCTTAAAAGTATATTAGAGTTAGTCCATACAGATTGCTAATCGAAATATTGGGTGAGGTTGTTGTACCCCCGCTTTTTCAACTTTGGCTTGTGAAGTTCAGTCAGTATGTGTGTAGTATCAGTCTAGTTATGAATCAGAGTGGAAGTCTATTGTGCAACAAGGGTTTGAGGCCTGTTAGTCATCCTAGTCAGCTATCTAACTTAGTTGACTCAGTTCTTCTGCCTGAGTCGGATCTTCTAACTCATCTGAATCAGTCTTGTAGACTGAGTTAACTCACTGAGTTCCCTATCTTGATCCGAGTTGAATCGTTGACCGATTCCTGTTTGACTCATCTGACCATTGACCTTGGACCGATTATATTCTGGACTGCTAAATATGCATTTCTTCCTTAAATGCTATAATTTTCGATGTTGTGCTCGGTGTTTGGTGTTAAGGTGTTAATTGCTTTCTCTATTGTTACACTTCAATTATTTATCTTTTAGTAGCATGTTAGTGATTACATGAAAGTTATATGTTTCCATTGGGCACCCCTTTGGGATGATGTGCTCACTCGTTCCCGCTTCAGTTTCAGTAATTAGATGAAATGGTGCGCACTAAGATATCCGTTATCGTAGCTTAAAGTTTTTTAGCGATGTTAGAGACGTCGTGAATCTTTTATGTAAAAGTATTCTTTATTTATTCAGTAAAACAACACATTAATATATTCATATCACTTGAGAGATCTTCATTTATATAATATCAGAGTGTATGGATTTGTTTTTGGGATTAGCTTATGTAATTGAGATTCTTAAGATCATTAATCTAGATTTGATGTTTCAATTAAGTTGTAATCTTTTTAGCTAAGCAGGTGATTAGGTTAGGGCGTCACATTCTCATAACAATCAGGTTCACAGATTCCTATCTGTTTGATTTACTGATTGTGTTGAGAAAGAGATAAATCTCTTTGATATCTTTCTTGATTGATTTTCATTAAGTTGATACTCTCGGAATTATATTGGAGTTTAGTCTATATAGATTGCCGAACGAAAAAGTTGGGTGTTGTTGTTGTACCCCCGCGTTTTCATGATTAAATGGGCTAAGTCCGAAAGGAAGAACATGGAGAATCATTTCATTAAATCCAATAATATGGATATGGGAGTGTGGCAAACATGTCAAAGCGTGTGTATAACGTGTGACGCTCATTTATTCACAAAGATAGAATATTATGTCAACATCATTTGGAGGATTAATATAATATCTTCTACATACGGAAAGAAAGAAGAGACAATTTCATAAATAAGAAAGAAAATGAAGACATTAATTGGAAATCCACTTATATCACATAAAATTTATATTATATCAATTAAAAGAGAATATTTGGAAGACTTGTGTATATAAATAGTGGTGGAAGGAGATGGAAAATGGGGAGGTCGGTAGTTAAGATCCGAGCAATAGTCTAGTGAGGATTAATTTTATTTTTGTAACAATGGAGATCTAACCCTCTTCACCGGGGGCTAAGTAGGAAGCCAATGATTCAGGTATTTATAATAAATTATTTTTTTGAGTTGTCTAGAAACAATTTTTTTTATTGGAAATTAAATATATACAATTACAAATCTGATTCTGGCTCTTTCAAGAAATTAGTTGGCACACGAGAGACAAGTTGTGTGCCAATCCCTCTCTGAAGCACCACCCCTATCCTATAGAACAGAAAATTTCCAACTCTAACATTGGCATCATGACTAGCCGAAAAATTACGCAATCTCTTAAGAAAGTCGATGGTTTCATCCCCAAGCCCACCGAGAGTGGTAAAGGCTAAGGTCCCAAAACCGAACCCTTGAGCATTACACTTTTCCAGATACTTCTTACGTTTGCGTGAGACAGCTTTGTCAATGGCTTGACCCGGAACAAAGGAACGAACTCCGTTCCCTGTGAAAGGTGAAACGACCGTGACATCAAAGCAAACATCACGACCACTATCCCAATTTAAAACCAAAACATCTGCCGGTTTTAGACTGGTGCCATTATCTGAGAGAAAACTAAGGTCTACCTCTTTCCTCGCCGGGACACCCACTCAATAACATATATCAGCAAAAGTATCACGAATGAGGTCATGCCTGAACTTCAGACCAAGGTCACTTTTGCAATGCACATCATGGTCTCCAAATTTGTCCATCTCCGCCGAGCAACTAGGACAAATCCCATCCTCCTCAAAAAAAAGGAATTCCCAACCTATATTTGAGAATTGCACTGAAGTGTTGTGGACCAATCTTCTAACCCAAGCCTTTAATGGGGACCTCCAGCAAATAGTCTTGAGCATGTTGTACCCGATTACACTGCCATAAAACCTTATCACGCTCTGTCATGGTGAAGCTGGTTGGCACCGACATAGCCACGGTATCAAAGTAAATAGTTGCGAGGGAACTCATAGAGTGGACAGTGCAACTTCTTCTAAACTCGGAAGAGGTACGGCGGCACTACACACTGTGTTGAAGTCGTGTAAAGCAGTAGTAAAACAAGAACCAACAGGATCAATACCTGAACGACGCAAAATGGATCTCTGCAAGGCAAAAGTCTGAAGGCAGGAGGCAAGTTTACTTGAATTATTAATTTCTCTTTGCATACTATCGCATCAACAACCGTGCACTTGCGGTCTACAATAATATATCACATCAAGTTTTTGGCGTCACTGCCGGAGACTAAAAAGTTGTTATTTTTAGTTTATAAATTTGTATATATTAGGTTAGATTTGATTTGATTTTCCTTTAATTTTAGATATTTTTTAGATTTTATTCTTTGGGTATCTTTCTATTTTGGTTTGTAGGATAATTCGAGATTTATGCTGGAAATAAAATCTACCTACCAAAAATGTAAGTAGAATAATATCCAAGATTTACTTTATTTTTAGATTTACATTTATTTTTTTTAAATATATATATATTAGGTTAAAAAAAATTCTCTAGATTTTTAATTGTTGTACATAATTAACTTAGCATTTTTTAGTTAGATTTTTATTTTATTTCCTTAAAAAAATAAAAACACTTGCACAACATTTTGCATTCTTCAGACTTCCGATTTTAGGAAAACACGTGAAATAATAAGCTGAACCCGTGTCGTGGGCCTAATGGGAGTTACCAGCTAAAATTTCACAAACCTTAGCCTTGTACCTTTGACTAGTCTTTGATTGTAGGTATATTTTGCCAAGGTAACCTGAGCCTACATATTTTAGTCGACTCTGTATTTGCACGTGCACCTTTTAAAAAAAAATGTCGAACTGGTATTATGAGGACCAATATAATGATTATCCGACCGAGTATCTAAATGGACAATATTCGTACTATGACCGTACTATGGATAGTACTTGGTACAGTACCGACCTTCTGAAGCTTATGGTTCTGTTTTGGGGTAAAAACTGATTCTGCTGTTTTTGGTAAATTTGGGTGTGTTAATGAGAAACGAATTCAAACGTTAAACAAATGTACTGCACATGAGTACTTTTAGATTCGACAGATCAATCTGTAAGACTCTGGCCTAAATCAAGAAATGGCCGTTCTAGATTCAATTCGGTCACAAAGTGAAGGAGAAGGGTTGATCTTAGGGAGGGAAGCGAAGAAGGTGTTTGAGATCAGAATGTTTAATTATGAAGGTGTGGATATTTTATGACTTGTATCAGAATGTGGAACTGGCTTGCAGAATGTAAGCTATCAGTTCTCGGTGTTTTCTGGATACTTGTGTTGATCACACTTGTCTTGTCGAAAATAGGTTGAAAAGACCTATTTATACAAGTCATTGAGTGTATCCCTGACCTCGTAGGAAGTGGAGGCAGTTAAGTAGTGGAGAAGTGGGGTCGTGCAAAAGGTGGTGACCATCACGTTTCCATTATGCGGGAAGACCGGTCACCCTTTCACCCACTACTCTCATTGTTGTTAACCGTCCGTCCTTTCCTAAAACTTTCTTGTAATGGGTGCGTTGCACGCCGCACGCTGTAAACCGCCAGACCAATACCCCAGTGAGCATCCCCCAGTTTGTGACATGTTTGATATCTCGAGTAAATGGGTCAATTCGTGAGACTTGCCGCTAAAAGCAGCACATAGTGCTTTTAGGTCAAAAAAAAATTATTTGTGGAATAAATATTTATAAAGCATCGTTTATAATTGATGCAAATGAAGCATCGCTTATAAACAAACTGCTGAAAAACAATCGATGTGCAGGAAGCATCGTTGTTTTAGAGTTCGTCCCAATTAGTCGCGAGTTGAATGTCTTAAAGAGAGCTTGACCGGCCACCTTTGGGCGATCGTTTGGGAACCCTATAAGCAAGCCACAACTTGGCCTCCCTGTGGAGGGGGAATGTCCGGTGATTGCGGCATCACCCTGTCGGTCTCTTGGAAATAAATCTAGACCACCCAACTAGGCTAGTGAAGTTGGATGGACGAGATAATTTGTGGCTGCCGTTGATTCAAATTAGGGTTTAGAAGTCGTGCGACCAACCCTATTTTGGCTAATCGATTGAAAGCAATGGGCGCTAGTTTGAGCGGGCCGATTGGCCAGATGCAAAGGAGAGCTGCCGGTGAGCATGATGACATCTATTGGGCCGCCTAAAATTTGATCTAAGCCATTAAATTTGGATGGCGAAGATAGACGGTTGTGATCGATTTGCGACAGTGGTACGCTACCGCAACACAACTTTGGGTTTCCGAAACACCGCGTTCACCCTAGTTTGAGCAAACGATTTGATGCACTTTAGGCTTGCCGTGGGCAGGTCAATCGACTAGGGATGGAGCTAGGTCGCCGGTAAACACGCCAGTACCTCTTTGATCATTCGAAGGAAGATCTAGACCGTCCAACTAGGCTAGCTAAGTTGGGCGGATGTGATGAATTTGAGACCGTTATGGTCAGTCTTAGCTCGTTTGAGCTTTACTTCAACATCGCGATCACCCTGGTTCTCGCTAACGATCAGGGATGTTGCGGGTGAATTAAAGGGATTCCGATCGGCAGGGGTGCTAGTGGGCCCGCCGGTGGTCGTCATGGTGATTGCTCTTTAAGACTGACATAGACAGTCTAGGTTTTCCTTGAGGAATTTGAGCGTGTCGATCGTGCTAACTTTTAATTAAAAAGCGCGTTGACACGAAAATCTCTTTATCAGAGAGCGGTGCAGCCTATATGAGTGCTTTCATGCGGATCTCAATACTGAAACTTTAGATTCGTGCTACTCCGCTGCGAGTGAACATTAATCGTCATGTCATGCCAATATAAAGAATTCGTCTGGGGAACATAGTATAGGAAAATACTAGGAAGGCAATGCATTAGTGAATAATGCTGGTGGAAAATAAAATTCATAGAATTTTTGGGATCGTTGCTATATGCACCATTCTGAGTGAATTATATATATATATATACAAATATATTGAATTGCTCAATACATTTGTGAGCAAAGAGGTTTATGCACTCATTTCGTTCAAATGGATTTTATTCCTTTGCAGGATAACAACGCATTAAATACAGGGTTTTACAATTTTAGCCCGGAACTAAAAACCACCATCAACATTAAGTCCCCTGCTTAGAACGTAACAGTGACATTGTTGTGGAGTAAGCAATGGATGGTGACAGTCAAAGAAATTTACGAGGGAAGTTTGGCGAACATTTCCAGGATAGGGGCTAGCTCGTCCCTTGACAAAGATACGTTTTCTTTTAACGCCCACCAGTTGTCCTCAGGTAGATAAATATCCATTCAATTTTTATCCCGTATCTGAAGCCATTATACATGGTAAGTAGAGACTCCTTTTCTTCATGGGACCTTGCTGATTTGTGGAATATAAAGAGAAGCGTTTGAGCCTTTCTCCCCATGCCGATCATCACAGAATTTCATTCTTATTGGTTCCAAGTATTGCTCCATATGTCTCATGTAATTTGATTTTTGATTGATTTTTTTTTTTAATTTTATGTCGATTGTTGATATAATCATGATGCCTCTTTGCAGTACATGATGGGAACTGCTGGTGATGATTATTCTTCAACTTCTCCAGAGAAAAGCTTTGAAGTCGACAAACCCAGGTCTAACGCATTCGAGGATGTGATAGCCAAAATAGATTCCTCGTTTCGCGAAGCTGGTCGTGCTATACAGGGTATGGCTCTTGTACACTTACGCATCGTTCGAGAGCATGTTCAAGCTTTTCTGGCTTCAGTTAGTATGGAGGAGAAGTGGAGGCGTGACGAAGCATCCCAGCCAACGAGTGCTAGAGCTGAAAGATTTGCAGCTTGGCTAAAACGACGAAGGGTAGAGCATGAGCAGCTCCTGGGCGAACATGAATTCTTGGATAAACATGAATACCCTATTTATAATAGCGTGATAATCCTTGATTCTGATGTGGATGATCCCGATCCCAAAGAACATCCTCAAAAGGCCGCTGAAACAGTTTCTGAAAAGGATGTTGGAGTAGTTCTCGAATGGAATGTTGGTTCAGCTTCCAGAGAAGATGCTGAAGTGACCTCCGAAGAGAACGTCGAAACAGTTCCCGAAGGGGATGTTGGCGCAATTTCTGAAAGGGAGGTCGAGGCAACTTCTAGAGAGGATGTAGTAGCGGCTTGCGAAGAAGATGTTGAAGCAGCCTCCAACGATGGCTCCGGTGAAGGCGCTGTTGATCCCGCTGATAATTAGATTTCCCACTTGTTACTTTCTTTCGTAAAAGAATATCTTTTTGTAGCTTAGCTTGCAGATGTTTTCGATATTTCAGTGGCTTTTTGTTTATGTGACTGGAGCCAGGGCTTCATCGGATAATAATCTTTCATTCATGTTGCTTTAATAACCTCATGTTTCCAATTGGGTGAATGAATGAAATCTCTTGACTCAGAAATCCAAATCTTTGGAAAAATCTCGTAACATCTTGGAATTTTAGTCGCCACATCCTTCGATAGAGTTACAGTAGAGCCTAATACTCGTTCCTCGAATGCCACAACTAGTGCCTTGATTGCGTAAATGAGTTCTTCCCATTATATCAAGGTGATGGGGCCGATGGGAAGGCGACACACATAAGTGATGATGTATTTTCCTTTCATGTGACTGGATACCGCTTCCATGATGATATTTATTATGTGTAACCCTAATAACAATAGCTTGAAGTAGGGGATGTAATGGTGAAAATTAAGGATTCGGCCACGAACCTGTAACTCCCATTTGGTATTACCCTTGTATATCACATGTGTTGTGCTTCCGTGAACAAGATATCCAAGAGTCGTATTTGTTAGGTGTGGAGGCTCTTTCTCCAATTAATAGCTCGTGTGACGTGATTGAACACGTCTGAAGAAGTGGTTGCAATCCAGAAGTACCACGCGCGCTAGCTTGCTGCTTCCGTGAAGGGCTTTTTCAAATCCGAAAAATTACTGGTGGCGCAACTTCTTTCCTGGATTTAAGCACACGATGATTGAGAGGCCATTTCTTTGTTGAAGCAGGCTGCATTTCAGGACGCTTGCCCAAAACCGTGTACTGGCTTTATGTATTCCCTTCTTCTTTGGTGTTTTGAAAGATACGAGGTGCCTCTTTCGTGGATTTTTTTTTTATTTTTTTTTGGGTTTTGAATTAATGGGTAATGATTTTATGAGGGTTTGGGTTTGCTTGAGACTTTTCCTTGAGATGATTCAGGAGTAAGAATTTTAAAAGAAATGATGCTATGATTAACTGATAAATTGAAACCCTAATTATGAATGCAAGCAGTGCAATCATTTTTGAGGAATTACAAATATTGCATGAAAAGGGAAATTGCTAAAGGAAACACTAAAAGGAATCTTGGAGGAGAGGGTGGCACGACATCTTAGGTATTGAAGGGTTTGAGCCAACGGGCGTGTATTACTACGCCTTCTAGCTTGTCAGTATTTATGAGCTTGCGGCAACCTCCCAAAATAATTTCCGCCACTAGGTACGGATGGTGTTTCCCTTCTGTGGAATCGTACAGAGCAGGCTGAGCTACAAACCTTACTACCATATCTCCAAATTGAAATAGATTTGGGCGTTGCGCCATTACTTTCCCAGATTCCTTATCTTTAACTCTGACAGCTTCTAAACTCTTGATAAAATACTTGAAAGGACCAACATCCCATTCACATCTCCTAGTAATGACTGGGTTGATAATCCGATCGAGTCCCCAAGTTTTGATGGGAGGAGAAGTGACTAGTTGCAAAAAGTGTTGTTCGATGAGACTTACTTGTGCCCGGAATCTGCGAACGAATGCTGACGGGCTGTCTCCAGGAAGTTGCGTCACATTTGTGAGTTGTTGATGCGGCAACAAGTAGCCCTCAGGATTGGATGGATTGTTGGAGATCCTTTCAGGTATAGATACTGGCAAAGGACATACTCATAGCTTCGCCTCGTTGTCGTGTATCCATGAGCGCCCCAGAACCATATCATAATTCGGGTACTCTTTAACTATATGAAATTTAGCGTGTGTTAGAGCATCTCCCACCTTGATTTCAAGATTAATGTACCCGTAAGCATCTCTGCCTTCTCCTTCTGAATTTTTTATTATGGTTGGGTAGTGAACAACTTCCTACTTTGAAATCTTTGCAGCTCTCAGAGTCTTGACAGTGACAATATTGAAATCAGATTCTGCATCAATCAGTGTGTTGTCAAACTCGACATCCTTCAAGTGAGCGGTGGTTAGGAGTCCCCAGTTGCATCCATTAGTCGCGCTTCCTAGGAAAGACTGGGGCTTGGGAGCGGCTTCCCTAACTGGAAACAGACGCTTGCATGATACGATACAGTTTAGAGCTCCAAACATGTCTAGACGCTGCGCCTTGGAGAAATTCAGAATCTCACATAATGCCCCATCTTAGACTGCACGGTTTTGTGGACGGAGTCCCCTGAAATTATGCAGCTCCTGACAGGAAGGGGGTCTCTGTGAACTCCTTCATTTCCTAATTGAAGTTCTCCTGCATCCACATTCTCTTTGAAAATGTGCTTCAATTTGTTGCAATCACTGGTTGGGTGGTTGACAAACCTATGGTAACGACAATATTTGGGATTTGCCATCTCTTCTTCGGTTGGCGGACATCTGAGAGGAGGTAGCTTGATGGCGTAATCTTGAATCCATGCTTCCAGGAGTTCAATGACTTCATCTATTGGAAATGGGAAGTCTGGAGCAGCATCTCCAGTTTCTTGCACAGGGGTCTTAGCTTCGGCTTTCCGGGATGGAGTTGTCTTCGCTAGTGCTGCACGCTTAGGTTGTTGTTCCGCTGCTGGAGCTTTCCTTTTTCCCTCCTTCACCTACTACGCTTACAAAAGGACCGGTGTTATATTGCTTGTTGATGAGGCGTCTGTTTCCTCGAGTTTTGCGTGCATCTTCACCCCTGGCCGGTCTGGTTCTTTCTAACAACGCTGGTGCAGTCGTAGCCGACTGCTTAACAACTTCATGGAGTTCAGAGAACGTCTGGAAACGCAGGTTTTCCAGTAAAGCACGATAGATGGGAACCATACCGTTAATGCATGACTCCACCAACTGCTGTTCGGTCATATTTGGGTCGTGAAAATCCAAAGCTTGAGTTCTGAATCTCTTGACATAATCGTTTGGATGCTCATTGTTTCGTTGAAATATTCTTCCTAAGTCTGAGAAAGTGATTTGCTCAGATACGAACAAATACTTCTTGTAGAAAGCGGTGACCATCTCACACCAGTTGGATATGATGTTTGGTGCAATATTATTGTACCAGGTATACGTTCTTCCGGTAAGCGAATTTGAAAATTCTTTCAAGCGGAGGACATGATTGTATTCGTGTTCTCCCAAGGATTCCAGAAAACGAGAAATGTGTTCGCGAGCATTACCAGTGCCATCATAGAGGGAAAACTGAGGAGAGGAGTATCCTCTCGGGAGAGGAACTCTTTGCACATCAGGAGGATACGGAGGTTGGTGCTGGTGCATGTCCACCGAGTTTTCTTTGCCTCGATTTTGGAGGAGACGCTCCAGATCCTCACGTGTGATGAAATTGGACGGCTGATCCCTTTCTCGTGAGCGTTCAGGGGCCACACGAACTTCCTCATCTATGAAGGCACGCCCTGTTGAAGCGCTCGCACAAGGAGTGTTAAAAGTACTCCTTATTGGCTCCATGGGTTGACGCGGCTCTTGTGGTAGTCACTCCGTTAGCGTCTTGAGGAAAGTGAGTACCTCTTAATGAGTTGTAGCCATGTCCGTCTGAGCCTTAGAGAGAACTTCTTTTCTTTCCATCAAATCAACAATGGTGATAGGTGGTTGGCTTCCTCTAACTCCTCCTGTCTCTCGTCCCGATGAAAAAATGGTGACAGCCCTGGTGACGATTGAAGGCGTCATGCTCGAAGAAATATAAGGAGTAGCCGCGGCTCTGACTCTAGTGATAGGAGGTGTCATGCCAGAGGGGATGCTTCCAGCGTTACTGGTGTTGGTGCTAGAGGATGTAACACCATGCGATGTGTTGACTGTGCTGGCATGCGGTACATTGGTGTAAATGGCAGGGATATTGGCACCAGGAGTGTTATCATCGCCCGTAGCATCAGGGTTGGTAACTGACCCATACCTAAGATCTACCATCTTGAATTTTAGAAAATTGATCTTGCAACCGAGAGATTAATCTCCCACTGTGGTCGCCAGTTGTTTTGGGGTAAAAACTGATTCTGTTGTTTTTGGTAAATTTGGGTGTGTTGATGAGAAACGAATTCAAACTATAAACAAATGTACTGCACATGAGTACTTTTAGATTCGAGAGATCAATCTGTAAGACTCTGGCCTAAACCAAGAAATGGCCGTTCCAGATTCAGTTCGGTCACAAAGTGAAGGAGAAGGGTTGATCTTAGGGAGGGAAGCGAAGAAGGTGTTTGAGATCAGAATGTTGAATTATGAAGGTGTGGATATTTTATGACTTGTATCAGAATGTGGAACTGGCTTGCAGAACATAAGCTATCAGTTCTCGGTGTTTTCTGGATACTTGTATTGATCACACTTGTCTTGTCGAAAATAGGTTGAAAAAACCTATTTATACAAGTCATTTAGCGCAGCCCTGACCTCGTAGGAAGTGGAGGCAGTTAAGTAGTGGAGAAGTGGGGTCATGTAAAAGGTGGTGACCATCACGTTTCCATTATGCGGGAAGACCGACCACCCTTTCACCCACTACTCTCATTGCTGTTAACTGTCCGTCCTTTCCTGACACTTTCTCGTAATGGGCGCGTTGCATGCCGCACGCTGTAAACCGCCAGACCAATACCCCAGTGAGCATCCCCCAGTTTGTGGCATGTTTGATATCTCGAGTAAATGGGTCAAGTCATGAGACTTGCCGCTAAAAGCAGCACATAGTGCTTTTAGGTCAAATAACAAAATTATTTGTGGAATAAATATTTATAAAGCATCGTTTCTAATTGATGCAAATGAAACATCGCTTTTAAACAAACTGCTGAAAAATAATCGATGTGCAGGAAGCATCGTTGTTTTAGAGTTCGTCCAAATTAGTCGCGAGTTGAATGTCTTAAAAAGAGCATGACCGACCACCTTTGGGCGATCGTTTGGGAACCCTATGAGCAAGCCACAACTTGGACGATCGTTCCCTGTGGAGGGGGAATGGCCGGTGATCGCGGTATCACCTTGTCGGTCTCTTGGAAATAAATCTAGACCACCCAACTAGGCTAGCGAAGTTGGATGCACGAGATAATTTGCGGCTGCCGTTGATTCAAACTAGGGTTTAGAAGCCATGCGACCAACCCTATTTTGGATAATCGATTGAAAGCACTGGGCGCTAGTTTGAGCGGTCCAATTGGCCAGACGCAGAGGCGAGCTGCCAGTGAGCATGCTGACATCTATTGGGCCGCCTAAAATTTTATCTAAGCCATTCAATTTGGATGGCGAAGATAGACGGTTGTGATCGATTTGCGACAGTGGAACGCTACCGCAACACAACTTTGGGTTTCCGAAACAGCGCGTTCACCCTAGTTTGAGCAAACGATTTGATGCACTTTTGGCTTGGCGTGGGCAGGTAAATCGACTAGGGATGGAGCTGGGTCGCCGGTGAACACGCCAGTACCTCTTTGATCATTCGAAGGAAGATCTAGACCGTCCAACTAGGCTAGTTAAGTTGGGCGGATGTGATGAATTTGAGACTGTTATGGTCGGTCTTAGCTCGTTTGAGCTTTCTTTCAACAGCGCGATCACCCTGGTTCTCGCTAACGATCAGGGATGTTGCGGGTGAATTAAAGGACCGCCGGTGGTCGTCATGGTGATTGCTCTTTAAGACTGACATGGACAGTCTAGGTTTTCCTTGAAGAATTTGAGTGTGTCAATTCTTGCTAACTTTTAATTAAAAAGCGCGTTGACACGAAAATCTCTTTATAAGAGAGCGGTGCAGCCTATGTGAGTGCTTTAATGCGGATCTCAATACTGACACTTCGGGAGATTCGTGCTACTCCGCTGCGAGTGTACATTAATCATCATGTCATGCCAATATTAAGAATTCGTCTGGGGAACATAATATAGGAAAATACTAGGCAGGCAATGCCTTAGTGAATAATGCTGGTGGAAAATAAAATTCATAGAATATTTGGGATCGTTGATATATGCACCATTCTGAGTGAATTATATATATATATATATATGTATACAAATATATTGAATTGCTCAATACATTTGTGAGCAAAGAGGTTTATGCACTCATTACTTTCAAATGGATTATATTCCTTTGCAGGATGACAACTCATTAAATACAGGGTCTTACAATTTTAGCCCTGAACTAAAAACCACCATCATCATTAAGTCCCCTGCTTAGAACGTAACAGTGACATTGTTGCGGGGTAACCAATGAATGGTGACAGTCAAAGAAATTTACGAGGGAAGTTTGGCGTACATTACCAGGATAGGGGCTGGCTCGGCCCTTGAGCAAGATACGTTTTGTTTTAACGCCCACCAGTTATCCCCAGGTAGATAAATATCCATTCGATTGTTATCCCGCATCCGAAGCCTTTATTCACGGTAAGTAGAGACTCCTTTTCTTCCTGGGACCTTGCTGATTTGTGGAATATAAAGAGAAGTGTTTGAGCCTTTCTCCCCACGCCGATCATCACATAATTGGATTCTTCTTCGTTCTAAGTATTGCTCCATATGTCTCATGTAATTTGATTTTTGATTGTTTTTTTTTTTATTTTACGTCGATTTTTGATATAATCATGATGCCTCTTTGCAGTATATGATGGGAACTGCTGGTGATGATTATTCTCCAACTTCTCTAGAGAAAAGCTTTGAAGTCGACAAACCCAGGGCTAACACATTCGAGAAAGTGATGGCCAAAATAGATTCCCCGTTTCGCGAAGCTGGTCGTGCTATACAGGGTGTGTCTCTTGTGCACTTACGCATCGTTCGAGAGCGTGTTCAAGATTTTCTGGCTTCAGTTAGTATGGAGGAGAAGTGGAGGCGTGATGAATCATCCCAGCCAACGAGTGCTAGAGTTGAAAGATTTGCAGCTCGACTAAAACGACGAAGGGTAGAGCATGAGAAGCTCCTGGGCGAACATGAATTCTTGGATAAACATGAATACCCTATTTATAATAGCGTGATAATCCTTGATTCTGATGTGGATGAGCTCGATCCCAAAGAACATCCTCAAAAGGCCGTTGAAATAGTTTCTGAAAAGGATGTTGGAGTAGTTCTCGAATGAAATGTTGGTTCAGCTTCCAGAGAAGATGCTGAAGTGACCTCCGGAGAGAACGTCGAAGCAGTTCTCGAAGGGGATGTTTGTGCAACTTCTGAAACGGAGGTCGAGGCAGCTTCTGGAGAGGATGTAGTAGCGGCGTGCGAAGAAGATGTTGAAGCAGCCTCTATTGACGGCTCCGGTAAAGGTGCTGTTGATCCCGCTGATAATTAGATTTCCCACTTGTTACTTTCTTTCGTATAAGAATATGTTTTCGTTGCTTATCTTGCAGATGTTTTCGATATTTCAGTGGTTTTTTGTTTATGTGACTGGAGCCAGGTCTTCATCGGACAATAATCTTTCATTCATGTTTCTTTAATAACCTCATGTTTCCAATTGGGTGAATGAATGAAATCTCTTGACTGAGAAATACAAATCTTTGGAAAAATCTCGTAACATCTTGGAATTTTAGTCGCCACATCCTTCGATAGAGTTACGGTAGAGCCTCATACTCGTTCCTCAAAAGCCACAACTAGTGCCTTGATTGCGTAAATGAGTTCTTCCCATTATATCAAGGTGATGGGGCCGATGGGAAGGCGACACACATAAGTGATGATGTATTTTCCTTTCATGTGACTGGATACCGCTTCCATGATGATATTTCTTATGTGTAACCCTAATAACAATAGCTTGAAGTAAGGGATGTAATGGTGAATGTAGTTGCAGGAAATCCTACAACACATCCCTCACAAGATTTCACAATAATCAACACATTTCTTAAGATTAATAACGACACTTTTTATTAATTGAATCTAGAAATTTTACAAGAAGGAAATGAAATCAAGAACACAACACTGTTTGGACTTTCTCTCTCCTGAAATCTTTCTTCACACTCCAAAATTATCTTTTTTTTCTCTCTCCTGCCTTTCTCTTTATATAGGTGTTTACATAGTGGATGACATCTCACATACATCTCATATTTCCCCTATTTTAGGATCCCGTGCTACGTTCTCTCAGGCTCTCTTTATAATTTCGCAGGCTCTCTCTCTATAATTTCGCGAGCTCTGCTATATTCTCTCAAGCTAAGAAAATAATTAAATCTCGCACACTAATAAAATGTGTTGTGCGATATTTGGATCCTACATATTGCCTCTTTTTCCTTGAATATTGCTTGAAGAGCGATCTTTAAGGAAAAATCCTCTTTGTTGTAGTTGTTGGAGGAACGAGCAAAAGAATATTGGACTTGAAAAGTACGTACTTGCCTCTATTCTTTTGTGAAGTTCCGGAGCTTTGCGAAGTAAATAAGAAGTATCATCTCTTGAAGTATGCGAAGTATGAAGTATCCTTTGAGAAGTAGAAGTACTCAATCCTCGAAATATAAGAAGAATTTGTCCTTGAATGAGAATAAGAAATATTGCCTCTATTCATGCGAAATTCCATTTTTGTTGAGATTCTTGTTATTCATCAGTGAACGTCCACTTTGGAAATGATTCTTGCCGAGAAGATAAAGAATATAAAATGTTTTTTCTTGGTAATCCATAGTTTCCACTGTTCTTTATCTATGAGGGTAGAATCGTTGAGAAAATGCTGAATGAGCGAGTTATTTCTTCATTCTTATCTTGCCTCTGTCTCTTGTTTTGTGCTCATGCGATAGTATAATCTCTTCGAGTTGTTTTTTATTTTGCCAAATAATTGAGCGAAATAACCACATTTTGCAAAATAATCACATTCTGAGAAATTCTGACACATTCTGCGAAATTATGACACATTCTGCGAAATTATGAATACTTTTGCGAAATTATGAATACTTCTGCGAAATTATGACTACTTCTGCGAAATTCTGAATACTTCTGCGAAATTATGAATACTTCTGCGAAATTCTGAATAATACTCATGAGAGATTCTGAATAATACTCCTGAGAGATTCTGAATAATACTTCTGAGAGATTCTGAATAATACTTCTGAGAGATTCTGAATAATACTTATTTGTTATTTTCGCTGTCTCAGACTCATTTCCATGTATATATTCGAAAACTTATTTGTTTACATATAATCATTTTCGCAAGCTTATTTGCTTACTCATTTTCTTATGTGGTCTTATTTTGCCTTCCTAGTTAAAGGTCTTATTTTGCCACCTCTTGTCATTGCGACAAAATCGCAAGACGTCTATACACTTTCATGCAGAAACCCATTGATCTTGCCTTAACTTTCTCTTTTTTCAATTTTGTTGCGACAATATGACAGGGCTAAATATTCTTGCGAAAATAAAGTCCCATGACATTGCCATCTTGCGACGAAATCGCAGGACGTCTTTACACTTGCATGCAATGACCCATTGATCACGTCTTATCTTCTCTTTTGTATTATTGCCTCTTCAGGATTGTCGCACAAATATGACAAGCCTTGATACTCCCGTGAGTAAAAAGCCTCATGACATTTGCGTCTTAAGACACTTATCATCTCCCTAATGGAGGGTGCCGCCCTTATCTTCCCCCTGGTTGCCCCTTCAAGGAGACGTACTTCTGCCATACAAGGCTAGCTCCTCCCATCCGGTCTTAACAACAACTAATTGTTTTCGCAGCCTCTTATCCCTTTTGCCTATATGGCTTATGTTTACGAGACTGCACCCTAAGTGGGGGTTTCTTCGGGCCGAGTGCAGCATAATCCAAGACTTGCCAAGAATGGCCGAGACGCTTCAAACGCCCCAGGCACTCTTGGCTCAACCGTGTACCTCGGAACCCTGATCAGATGCTTACTCCTTAGAAGAGACCCTCAGTCGTCCAACCTAAGTCATAGGCTTAGGTTGAAAATCCGAGGTACCTCTCCTGGATGGGCTTTATTAACCCCAAATCTCCATGACTCAGGTTCCGGGGGCGGTGTAACCTTTCCCTGAGCTATGCAATAGGTACCCCCTTCTATGACGCACTTTAGGTCTTACATTTGCCTCTTACGAAATTTTATTCGCGAACTAGGGTGTACGCCATATAAGGTTTGCCTCTATCTATGCGAAGTTATCGCACGTCTCTATTCTTTCGTAAATAATCATAATCTCTGCGAATTTATCGCATGTCTTAATAATTGTAACTTCTCTAGCAAAATATCTGTTCCTTGCGATGTACTGAACCATCTGTGCAAGTTGTTGCTTGCGAAGCAAATAGTAAAAGATGATGTAAACGTCTGCGAAATGAATAACTGCGAAACAAAAATTATTTGGTAGCAGGGAAAATCGAACCCATGTCCTCTAGTTCGCATACCCCTTTTATGACCATCTGTGCCCCTTATTGTGTGTGAAAGAAACACATAATGCCATAACCTTATTCCATTTCTTCGCACTTGAAAGTTCAAAAATGCGCGAAAAAACTATGCTATCGGTAGGATTCGAACCCAATACATCAAGCTTGCTCTCTTCGCTGGGAACCAAATGTGCTATCGACTGTCTGCAAAATGAACGCACCATGCTGAAACCTGATCTTATATTCTCCCTTGTTAATCCAAAAATACGCTAAAATTTTGTGTGTGTGCGAATTCGAACGCACAACCTCTAACTTATACTATGCGGCCCTGACCATCTGCACCAGCTTCGCGCTTGCAAAATAGAAAATATTGCTCCTGATTTATTCTTATCTTCTCCTCAGTTTGCGAAATAAAAAACATTGCGAAAAATTCGTGTGTCTGCGGATTCGAACTCATAACCTATAACTTCTTTTTTCCAACTGTGCGAATTTCTACCTGTGTTGCTGTGGTAAGATTCGCACACCTTGTTCTCATGTTATCGCTCTTTGTTATTTTCCATGGAAAGTATGTCTTCGTCTTTGTAGTGGTAAGCATCAGATATGCTTTACTTTCTTCCACTCAGTTTAGATAATTGATGATGGAATAGTTGCTACTTCTGTATGTTCTTACCTTGCTTGATAATTTCCATGTCTTGTTCTTCGTACTCTGGGTTAACGTTGATTCTTCTTCTTCTTCTTCTTCGCGTAGAGTTGCTGACGAAGTGAGCTGTTGCGAGTTTTAAGAAGCTTTTCGCCTGATGCTTTGTCTTTAACTTCGCCTATTAGTTTTGAGAAGTTCTTCTATCTCCTGATAATTTCTTTTAGACTTCATTCGTCACTAACAAATCACCTACTGTTGTGCGAAGATGACCGCACAAAGCATATTTCTCTCGTCCTTCACCATTTTATTTTTTCTTCTCCTGTGTAAATGATATCCCGTCATCAATTGTTTATTCTTTCTCCCTTTTCCATTTGCTCCAATTTTAGATATTTCCTTGTATCCTCATGTTTGATATGAGATGCTTTGTCTTCGCCTATGAATATTTCTTTACCGGAATTGTTTTTTCCTTGCTTCCAGATGGGTTTGGATGGCCGCTGGTTAAGTATTCCAGTTACTAGTATGTTCTTCTATAGTGAACCCATGCTTAACTTCGTACTGACATTATCAATTTTCGTTTCCTCGCTGTAAAATAAGAAATATCAGTCAACAAAACAAAATGAAAAAAAGAGATCTTCTCTTCTCTTGAGCGATGCTATCGCACGTTCATTGTAGGATTTCAGCTGAAATCTGTTGATTTTTTCCTCCGTCTTTTACATCTCACGTGTAGAAATCTACCAATCACTTGTAGCATTATGAAAAATGTTATTCTTCGCTTCTTCCTTTGTCTCCTTGTCGAACATGTGGTATTCGCACAAATGTAATTTCTCCTGATTGATTTTCCTGGACAGTATAAACGTCTACCGAATAGTTTCACAAAACCCTGAATATGAAGTAGCTTCGCAGAGGTATAAGCCACATAATTCATTAGCCTTCTTCCTTTATCCACTGAGCTGTCTTCGCCTGCTATTTTCCTCATTGAGCTTTGAAGTCTTCGCATTGTGACTCTTGTTCTTCTTTTCGTACTTTAGTTTTCTTGCCTTACGCGATAACCTAGTATATCATCTTCGTTTGACACCTCAATTTTTTGCTCCGTTTCTCTTCCACAGGTCTGCACCTCTGTTCATTTGTTTCCTTGAAATTCTTTAGATTTTATCTTTGCAATTAACGGTACCTACTTGGGAGGATTTCAATCATTCACGCTGCAAATATTAACTCTATTGAAGAATAATATCATCATTAGAAATCTGATTTACAGGAAAAATCCCTAAATCTATTCAAAAATTGACACTCCTTATTTTGAAATCAAACAAATAGGTTTGTAAAACAAGGTCGTAAACTTCAGATGTATTTATAAAACTTATTTTGATGTAAAAAGTATAAGAAATCAAGTTTTATAAAAAGCAGAGTTTGAGTTTTAGTGAAAATCTTTATCAAAACTTCATTATAAATAATTGGATCTGAGATAAAATCAAAGAAATGTTTATAGAGGATATTCGTGTTGTTAAAGTTAATTGTTAATGAAAGCTTTGACTGCAACTTTCTTTCAGTTTGGTTTTTTGATGTAACTTGGACATCTCCACATCTGATTTCTGAATGAATGATGATATTTCTTGCTGGAGATAAAAATTTGTGGCTGAAACTTCCGTTTTCGCCCCTGAACTTTATAGATCCAGATGCACAGTAAGTAATTTCTTTGAATCTCTCTTAATCCAACAAGCAACAGGTAGTGTTTCTAGCGCCAAAAATGTAGTTGCAGGAAATCCTACAACACATCCCTCACAAGATTTCACAATAATCAACACATTTCTTAAGATTAATGACGACACTTTTTATTAATTGAATCTAGAAATTTTACAAGAAGGAAATGAAATCAAGAACACAACACTGTTTGGAATTTATCTCTCCTCAAATCTTTCTCCACACTCCAAAATTATCTTTTTTTTCTCTCTCCTGCATTTGCCTTTATATAGGTATTTACATAGTGGATGACAGCTCACATACAGCTCATATTTCCCCTATTTTAGGATCCCGTGCTACGTTCTCTCAAGCTCTCTTTATAATTTCGCAGTCTCTCTCTCTATAATTTCGCGAGCTTTGCTATATTCTCTCAAGCTAAGAAAATAATTAAATCTCGCACACTAATAAAATGTGTTGTGCGATATTTGGATCCTACAGTGAAAATTAAGGATTCGGCCACGAACCTGTAACTCCCATTTGGTATTACCCTTGTATATCACATATGTTGTGTGTAGGATCAGAATATCGCGACATCAATACCTTGCGAGATTAGTAAACGACAGCATTGCGAAGGCGTCGCAGAAGAGTAATATAAATGACGCAATGAATGACGACAGCCGAAACACGAGAAAGATGTGAAGATCTAGCGAAGTTTAGGAGTGTCGCGAGATTGTATACTTGTACACTTGTGATATTTCGCAAGTCATTCCCGAAAATAAAAGACAACTTAGCTGTCATACATTGTATAATACCCTATATAAAGAGTCGAATAAGTTTGTTAGTGAGAGATCTTTTTCCGAGTGTTAGACAAGTCATTAGGAGAGAGAAATTTTGTGGTGATTGTAATTTCTTTAGCTCTTTTCTACTTTATCTTGTAAACATTCAAGCAGAATTAATCAATAAAATCATTGTTGTTCATCTTCAAATGTCTTAGTTGTGTGGATTATTGTGCGGGGTATAATTTGGAGTAGTAGGGAAGGAATTTCATATAATTTTCAACCCTCCCATGATTTACCAAAATTAAGAAATGGCTAGAAGGAGAAATGCATCCGAGCAACCAACAACTGTTAGAAGGAGTAGGAGACTTTCCGGAGAAGAAAGAAATGAAATGGGAGAATCCTCAAGAAGGAACATAAGGAATAATGAAGAAAATCAAATTCAATCACCAATTCAACCAGTAGCGGATAGAACTGTGGATTATGATAGAGTAAGCGTGCATACTTGGAGATCGGATTCTCAGGACGAAAGGGAGAAGAACAACAATCTTGATTCCCACGAATAAAGAAAATCGTATGATGCATACATGAATGAATGCGGGCCGCCGTGTATGCCGAACGTGGGTCTTATTCACATATGCTTGACTGAAATTTGAAACTTATACCGACTTGAAAGTTATACCTTAGAACTTTAAATCAATACTGATCGGAATCAGGAGGACTAAAATATTCGACTCGAATTTGTACCGGATTTGAATGGTATTGGACCGCCATATGCTCCGCTCGTGAGTTGTGTCTTGCCGTGTGACTATACTTCTCATGTGCTTTTGTACAAGTTCTAACTCCGTTTTTATCTTATTATGAAAGAAGAGAACTCCTATCAACATGTCTTCAAGGTAATGCGCTTTTCTTTAGCTCTTTTCTACTTTATCTTGTAAACATTCAAGGAATTAATCAATAAAATCATTGTTGTTCATCTTCAAATGTCTTAGTTGTGTGGATTATTGTGCGGGGTATAGTGTAGGATTTCCTGCAACTACATATTGGCGCTAGAAACAGGAGAGAGTAAGGATTGACATCGTGATTTGAAAGAATTTGGAGTAGTAGGGAAGGAATTTCATATAATTTTCAACGAGTTTACCAAAATTAAGAAATGGCTAGAAGGAGAAATGCATCCGAGCAACCAACAACTGTTAATGGAATTGATCCGTGAAGGAGTAGGAGACTTTCCTAGAAGAAAGAAATGAAATGGGAGAATCCTCAAGAAGGAACATAAGGAATAATGAAGAAAATCAAATTCAATCACCAATTCAACCAAAAGGAATTAGCGGATAGAAAACAGGGAGAGTCTGTGGATTATGATAGAGTAAGCGTGCATACTTGGAGATCAGATTCTGTGGACGAAAGGGAGAAGAACAACAATTGGTAAAAAATGGACAAGAGGAGAGAGACCGAGAAGGGATTGGAGAAATAATTCATGGAAATGAAGAGATCGCGGCATTAGAGGCGTTGAGACAAAACATACATGAAGAGAGACGATTAGAGGCAGAGGAACGTGCAAATTTGACAAGACAGAATCATGAGCTGAGGATGGAAAACATCAGATTACAAAACTGAAGGTCGAGAAGCACTACAAGGTCAAGTTCAAGATCAGTTAGAGAGGAAAGAAGGAGAATTTTACCTACAGAAAATGCTGATGAAGAAAACCATGAAGAAGCGCAAAATCCAGGCATAGAACATTGCGAGAGAAGAGAAATGATGGAAGATAGTTATGTTCCACGTCCCGAGACTTTTCAAAATGGGAAGACTGATGGAAATCGAGGAAATAGGCATCTTCAGAGGCAGAATAATCCAATTGATGAAGAAAATCAAGAAGAAGGAAGAAGAATATTGCATGGGAGAGAAGCACAGAGGAAGCAAAAAGAGATTGAGGATGAAATTAAAAGACATTATGTTGAACAAGCACGTCCAGCTCGCAAGAGAGAAAGATTGAGAACAGAAATGGAAGAACAGGAGTTAAAAGAGGTAATTCGCCAGAATAATCATGATAATCGAGAAAGAAGGCGAGAACAAAATCGCAACAATGATAATATTAATGAAGAATATGAAAGAGCACAAAGGAGAGCTGATAGGCAACAAAGAAGAGAAATTGATAGATATAACGGTGTGCGAATTCGTGAAAGAAGTGAAGGAGAAGATCGCAGAGAAAGACGAGAAGAGAATGATGAAAGTCAAAGCAGACATGAACGTAGGAGAAGAGAAGCGTAACTAAAAAGACCAATAGATTCAAATTCTGATGTAAATGAACAAATTTTGAGAGAATTGGCAGAAATGAGAGGAATGATGAACAATAAAAGGGGAAGAGGAAAGAGACAGTTAGATGAAGCCATAGAAGAAGCTGCGAAAACTCCGTTCACACAAGAGATACAATTGGGAGGAATACCACCGAAGTGCAACTTACCTACATTAACCAAAGATTTTCGATGGAACAACTTGTGCGATACAACATATCAAAGCTTATATGAGATGTATGTTACAATGGGAGAATCATGATGCTATATTGTGCAAATATTTTGCATCAAGCTTGACAGGAGAAGCTTTGAAATGGTTTGAAGTACTACCGAAGAACACAATAACATCTTTCAATCACTTGCAGGCTATATTTTTAGGGGCATACATAAGTAATAATTCCTCGCGACCTGGTATTGAAGATGTATTTGGGTTAAAACAAAGGGTTGGTGAAAGTTTGAAGCATCTAACTGTGAGATAGAAGACAATGTGTAGCGAAATGGCTGGTCGCGTGGAGGAGAGATATCTCATCTTATCATTCATTAATGCTATGTTCGCGACAAATCTGTTATATATTCAAATTTTTAGAGTTAAGAATACAATCACAATGACTGAGTTGCGAGAGCTTCAGGAGGAGTATATTGCTTTAGAGGAAAAGAAAAATGAGATGGAATCATACCCTGTCGCGAATACAAGTTCAGGAGCTGCGTATGCAAGTTTGTTACCCAAATTGATAAATACTGTGGCGAGTACCTCGCAAGGTCAACAAGGAATGAGGATACCGGATGATGGTCAGCAAAAGTTGGTAACCATGAGAAGTCGCGATCAGGAAGAATTTGAAAGAGAAAGAAATTTCTACAACCGTGGCGAAAATAATAAAATTCAAAGGCTTGATCAACCGCAAGAAACCTATGGAGGTCAGAGGCATAATTCGCAAGAAATCTATGGAGGTCAGAGGCATAACTATCATAGAGGGCAGCGAGGTCACAGTGTAGTTTGGGAAGAAATCAATATGCCTCCATTAAACGCTAGCGTGGAGAAAATATGGGAAGCTATAATCTTGATGGAAAACATACCTGCACCATGGAACATGGGGAATGAACCGCCTCCAGGTGACAGAAGTCATGAATTTTGTTCCTATCACCATTTTCATGGACACCTAACGAATGATTGTAGGAATATAAAAAGAATCATCCTCAGAATGATAGACCAAGGGAAGCTAAACCAATTCTTAAAATGTGAAGAGAAGACTCATCCATTACCAACACCTCCAGAAAATCACAGAGTAAATACGACAAAAGGGAAAGAAACATTTGTAGTAGAAGTTGGAGTGAAGGCCAAAAACTTGTTCTGCAATTCTATCGTACATTCGTACAGGACAATCGAAGATTTTCATGATAGTGTTCTCAGTAGGGTTTTCAAAGAGATGCTGACAATAGAGAAGTAATGAACATCGCGAAGACATCGCCACTAAAAGAATGGCAAACGCAGATTATTTCTTTTACCGCAGAAGAGGTCCCTGAGGGTGGCGAGATGCATGACAGTCCATTAGTGGTAAGATTGGAGATTAACCCAAAACCTGTTGGTGATGAAGATGACGGGGCAGAAAATTCATGGGCAATAAATAGAATCTTAATTGATACTTTGAAGCTCTGTAAACATCCTTTTTACCACACTTACAAGACTATGGGAGGGAAAGACGAAGACTTGATACCTTCAACCTATAAGATTTATGGTTTTAATGGCACTGCCAATAAACCTAAAGGAGAAACTCGTATGCGAATACCATTGAAAGGATTATCAACTGAAATCTTGTTTTGCATAGTCGATGTGGAATCCCCCTATAATGCATTAATTGGGCGACCTTGGTTACATGAGATCTTGGGTGTAGCATCAACTTACCACCAGTGCATCAAATTTCCTCATCCAAGCGGTGTTGGAGTTATAAAAGGAGATTGGGCTGAGGGACAAAAGTGCTATGAAGTTGATGTGGAGTCTTGCGAGGAAAGGGTTGCTCAAAAGAAGAATTGGAAGCGGAAAATCAAAGAAGAACAAAGAAGAGAAAGACTGATGGTGGACACAATAGAAGTGAGAGATGAAGATATATTGCGAAACCAATGCTTGAAAACAATTGGAAATTGCGATGGTCTCGCAAAAGGGAAAGAAATATCAGGAAATTTGAATGAAGAAATAGAGAGCAACAGGAATAAGAAGTGTAAGAAATAAATAGTTGATTTTAGAGTTGTGTAAAAAATAAAATAAAATAAATGATGATCAAGTAAGGAATACACGAAAGTCTCGCGATTAATGAATATAACGAAAGTTTGGTTAAATAATTACAGCGAGATCACAACAAATGAAGCAAGATTATGTGATAATTTCACAAAGATAATGAGAAGAAATAATCAAAGATCAATGAATGATTGCAAGAATTGATAGAAATTAAAGAATGAGTGAATGGGACAAACCTTTATGGCGTACACCCTAGTTCGCGAATGATATTTCGCAAGAGGCAAATGTAAGACCTAAAGTGCGTCATATAAGGGGTATCTCTTGACATGGCTCAGGGAAAAGGTTACACCGCCCGGAACCCGAGTCATGAAAATTTGGGGTCAATAAAGCCCATCCTGGGAGATACCTTGGATTTCCAACTATATATATAAGGTTATACCCTGGTTGGACGACCGAGGGTCTCTTCCAAGGAGTCGATGTATGACCAAGGCTCCGAGGTACACGGTTGAGCCAAGAGTGCCTCGGGGCATTTGAAGTGTCTCGGCCATTCTTGGAAAGTCTTGGCACATGCCGCACTCGGCCCAAGAAAACTCCACTTAGGGTGCAGTCTCGTAACCATAAGCCCTATAGGTATAAGGGATAAGAGGCTGCGAAAAAAACTGGTTGTTGTTAAGACCGGATGGGAGGAGCTAGTCTTGTATGGCCGATGTACGCCTCCTTGAAGGGGCAACCCGGGAGATGATAAGGGCGGCACCCTCCATTAGGGAGCTCATAAGTGTCTTAAGACGCAAATGTCATGAGGCTCTATTTTCGCAAGAAAATTTAGGCTTGTCATATTTGTGCGATGATCCTGTAGAGGCAATAATACTAACGCGAGGGTAAGACGAGATCAATGGGTCTTTACATGAAAGTGTAAAGACGTCCTGCGATTTCGTCGCAAAGACGGCAATGTCATGGGGCTTTATGTTCGCAAGAACATTTAGGCCTGTCATATTGTCGCAAGAAAAATATCCTGCAGAGGCAAAAATACTAAAGAACTGATAAGACAAGATCAAGGGATCGTTACATGAAAGTGTAAAGACGTCCTGCGATTTTGTCGCAAGACGGCAATGTCATGGGACTTTATGTTCGTAAGAATATTTAGGCCTGTCATATTGACGCAAAAATGAGGGGTGGCAAAATAAGGCCTTTAACTAGGAAGGCAAAATAAGACCACACATGAGCAATGATAAGACAAGATCAATGGGTCATTACATGAAAATGTAAAGACGTCCTGCGATCTTGTCGCAATGATGAATTTCAACATAAATGAAGATAAGATCACACAAGAAATTGAGTAACCAAATAAACTTGTGAAAATGGCTATATTTCTTCATTTATTTGTGAAGAATTAGCAACAACGAGCTGCGAAACTAAGAAGTATTATTACTTAAAGATTATCGATTTAATCTCTCATGTGAAAATAAATAACAGAGGCAAGTATGGGAATGATTAGAGTAAAAACTTGTTATTTATTTTAATATGATAGATTTACAGTAAGAGATTACAAAAATGGAAGGCTAGAAGGATAAATGTACAAGTATCACAAGAAGAGAAAAAGGAAAATGGATCTATCTCTCAGTTTATTCTTCTTTTTCATCAGATTCTTTATCAGACTCCTCTTCTTCGCTTGCATCACTATAAGAGACATATGAGGAAGGCATATTTTCAGGAACTTCATCAAGAAGACAAGGATATGAAGAAAGAGGAATGCGATGGTCATCACAAACTGTCTCAATAGTTTGATTGCGAAAACGAACATCGTCATTATTGAAATTCGCTACTGTAGTTTGTTATTGCTTCTTCAACCTGGAATACTTGTTGTTGCGAAGAGAGAGGTCCTTTGCAAGTTGTTCTTTTTTCAGATTCAAGTTCTTCAATCCTTGTTTGATATCTCTTCTCAGCTTCTGCGAACGTATGATAATGAGTCAGTAACTTAATAGCAGTTTCACAAAAAACAAGTGGTAAAGTAAAGAAGAACAGTTAACAACCTTCTCTGTCAGAAATCATATCTTTAACCAAGGCAGTATGCTCAGCATGAAGACTGACGTTAACACCTAAGTTATTTCTGGCATTATCTAAAACTTTCGCATCCCAAGCGAATTCATCATCACTATTTATGACAAGAAGTGAACAAATTTAATTTTCTCGCTCATTAAGTATGGCATTTTGGCGAAGAGATTCATCTCGTTCAATTTGGACTTCAAGAATAGTTTTTTGGAATTTCGCTAATGCTTGTGCACCTTGATTAGCAATGCGATCCTTGTCATCTATAAGTCTATTAATTTTCTTCCTTAGAATATTATTATTCTCGTGGGAGCTAAGATATAAACATTTAAATCGGTTGGCTAAACCTAAACTAGATCTATGCTCAATTTCTAAGAGATGAAATTTGGTTCGAAGTTCATTTATTGAAAGAGAGTTAATTTTGTTCGACGAACTACTTAAAGATTCGTTGAGATGAGCAAGAAGAGCATCATTATCCATAGGCTCAGGAAATGAATGGAAAAGGATGGCTTCTTCAGAAAGATTATAAATGTCTCATAAAATGATAAGTCAGGCAAAGAAAAATAAATGACAAAATAAAAACGAGGAAAAGAGAAGAGTTTTGTACCATAAAGTTGTTGATTAGCACTTTGAAGGGTAGAAATTTTATTCTTCTGAGTAGAAGATTCAGCTTCCAGTTGTTGAATTCTTTCGAGAAGAGCAGCTGTCTCATTTTCACTCTTCTTGCGAGATGTCGCAACTTCAACTTCTAGTTCTTTGTTCTTCTCCTTAAGTTGAAGGTTTTTCTTTTCAAGATAGTTGCGCCTTTTCTCGAGATCTGAGGCAACAACAAAGGAAGCTCTCCCAGACTATAAAGGAAAGTAAAGAAATTGTTAAGATAAGGTTTATAATTGAAATCACAAAGAAATAAAGAAATATGAACATACCAAGGCACTAAGTGCATTTAAGAAACTGGGAGTCATTGTCCTAGAAACTCCACGAAAAGAATCATTATCCGCTAGCAGGGGAGCATCGCAGATATTTGCGAGAGCTTCGCATATAGCAGAAAAATGATCATCTCCCAAAACTTGCATAGAATCAGAGAAAACACTAGACAGTTGCGCCATAGCAGATTCGACTGAATGATTCTCCTTTGCAAAAGAAGTGTCAACCTCATCATTATCTTCATCAGAGTTCTCGCCGGTTTGGGAGTTAGAGTGAGAAGAGGAATAGATTTTCCGTTTCTTGGAAGATGGAGCAGAAGACTTATCCTTGCGAAGAGTAATCTTATTCTTGCCTTTAGCCTTCGCAGCTTCAGAAATATCATTCTCTTCAACGCCAACCTTTGCACACGAATGAAGATAAGAAACAGAGGCAACAATATTGTTAAAAATAATAAGGAAAAATATTTCTTACTTCATCCATGATTGAACGAAGTATCGCCAGAATACTAGCCTTTGGATTTCTTTTGTAGCTCCTTCTCAATTTGGTGATCTGAAAAATTCGCAAGATTAGATATAAGAGGAAGTGAAGATTGTAAAATAAGTAAAAGTTAGGAAGTATACCTCTTTTGCTTTCTCGGGCCAATTAAATACCCAAGGATGATAATTTGCGAGATTCGCAGGGAGTGTATTGGAACCTGAAATATAAGGTCCGTTCAAAAATAGCGGGAAGACACACCATTTCTCATCTTTAGAGTAGCGAGGAACATTGTTCTTGCCAGAATGCCAATCAATATCTAGCATGAGTATCTTATCGTCGGGAACGTTTACTTTTCTTTTCAATCGGGCACCCCAGCGAGATTTGTCATTCTTCATATTTATCACTTCATAATTTTCAAAAAAGTTTTCAACTGAGTACTTTTCAGTGACTATCTCTAAGTTTGCGAATTTAGGATCTCTCGACGTGTCTATCGGGGTATAGGGCTTTCTAGATCCCTTATCAGCGGCAAATCACGAGGTTGTGTTGTTGTATCCTAGGCAAATTCAAGCATTAGACGGATGCAATCACCACTTAATTGATAAATAGCTCACCCTAGCGATAATTTCTCATGAGCAAGGATTTCATAGAACAAGGGCAGTTCGGGATTGTAGAGAGGAATGGGAAGACTGCGAGGATTTGACCTAGCGAGATTATTCACAATGATGATCGAGAAACAACTTTTCTAAGCGCAGAAAGAATAGTTGAAGATTCTTGATTGGGAATAGTAGACAAGGTGAAACCTTTCTCTTGTAAATTCTTTTGAGTCTCACCCAAAAGGGTTTCATATCTACGACCTAATGATCTCTAAGTGGGAGCCATTCTTAGAATATGGGAATGATTAGAGAATTGAAGATCAAGAGAAAGAAGAAAAGGAAGATTTACAGTCTCCACTAATATGAGTATCTAAACAGACCTAAACGCAAATGCGGAGGAGGAGAATCAAGAAAAATTGCAATGTGTCAGAGAGAAAGTATAAGAGAAAAGGGAAGAGATTAGGATCTCTGACGTTATCAGGGTATAGAGATCCCTTATCAGCGCCACGATAGGCAAATTCAAGCATTAGACGGATGCAATCACCACTTAATTGATAAATAGCTCGCGATAATTTCTCATGAGCAAGGATTTCATAGAACAAGGGCAGTTCGGGATTGTAGAGAGGAATGGGAAGACCTCGCGAGGATTTGACCTAGCGAGATTATGATTTTTTGATCATCACAATGATGATCGATTAAGCATAACAATAACAACATCAACATGATTAACAACAACAAATACAAATTAAAACGAAAGAATAGTTGAAGATTCTTGATTGGGAATAGTAGACAAGGTGAAACCTTTCTCTTGTAAATTCTTTTGAGTCTCACCCAAAAGGGTTTCATATCTACGACCAGGTGGAGCCATTCTTAGAATATGGGAATGATTAGAGAATTGAAGATCAAGAGAAAGAAGAAAAGGAAGATTTACAGTAGCAGAAACGCAAATTGCGGAGGAGGAGAATTGAAGAAAAATTGCAGAGAGAAAGTAAAAAAGAAGAAGAGGAGGGTGAGAAAACTATATATAGAGAAGAATTCTCGAGAAGATAAATGCATTTAATGCGAGAGGGGACGTGAATGGTCAAGAAAAAATGGTTGAAAGAGACGTGTCAAGAAAGGAGTGGAAGAAGAAACATGTGTAATAAATTCTGTGTAGAAGTACGGGATCGTAACAGATAAATATGAATAGTTGCGGCATTTTAAAATACTAATTCTCATGACATTCTCTTCTTCGCAGAGAAGACATGAGAAGAGGCAAGATGTAGGATCAGAATATCGCGACATCAATACCTTGCGAGATTAGTAAACGACGAAGATTGCGAAGGCGTCGCGAGAAGAGTAATATAAATGACGCAATGAATGACGACAGCCGAAACACGAGAAAGATGTGAAGATATAGCGAAGTTTAGGAGTGTCGCGAGATTGTATACTTGTACACTTGCGATATTTCGCAAGTCATTCCCGAAAATAAAGGACAGCTTAGCTGTCATACATTGTATAATACCCTATATAAAGAGTCGAATAAGTTTGTTAGTGAGAGATCTTTTTCCGAGTGTTAGACAAGTCATTAGGAGAGAGAAAGTTTGTGGTGATTGTAATTTCTTTAGCTCTTTTCTACTTTATCTTGTAAACATTCAAGGAATTAATCAATAAAATCATTGTTGTTCATCTTCAAATGTCTTAGTTATGTGGATTATTGTGAGGGGTGTAGTGTAGGATTTCCTGCAACTACATTGTGCTTCCGTGAACAAGAAATCCAAGAGTCGTATTTGTTCGGTGTGGAGGCTCTTTCTCCAATTAATAGCTCGTGTGACGTGATTGAACACGTCTGAAGAAGTGGTTGCAATCCATAAGTACCACGCGCTAGCTTGCTGCTTCCTGATTTCGTGAAGGGCTTTTTCAAAATCCGAAGAATTACTGGTGGCATAACTTCTTTCCTGGATTTAAGCACACGATGATTGAGAGGCCGTTTATTTGTTGAAGCAGGCTGCACTTCAGGACGCTTGCCCAAAACCGTGTACTGGCTATTTGAAGATTTCCTTTGGTCGCCTTGCCCTTCTTTTTCTTTATGTATTCCCTTCTTCTTTGGTGTTCTGAAAGATACGAGGTGCCTCTTTCGTGGTTTTTTTTTTTTGGGTTTTGAATTAATGGGTAATGATTTTATGAGGGTTTGGGTTTGCTTGAGACTTTGCCTTGAGATGATTCAAGAGTAAGAATTTTAAAAGAAATGATGCTATGATTAACTGATAAATTGAAACCCTAATTATGAATGCAAGCAGTGCAATCATTTTTGAGGAATTACAAATATTGCATGAAAAGGGAAATTGCTAAAGGAAACACTAAAAGGAATCTTGGAGGAGAGGGTGGCACGACATCTTAGGTATTGAAGGGTTTGAGCCAACGGGCGTGTATTACTACGCCTTCTAGCTTGTCAGTATTGATGAGCTTGCAGTAACCTCCCAAAATAATTTCCGCCACTAGGTACTGTAGTTGCAGGAATTCCTACACTACACCCCTCACAAGAATCCGCACAACTAAGCCATTGAAGATGAACAACTATGATTTTTATTGATTAATTCCTTGAATCTTTACAAGATAAAATGGAAAAGAGCTAAAGAAATTACAATCACTACAAACTTTCTCTCTCTTAATGACTTGCCTAACACTTGGAAAAAGATCTCTCTCAACAGTCCTGCTCGACTCCTTATATAGGGTATTACACAATGGATGACAGCTAAGTTGTCCTTTATTTTCGGGAATGACTTGCGAAATATCGAAAGTGTACAAATATATAATCTCGCAAGTTTCCTAAATCTCGCTAAGTCTTCACATCTTTCTCGTGTTTTGGCTGCCGTCATTCATTGCGTCATTTATATTACACATTTGCGACACTTTCGCAATATCGTCGTTTATTGATCTCGCGAGGTATTGTTGTTGCGATATTCTGATCCTACATCTTGCCTCTTCTCATGTCTTCTCTGCGAAGAAGAGAATGTCATGAGAATTAGTATTTTTGAAATGCCTCAACGGTTCGTCTTATCTGTTATGATCTCGTACTTTTACACATAATTTATTACACATGTTTCTTCTTCCACTCTTTTCTTGACACGTCTCTTTCAACCGTTTTTTCTTGACCATTCACGTCTCTTCTCGCATTAAATGCATTTATCTTCTCGAGAATTTTTCTCTATATATAGTTTTCTCACCTTCCTCTTCTTCTTTTTTACTTTCTCTCTGCAAAT
Organism: Papaver armeniacum; assembly: GCA_023531295.1. Classification (NCBI taxonomy): domain Eukaryota; kingdom Viridiplantae; phylum Streptophyta; class Magnoliopsida; order Ranunculales; family Papaveraceae; genus Papaver; species Papaver armeniacum. Next base: position 286,291 of record JAJJWW010014984.1, on the reverse strand, counting down.
CTTCTTCAATTCTTCTCCTCTGCAATTCACGTTCCTGCTACTGTAAATCTTCCTTTTCTTCTTTCTTTTGATCTTTAATTTTCTAATCATTCCCATATTGTGAGAATGGCTCCAACCGGCCGTAAATATGAAACTCTTTTGGGTGAGACTCAAAAGAATTTACAAGAGAAGGGTTTCACCTTGTCCACTATTCCCAATCAAGAATCTTCATCTATTCTTTCTGCAAAATTGTTTACTGATCATCATTGTGATGATCAGAAAATCATAATCTCGCTAGGTTAACTCCTCGCAGGTCTTCCCATTCCTCTTTACAATCCCGAACTGCCCTTGTTCTATGAAATTCTTGCTCATGAGAAATTCTCGCGAGCTATTTACCAATTAAGTGGGGATTGCATCCGTTTAATGCTTGAGTTCGCCAATCGTGGCGCTGGTAAGGGTTCTCTGTATCCCGATAACGTCAAAGATCCTAAATTCTCCAACTTAGAGATAATTGCTGAAAAATATTCAGTAGAAAACTTTTTTGAAAATTATGAAGTGATAAATATGAAGAACGATAAATCTCGCTGGGGTGCTCGTCTAAAAAGAAAAGAGAATATTCCCAGCGACAAGATACTCATGCTAGATATTGATTGGCACTCTGGCAAGAACAATGTTCCTCGCTACTCTAAAGACGACAAGTGGTGTGTCTTTCCGCTATTTTTGAACGGACCTTACATTTCTGGTTCCAATATACTCCCTGCGAATCTCTCAAATTATCATCCTTGGGTATTTAATTGGCTCGAGAAAGCAAAAGAGGTATACTTCCTAACTTTTACTTATTTTACAATCTTTATTTCCTCTTATATCTAAGTTTGGGAATTTTTTAGATCACCAAATTGAGAAGAAGTTACGAAAGGAATCCAAAGGCGAGTACTTTGGCGATACTCCATTCGATCACGGATGAAGTAAGAAATACTTTTCTTCTTTATTTTTAACAATATTGTTTCCTCTGTTTCTTATCTTCATTCGTGTGCGAAGGTTGGCGTTGAAGAAGGTGATATTTCTGAAATTGCGAAAGCTAAAGGAAAGAGTAGAATTCCACTTCGCAAGAATAAATCTTCTGCTCCATCTTCTAAAAAACGGAAAATCCACTCCTCTTCTCACTCTGGTTCTCAATCCAGTGAGAACTCCGATGAAGATAATGATGATGTTGACACTTCTTTTGCGAAGAAAAATCATTCAGTTGAATCTGCAATGGCGCAACTATCTAGTGTTTTCTCTGATTCTATACAAGGAATGGGAGATGATCGTTTTTCTGCCATTTGCGAAGCTCTCGCAAATATCTGTGACGCCCCTTTGCTAGAGGATAATGATTCTTTTCGTGGAGTTTCCAGAACAATGACTCCCAGTTTCTTAAATGCACTTAGTGCCTTGGTATGTTCATATTTCTTTATTTCTGCGTGATTTGAATTATAAACCTTATCTTAACAATTTCTTTATTTTCCTTTATAGTCTGGGAGAGCTTCCTTTGTTGTTGCCTCAGATCTCGAGAAAAGGCGCAACAATATCGAAGAGAAAAAACCTTCAACTTAAGGAGAAGAACAAAGAATTGGAGGCTGAAACTGTTTCTCTTCGCAAGAGAGATAAAGAACTTGGAAATGAAACTGCTGTTCTTCGCGAAAAAATCAAACAATTTGAAGTTGAATCTTCTTCTCAGAAGGATAAAATATCTAGCCTTCAAAATGCTAATCAACAACTTTATGGTATAAAATTCTTCTCCTTTTCTTATTCTTATTTTGTCATTTACTTTTCTTTATCTGACTTATCATTTTCGCAGACATTTATAACCTTTCTGATGAAGCTATTCTTCTTCACACATTTCCCGAGCCTATGGATAACGATGCTCTTCTTGCCCATCTCAATAATTCTGTAAATAGCTTTTCAAATGACATAATCAAACATCTTTCTTTGAACGAACTTCAATCCAGATTCCGTCTCTTAGAAGCAGATCATAGATCTAGCTTAAGTTTAGCCTACCAAATGAAACACCTGCATCTTAGTTCCCAAGAGAAAATTAGTATTTTAAGGAAGAAAGTTAGCGATCTTATAGATGATAAAGATCGCATTGCTAATCAAGGCGCTCAAGCATTAGGAGAATTTCAAAAAGCTCTTATTGAAGTTCAAATTGAGCGTGATGAATCTATTCGTCAAAATACTGTTCTTAGCGAAAGAGAGAATCAAATTCGTTCTCTTCTTCTTATAAATAATGACGATGAATTCGCTTGGGCTGCGAAAGTTCTAGATAATGCCAGAAATAACTTAGGTGTTAACGTTAGCCTTCATGCTGATCAATCTGCCTTGGTTAAAGACATGATTTCTGACAGAGAAGGTTGTTAATGGTTCTTCTTTATTTTATCGTTTCTTTTTTGTGAAATTGCTATTAAGTTACTAATCCATTATCATACGTTCGCAGAAGCTGAGAAGAGGTATCAAACAAGGATTGAAGAACTTGAATCAAAAAGAACAACTTGCAAAGGACCTCTCTCTTCGCAACGACAAGTATTCCAAGTTGAAGAAGCAACTACAAACTATCAGTAGCGAATTTCAATAATGATGTTTGTTCGTTTTCGCAATCAAACTATTAAGACAGTTTGCGGTGACCACAACATTCCTCTTTCTTCATATCCTTGTCTTATTGATGAGGTTCCTGAAAATATGCCTTCCTTGGATGTCTCTGATAGTGATGCTAGCGAAGAAGAGGAGTCCGACAAAGAGTCTGATGAAAAAGAAGAATGAACTGAGAGATTGCTCCATTTTCCTCTTTCTCTTCTTGTAATGTACATTTATCCTTTTAGCCCTCCATTTTTGTAATCTCTTACTGTAAATTTCTTGAATCTTTAAATATAGATTCTACCTTATTCCTTCTTTCTCTTTTTATTTATATTTGAATGGGAGATTAAGTATAATTTCGCAGATATTTTCTGTTGAATTCTGTCATTGCAACAAGATCGCAGGACGTCTTTACAGTTTTATGTAACGACCCATTGATCTTGCCTTATCATTTCTTGTGTGGTCTTATTTTGCCTTCCTAGTTAAAGGTCTTATTTTGCCACCCCTCAGTTTTTGCGACAAAATCGCAGGACGTCTTTACACTTTCATGTAACGACCCATTGATATTGCCTTATCATTTCTTTAGTATTTTTGCCTCTGCAGGATATTTTTCTTGCGACAATATGACAGGCCTAAATATTCTTGCGAACGTAAAGCCCCATGACATTGCCGTCTTTGCGACGAAATCGCAGGACGTCTTTACATTTTCATGTAAAAACCCATTGATCTCGTCTTACCCTCGCGTTAGTATTATTGCCTCTTCAGGATCATCACACAAATATGACAAGCCTAAATTTTCTTGCGAAAATAGAGCCTCATGACATTTGCGTCTTAAGACACTTATCAGCTCCCTAATGGAGGGTGACGCCCTTATCATCTCCCTGGTTGCCCCTTCAAGGAGGCGGACATCGGCCATACAAGACTAGCTCCTCCCATCCGGTCTTAACAACAACCAGTTGTTTTCGCAACCTCTTATCCCTTATACCTATAGGGCTTATGGTTACGAGACTGCACCCTAAGTGGAGTTTTCTTCGGCCGAGTGCGGATGTGCCAAGACTTGCCAAGAATGGCCGAGACACTTCAAATGCCCCGGCACTCTTGGCTCAATCGTGTACCTCGGCGCCTTGGTCATACACTGACTCCTTGGAAGAGACCCTCGGTCGTCCAACCAGGGTATAACCTTATATAGTTGGAAATCCAAGGTATCTCTCCTGGATGGGCTTTATTGACCCCAAATTTCCATGACTCAGGTTCCAGGTGCGGTGTAACCTTTTCCCTGAGTCATGTCAAGAGATACCCCCTTATATGACGCACTTTAGGTCTTACATTTTCCTCTTACGAAATATCATTCGCGAACTAGGGTGTACGCCATAAAGGTTTGTCCCATTCGTATATATCATTGATTTTTGATCATTTCTTCTCATTATCTCTGCGAAATTATCACGTAATCTTGCTTTGTTTGCTGTGATCTTCGTTCTAATTATTTAACCGGATTTTCATATATTCTGTCTCGCGAAACTTTCGCGTACTCCTTCTTCAATCGTCATATTCTTTGTACTTTCGACATGTCTTTTTCCTTCATATTTTTTTTTACACAAATCTAAAGTCAATTCTTCATTTCTTACACTTCTTACTTCTGTTGCTCTCTGCTTCTTCATTTAAATTTCCTGATATTTCCTTCCCTTTTGCGAAACCATCGCAATTTCCCATTGTCTTCAGACATTGGTTTCGCAATGTATCTTCAGCTCTCACTTCTATTGCGTCCACCATCAGTCTGTCCCTTCTTTGTACTTCTTTAATGTTCTGTTTCCAATTCTTCTTTTGAGCAGCCCTTTCCTCGCAAGATTCCACATCAACTTCATAGCACTTTTGTCCCTCAGCCCAATCTCCTTTTATAACTCCAACACCACTGGTATGAGGAAATTTGATGCACTGGTGGTAAGTCGATGCTACACCCTAGATCTCATGTAACCAAGGTCGCCCAATTAATGCATTATAGGGGGATTCCACATCGACTATGCAAAACAAGATTTCAGTTGATAATCCTTTCAGTGGTATTCGCATACGAGTTTCTCCTTTAGGTTTATTGGCAGTACCATTAAAACCATAAATATTATAGGTTTAAGGTATCAAATCTTCGTCTTTCCCTCCCATAGTCTTGTAAGTGTGGTAAAAAAGGATGTTTATAGAGCTTCCAGTATCAATTAAGATTCTATTTATTGCCCATGAATTTTCTGCCCCATCATCTTCATCATCAACAGGTTTTTGGTTAATCTCCAATCTTACCACTAATGGACTGTCATGCATCTCGCCACCCTCAGGTACCTCTTCTGCGGTAAAAGAAATAATCTGCGTTTGCCATTCTTTTAGTGGCGATGTCTCCGCGATGTTCATTACTTCTCTATTATCAGCATCTCTTGCGAAAACCCTACTGAGAACACTATCATGAAAATCTTCAATTGTCCTGTACGAATGTACAATAAAGTCGCAGAACAAGTTTTTGGCCTTCGCTCCAACTTCTACTACAAATATTTCTTTCCCTTTTGTTGTATTTACTCTGTGAATTTCTGGAGGTGTTGGTAATGGTTGAGTCTTCTCTTCAAATTTTAAGAAATGATTTAGCTTCCCTTGGTCTATCATTCTGAGGATGATTCTTTTTACATTCCTACAATCATTCGTTAGGTGTCCATGAAAATGGTGATAGGAACAGAATTCATGACTTATGTCACCTGGAGGCGGTTCATTCCCCATGTTCCATGGTGCATGTATGTTTTCCATCAGGATTATAGCTTCCCATACTTTCTCCACTAGCGTTTAGTGGAGGCATCTTGATTTCTTCCCATACTACCCTATGACCTCGCTGCCCTCTATGATAATTATGCCTCTGACCTCCATAGGTTTCTTGCGGCTGATCAAGTCTTTGAATTTTATTATTTCCGCCACGGTTGTAGAAATTTCTTTCTCTTTCAAATTCTTCCTGATCGCGACTTCCCATGGCTACCAACTTTTGCTGACCATCATCCGGTATCATCATTCTTTGTTGACCTTGCGAGGTACTCGCCACAGTGTTTATCAATTTGGGTAACAAACTTGCATTCGCAGCTCCTGAACTTGTATTCGCGACGGGGTATGATTCCATCTCATTTTGCTTTTCTTCTAGAGCAATATACTCCTCCCGAAGCTCTCGCAACTCAGTCATTGTGATTGTATTCTTGACTCTAAAAATTTGAATATATAATAGATTTGTCGCGAACATAGCATTAATGAATGATAAGATGAGATATCTCTCCTCCACACGACCAGCCATTTTGCTACACATTGTCTTCCATCTCACAGTTAGATGCTTCAAGCTTTCACCAACCCTTTGTTTTAACCCAAATACATCTTCAATACCAGGTCGCGAGGAATTATTACTTATATATGCCCCTAAAAATATAGCCTGCAAGTGATTGAAAGATGTTATTGTATTCTTCAGTAGTCCTTCAAACCATTTCAAAGCTTCTCCTGTCAAACTTGATGCAAAATATTTGCACAATATAGCATCATGATTCTCCCATTGTAACATACATCTCATATAAGCTTTGATATGTTGTATCGCACAAGTTGTTCCATCGAAAATGCTGGTTAATGTAGGTAAGTTGCACTTCGGTGGTATTCCTCCTAATTGTATCTCTTGTGTGAACGGAGTTTTCGCAGCTTCTTCTATGGTTTCATACAACTGTCTCTTTCCTCCTTCCCTTTTACTATTCATCATTCCTCTCATTTCTGCCAATTCTCTCAAAATTTGTTCATTTACATCAGAATTTGAATCCATTGGTCTTTTTAGTTCCGCTTCTCTTCTCCTGCGTTCATGTCTACTTTGACTTTCTTGTTCATCATTCTCTTCTTGTCTTTATCTGCGATCTTCTCCTTCATTTCTTTCACGAATTCGCACACCGTTATATCTATCAATTTCTCTTCTTTGTTGCCTATCGGTTCTCCTTTGTACTCTTTCATATTCTTCATTGATATTATCATTGTTGCGATTTTGTTCTCGCCTTCTTTCTCGATTATCATGATTATTCGGCGAATTGCTTCTTCCAATTCTTGATTTTCCATTTCTCGTTCTTAATCTTTCCCTCTCGCAGGCTAGACGTGCTTGTTCAAAGATAATGTCTTTCAATTTCATCTTCAATCTCTTTTTGCTTCCTCCGTGCTTCTCTCCCATGCAATATTCTTCTTCCTTCTTCTTGATTTTCTTCATCAACTGGATTATTCCGCCCCTGACGCTGCCTATTTCCTTGATTTCCATCATTTTGCCCATTTTGAAGAGTCTCGGGACGTGGGATATAACGATCTTCCATCATTTCTCTTCTCTCGCAATGTCCTGTGCCTGGATTTTGCGCTTCTTCTTGGTTTTCTTCATCAGCATTTTCTGTAGGTAAAATTCTCCTTCTTTCCTCTCTAACTGATCTTGAGCTTGACCTTGTAGTGCTTCTCGACCTTCTGTTTTGTAATCTCATGTTTTCCATCCTCAACTCATGATTTTATCTTGTCAAATTTGCACGTTCCTCTCCGCTCTAATCGTCTTTCTTCATGTATTGTTTGTCTCAACGCCTCTAATGTCACGATCTCTTCATTTCCATGAATTATTTCTCCAATCCCTTCTCGGTCTCTCTCCTCTTGTCCATTGTTTACCAATTGTTGTTCTTCTCCCCTTTCGTCCACAGAGTCTGATCTCCAAGTATGCACGCTTACTCTATCATAATCCATAGTTCTATTTGCTACTGGTTGAATTGGTGATTGAATTTGATTTTCTTCATTATTCCTTATGTTCATTCTTGAGGATTCTCCCATTTCATTTCTCCCTTCTCCAGCAAGTCTCCTACTCCTTCTAACAGTTGTTGGTTGCTCGGATGCATTTCTTCTTCTAGCCATTTCTTAATTTTGGTAAACTGTTGAAAATTATATGAAATTCCTAACCTACTACTCCAAATTGTTTCAAATCACGATGTCAATCCTTACTCTCTCCCTGTTTCTAGCGCCAATATGTAGTTGCAGGAAATCCTACACTACACCCCTCACAAGAATCCGCACAACTAAGCCATTGAAGATGAACAACTATGATTTTTATTGATTAATTCCTTGAATCTTTACAAGATAAAATGGAAAAGAGCTAAAGAAATTACAATCACTACAAACTTTCTCTCTCTTAATGACTTGCCTAACACTCGGAAAAAGATCTCTCTCAACATTCCGCTTCGACTCCTTATATAGGGTATTACACAATGGATGACAGCTAAGCTGTCCTTTATTTTCGGGAATGACTTGCGAAATATCGCAAGTGTACAAATATATAATCTCGCAAGTTTCCTAAATCTCGCTAAGTCTTCACATCTTTCTCGTGTTTTGGCTGCCGTCATTCATTGCGTCATTTATATTACTCATTTGTGACACTTTCGCAATATCGTCGTTTATTGATCTCGCGAGGTATTATTGTTGCGATATTCTGATCCTACAGGTACGGCTCATCTTTCCCTTCTGTGGAATCGTACGGAGCAGGCTGAGCTACAACCATTATTACCATATCTCCAAATTGAAATGGATTTTGGCGTTGCGCCATTACTTTCCCAGATTCCTTATCTTTAACTGTGACAGCTTCTAAACTCTTGATAAAATACTTGAAAGGACCAGCATCCCATTCACATCTCCTAGTAACGACTGGGTTGATAATCCGATCGAGTCCCCAAGTTTTGATGGGAGGAGAAGTGACTAGTTGCAAAAAGGGTTGTTCTATGAGACTTACTTGTGCCCGGAATATGCGAACGAATGCTGACGGGCTGTCTCCAGGAAGTTGCGTCACATTTGTGAGTTGTTGATGCGGCAACAAGTAGCCCTCAGGATTGGATGGATTGTTGGAGATCCTTTCAGGTATAGATACTGGCAAAGGACATACTCCTAGCTCCGCCTCGTTTTCGTGTATCCATGAGCGCCCCAGAACCATATCATAATTCGGGTACTCTTTAACTATATGAAATTTAGCGTGTGTTAGAGCATCTCCCACCTTGATTTCAAGATTAATGTACCCGTAAGCATCTCTGGCTTCTCCTTCGGAATTTTTTATTATGGGTGGGTAGTGAACAACTTCCTACTTTGAAATCTTTGCAGCTCTCAGAGTCTTGACAGTGACAATATTGAAATCAGATTCTGCATCAATCATTATGCTGTCAAATTCGACATCCTTCAAGTGAGCGGTGGTTAGGAGTCCCAGTTGTATCCATTAGTCGCGCTTCCTAGGAAAGATTGGGGTTTGGGAGCGGATTCCCTAACTGGAACTAGACGCTTGCCTGATACGACACAGTTGAGAGCTCCAAACATGTCTTGATGCTACGACTTGGAGAAATACAGAATCTCACATAATGCTCCATCTTAGACTGCACAGTTTTGTGGACGGAGTCCCCATAAATCATGCAGCTCCTGATAAATGCATTTATGTGTCTATTTTGATCTCGATTTTCTATATTGTTAGTACCATTTTTGTACTTATTTTTATATTTTATGTTTTTGTAGGTGTTTTTGGAGAAATAAGCTTTTGCGGGAAAATTGGCTCGGAAAGTGGTATTTGCGCTCGTGGGAGAAAATTACTATTCGGACCCTCAGTTTAGATAAGGGGCATCTCAATTATTAAGGGGTCCTCTAATGATAAGGGGTACCCTAATTGCTATTTACACCTCACATCTATTCGCACCCCAAAAGTGCTAGGGGGACACCCATCATCTTCTTCACGAGAACTGGAATTGGCGAGAAATGCTGTATTTGAAAATGTATTACAGCGAACTTACCAGGCTTGATTTTAGCATGTTTTTCTCGGATATATGAGCTACTATGGATTGGATTGGGCCTGTTTTAATAAAACATGATGGGTAATGGTTCTAAACTTGATTAAAAAGGCAGATCACCGGGCTGTCATCAAAACAGGGGACCGGGATAAGTTCTATCTTTGGGAAGAGATATAGCCGGATTTTTACACGGAAATAAAGTCAGATAAACTTATTTCGACTTTACATGGAAGAGTACGTGTCTTAGAACTAAAAAGAAGGAGCGAATCACGTCATATTTGGTAGTTGTTTCAAAACAGAGGTGGAGTTATTTCGAGCACTTCTGGTTATATATTTGGGAAGATACGATGAGTTATAAGGAAGTTTACTCTATCCAAGGCATTATTCTTTCTTATATGGAGTGTAAACAATTCAGCTGACGCGTAAAGAAGAGAAGAAATATCCAAGTCTCGTGACTTTTGGACGAAGAAAAAGATTTAGGTTTTGAAGATTTTGTCGAGTTATATGAACCCTGTTATGTATAAATGTGCTGTTGGGAGGTCACAGGGGGGATATCGAGACTTAGTGTAGAGTTGGGGTACGCTACAGAGGAAAAAAAAAAGATGCAGAGGTGAATTTCAGAGTTGCAGCATCAGCAGGTGGAGGAGAAGACGAAGACGAAGAACAGACAGCCAAAGTCTGTCGCAGAGGACTGTGGCAAAACTACTGTAGAAAAGAAGTATCGTTTAAAAGGCAGTCTTATTTCTTCACATAATGATCTGTTTGTAACGCCTCTTCAGCGTTGCAAAATCGCCTGAGTTATTAGCTTTCTCTTGTTTTTCAAACTTTTGATCTATGAACACCTATTTTGAGCACGTGATTAATATGAGGAGATAAACCCCATTGCTGAGGCGACAAAGGAAGCCATTTTTTCCAATTATTATGTGGTAATTTCTATTTAACTTAATTTTTGCGATTCTTTTATGATTATTTGCACTGAACTGAAATCGAATATATGATTCTGATTAAGTGGTTGTGTTCTCAATTGATGGGTCATGCTTAGGTTAAGTCTTTTGATGATCCATGCTTTCGATTTACAACTATTGTTGTGAGAATCTACTTGTCTAGATAAAAATATTAGAATCACTTTAAATGTAAAGAGTTGCATGAATAATGATTAGAAAAAGAAATAAATTGAGACCAGACCATCAGACCAAACGGAATAAATTGAACAAAGTCGACCACTAGTACCCTTGTATATGCCAGCTGAGTTGACCTAGAGTTAGGATTATCGACCACTGGTTCCCTTGTATATGCAGTGTGTTGATATTAGTCCGCACCCAGATCTCACCATTAGGATAGGTTCGTTTTGGCAAATGGCCTTCTTAGATATGAGAAACACCATTCACCTTAGTCAACATCAAAACCATCTATGTTTTTCTATATCCATCTCATAATCTATCCATGTGATTGGTTGACTCCGGTTATGATGTCCAGAAACTATCTGAGTAGAGCTCTGTCACTTATATATGAATTTTAGTGTGCTTGAGTGCAAACTCGTGTACATCAATTGGAATTTCGCATCAGGGTACTTCCTCCTGTAGTCATTAAGTATGCCAACCAAGGAGATTCTTTAGTGCCTTCCAAGGTTCTGCGTAGATAGTTAGGGTATGGAGTGTAAAAGGTTTTGTGGGTATATCTCTTGTAATCCCTCCCGAGATTATAATTCGGCCACTAGGGCCACCTAGGGGTTTAAAGGCTTGTTGCATACGCTGAATGCAATCGACGATGCCTGCGACAATGAGTTAGGATTTTATTTTGTAGATTTGATTTGCTCGGGACTAGCAAATAATAAGTTTGTGGGTATTTGATAAATGCATTTATGTGTCTATTTTGATCTCGATTTTCTATATTGTTAGTACCCATTTTTGTACTTATTTTTGTATTTTATGTTTTTGTAGGTGTTTTTGGAGAAATAAGCTTTTGCGGGAAAATTGGCTCGGAAAGTGGTATTTGCGCTCGTGGGAGAAAATTACTATTCGGACCCTCAGTTTAGATAAGGGGCATCTCAATTATTAAGGGGTACTCTAATGATAAGGGGTACCCTAATTGTCTTTTACACCTCACATCTATTCGCACCCCAAAAGTGCTAGGGGGACACCCATCATCTTCTTCACGAGAACTGGAATTGGAGGGAAATGCATGAAAAATGCATGTTTGAAAATGTATTACAAATAACTTACTCATGCTTGATTTTAGCATGTTTTTCTCGGATATATGAGCTGCTATGGATTGGATTGGGCCTGTTTTGATAAAACATGATGGGTAATGGTTCTAAGCTTGATTAAAAAGGCAGATCACCGGGCTGTCATCAAAACAGGGGACCGGGATAAGTTCTATCTTTGGGAAGGGATATAGCCGGATTTTTACACGGAAATAAAGTCATATAAACTTGTTTCGACTTTACAGGGAAGAGTACGTGTCTTAGAACTAAAAAGAAGGAGCGAATCACGTCATATTTGGTAGTTGTTTCAAAACATAGGTGGAGTTATTCCAGCACTTCTGGTTATATATTTGGAAAGATACGATGAGTTATAAGGAAGTTTACTCTATCGAAGGCATTATTCTTTCTTATATGGAGTGTAAATAATTCAGCTGACGCGTAAAGAAGAGAAGAAATAGCCAAGTCTCGTGACTTTTGGCCGAAGAAAAAGATTTAGGTTTTGAAGATTTTCTCGAGTTATATGAACCATGTTATGTATAAATATGCTGCTGGGAGGTCACAGGGGGATATCTAGACTTAGGGTAGAGTTGGGGTACGCTACAAAGGAGAAAGAAAAGCCGCAGAGGTGAATTGCAGAGTTGCAGCAGCAGCAGGTGGAGGAGAAGAAAAAGACGAAGAACAGACAGCCAAAGTCTGTCGCAGAGGACTCAATGGCAAAACTACTGCGAAAAGAAGTATCGTTTAAAAGGCGGTCTTATTTTTCTCAGAATGATCTGTTTGTAACGCCTCTTCAGCGTTGCAAACTGCCTGAGTTATTAGCTTTCTCTTGTTTTTCAAAATTTTGATCTATGAACACCTACTTTGAGCACGTGACTAATATGAGGAGCTAAACCCCATTGCTGAGGCGACAGAGAAAGCCATTTTTTCCAATTATTATGTGGTAATTTCTATTTAACTTAATTTTTGCAATTCTTTTATGTTTATTTGCACTTTGAATCAAATCGAATATATGATTCTGATTAAGTGGTTGTGTTCTCAATTGATGGGTCATGCTTAGGTTAAGTCTTTTGATGATCCATGCTTTCGATTTACAACTATTGTTTTGAGAATCTACTTGTCTAGGCAAAAATATTAGAATCACTTTAAATGTAAAGAGTTGCATGAATATTGATTAGATTAAATCACATAAAAATTGGAGTTTGGTGGAATCCCGAGTCTCAGTGCTTTTAAAATCTTGATAACAACATCGTCTTGAGTTTTCTATTTTGAAATATAATTCTAAAATCAAATCTCTACAAGTCTGAGAATCGAACTTTTGTTACCACTTTCTACAACACATCAATTTTTGGCGCCGCCGACGCGGACTTGTATTTAGGTTTAGGTTTTAGGTTTATTGAATTTTTAGGTTTTGAATTTTTATTACTTTTTTTTTTAGATTTTTTGTTCTATTTTACGTCTTTGGTATTTTTGTTTTTGTTGTGCAGGATTGACTCAAAGCTATAAGTGGAAAGTTGAACTTGCCAAAAAAATGAGAAACCAGAGATATTATTTTTGGACTTTTATTTATTAGTTTCTTTATTTTCTTTTGGACTTGTAATTTTCTTTTATTTGGTTGCTTATTTATTATAAAAAAAAAAAAAAAAAAAAACACAGTTGGACATACCAATTGCATCCCTAATCAGATCACCGAGTTTAGGAAAACTCGTGGATTAGTAAGCTGAACCCGTGCCTTGGGCCTTTTGGGAGTTACCAGCTGAAAGTCCACAAACCTCAGCATCGTACCTTTGGGTATATTTTGCTGTGGTAACCCAAGCTTACCTAAATTAGTGAGCCCAGCATTTGCATGTGCATAGATTTTTGTTGAATTCTTGTGTATGCCTGAACGAAAAAGAGACGCTCTAGGACGGTTTATGCGTGAAAAACCTAGAAGTGATATTTTAGGAAACAAGAATCCTGATTACCTTAATCTAGAGACCTCTGATTTTGGAAAGTCTAGTTTTGAACATCCATCTTTTACTGAGGAGAGAATCACTATAACTCAAGTAGAGCCAGAAATCGCAACTTTGAAAACTTTGTTGAATCCGACTAGGACTACTCGTCCCTCATGTATCAGGTTAGCTGACACGGAAGCAAATTATGAACTTAAACCTGGGATGTTACAGATGCTCCCAATATTTTTAGGGAAAGAAAATGAGAACCCCTATTTCCATGTTAGGGACTTTGAGGAAATTTGTAGTACCCTATTGATTAGAAACCTTGATGATGATGCTTTGAAACTTAGGTTATTCCCTTTTTCCCTGAAAGATAAAGCTAAATCGTGGCTATATAGTTTGGCTTCCGGGTCCATTGAAACATATGAACAACTTACATCTGCCTTTTTGAACAAGTTTTTCCCTAGGCACAAAACATCGTCTATTAGGACGCAAATCTGCACATTTTCTCAACAGGAGGGAGAATCTTTGTATAGGTATTTGGAAAGGTTCAATGATCTATTAGCCCAATGACCTCATCATGGTTTAGAGAAGGTTAGGTTAGTTCAGATCCTTTATGAGGGTTTAGATTATCCCACTACAACCACAGTAGAATCTATGTGTACAGGTGGGTTTGAAAACCAAACAGTTGATGATGCGATGACATATTTGAGTGAAATCACCGAAAAGACCCAGCAATGGGAAAATAGTTGGGAACCCAAGAAAACAATTCTTGTAGGAAGAGGAAACGTTAGTAGAATTGGGTCACACTAGCGGTAGAGTGGAGCCTTTTTGGGAAGGCCAGACTATTGAAGAGCAAGCCAATGCTCTTTATAATAATAACACTAGATTTGATAACCGTCAAAAGTTTGACCCGTATTCAGAAACCAATAATCCTGGTTGGAGAAACCATCCAAACCTCTCATGGTCTAAGGACCAAAATCAAGGTCAGTTTAGTAATTCGAATGCTCCCCCAGGTTTTGGCTATACTAAGAATCCTTCAGGACCAGCTCAGTTTCAAAATCAGTACGATAAGAAAATTTTAAGTCTAGAAGAAACTCTTGCCTCATTTATTCGAAACACTGAAAAGATGCACCAATCACTTTCACAAAGCGTAGAAGTTAGTAACAGGATAGGGAAAGAAAATAGTCAAGCTATTGCCGAGTTAAAAACGCAGGTTAGTCTGATAAATGAGTGCTTGAGAGAAAAAGGTAGGTTCCCTAGTCAAACACAACCCAACCCTAGAGGAGTTCATGAAGTAGGCGCAAAACCATCACATCAGTTGAATTCAGTTAGAACCCTTAGGAGTGGCAGAGTAGTAGACAATCAGGTAACCATGCCCCATAGTGAGCATACTATAGTTCACCCCTCAGGACCATCCATAGCTGAGGGTATTGATAAAATCTCTGATGATGCCAATTCGGTTTCTGAGAGGCCCTATTTTATGCCTAGATCCCCATTCCCCCAGCTATTAGTACCAACAAAGAGTGAATCCAATTTTAATGACATAATGGAGATTTTTAAGAAAGTTACCATAAACCTTCCGTTACTAGAAGCAATTAGGCAACTGCCGGCATATGCCAAGTTTATTAAAGATATGTGTACGCGAAAGCGAAAGCTTAGTGTCCCTAAAAAAGCCTTTTTAGCTAGTCATGTAAGTTCGATCATTCAGAACCCCACAACTCCTAAGTATAAAGACCCGGGTATACCTACCATTGCTTGCACGATAGGAAAACATCGGGTAGAAAAAGCTTTACTGGACTTAGGAGATAGTGTGAACTTACTGCCGTACCATGTGTACTTACAACTAGGACTTGGTGAATTGAAGCCTACCAAGATAACACCTTGCAGCTTAGGCGATAGGTCTGTTAAAATTCCTCGTGGTGTGATAGAATATGTTCTTATTGAGGTCGACAAGTTTATTTATCCTGTGGTTTTCGTGGTCTTAGATACCCAACCTGTCCCTGACCCAGAGAACCAGATACCTGTGATTTTAGGTCGCCCATTTTTAGCTAAGTCTAATGCGATCATAAACTGTCGAAATGGTATTATGAATCTATCTTTTGGTAATATGACTATTGAGTTGAATATTTTTAATGTCAATAAGCTACATTCTGAGCTATATGACACATGTATTGAAGAGGTGAACATGATAGGAACCTTAGTTCAGGAGTCATTACCAAACACCTTATCGGAAGATCCATTAGAGAGTTGTCTAGCCCATTTTAGCATGGATTTCGACGATGATAGCAACATTGAACAAGTAAATGCTCTGTTGGATTCTATTCCTATGTTAGATACCGATAGATGGAAAGCTAGGTTCGAACCATTACTAGCTACCGAATCTACCTTAATCCCTTATTTCGAAGAGCCTAAAGATCCTCCTAAGTTGGACCCTAATTATGCATTTTTAGGCCCATCTGAGATTTTGCCTATAACTTTCGATTTGGATAGTGATCATGAGAGTAGGCCAGTGACCGTGCTTCAAGACAACAAGGAAACTTTAGGGTTGCCCATAGAGGATATGAAACATATAAGTCCTATAGTTTGTGTCCCTCAAATGCATTTCGAGGATGAACCACTTTATTATAACTTAGAGAAAGCAATTGACCTTTTTCAGGAACCTAATGGTCTAGAAATTAGGAATATTGTGACTAGTTTATCTAGAGACACCCAAAATTCTAAGTTTGGGGGTAGTAATCGTCAAGTATCCCTATTTGAAGTCCCAAACTTGAGACTTGAGCCTAGTGTGCCTGAGGTATTAGTTGAGTCTCTTCCGACTCCACAACCTGATCCTCCTGATATTGTCCGGAAGGAAATCCAAGAATTAGAAACCCATAGTTCAGAAGAATCTGTTTGTCAAGACACTCATATGAAGCCCAAGTGGGCACCACAGAAAAACCCAGTTATCTTGCAGGAAACCTTGGATGAGGATGTGCTCTGTCTGTTCATTTTTTTGATTTGGTGCAGTTGTCTCATAATTGTGGCAGTTTTATTTGATTTGGTTGACCCACAATTGTTTCGATTATTGATATATGATTTGAAAAGGTAATTAGACATTTGTGGTATTTAACGTCTGGCTGAAGACTTTAAACTTAGCACTTCTTGGGAGGTAACCCAACATCCATGCGACACGGTAATATCTTTCCTTAACTCTTTTGCTTCAAATGGTAACAGTTTCTCCTTGTTCATGCTTTTAATTTCATCTTTAGAACATTGAGGACAATGTTAGATTTAAGTTTGGGGGTGGGGTAGAAACTTTTAGTCGCATTATTAAACTCCAGAGCCTAGAAATTTATGCTTATTAAGGATGGCACTAACCAATATAAGTGGATGGAAGCATCTTGGTTGTAGGAGTTGAGGAACCAATCTGATTAGATGGAAATATCTAAAGAGTCTATTCATAAAAGCACAGAGCTCGGGTGTTAGAAAAAAAAACATGGTAGTTTCGCCATATCTCGTTGAATCCTTTTCACTTCTGTTTTTATTTTGTTTTCTTTAAAATATGTTTCTCTAAGTGATTAGGTGGGGCTCACGAATCGAGTTGTTACCACTGCTAGGGTGAAATAGAGTGATTGAGATACCAAAAAAAAAAAAAAAAAAAAAAAAAAAAAAAAAGAAAGAAATTGAGACCAGACCATCAGACCAAACGGAATAAATTGAATAAAGTCGACCACTGGTACCCTTGTATATGCCAGTTGTGTTGACCTAGAGTTAGGATTATCGACCACTGGTTCCCTTGTATATGCCAGTGTGTTGATATTAGTCCATACCAGTATCTCAGTCCATTAGGATAGGTTCGTTTTGGCAGTGGCCTTTAGATAGATATGAGAAACACCATTCACCTTAGTCAACATCAAAACCATCTATGTTTTTTCTATATCCATCTCATAATCTATCCATGTGATTGGTTGACTCCGATTATGATGTCCAGAAACTATCTGAGTAGAGCTCTGTCACTTATATATGAATTTTAGTATGCTTGAGTGCAAACTCGTGTACAACAATTGGAATTTCGCATCAGGGTACTTCCTCCTGTAGTCATTAAGTATGCCAACCAAGGAGATTCTTTAGTGCCTTCCAAGGTTCTGCGTAGATAGTTAGGGTCTGGAGTGTAAAAGGTTTTGTGGGTATATCTCTTGTAAGCCCGCCCGAGACTATAACTCGGCCACTAGGGACACCTAGGGGTTTAAAGGCTTGTTGCATACGCTAAATGCAATCGACGATGCCTGCGACAGTGAGTTAGGATTTTATTTTGTAGATTTGATTTGCTCGGGACTAGCAAATAATAAGTTTGGGGGTATTTGATAAATGCATTTATGTGTCTATTTTGATCTCGATTTTCTATATTGTTAGTACCCATTTTTGTACTTATTTTTGTATTTTATGTTTTTGTAGGTGTTTTTGGAGAAATAAGCTTTTGCGGGAAAATTGGCTCGGAAAGTGGTATTTGCGCTCGTGGGAGAAAATTACTATTCGGACCCTCAGTTTAGATAAGGGGAATCTCAATTACTAAGGGGTACTCTAATGATAAGGGGTACCCTAATTGCTATTTACACCTCATATCTATTCTCACCCCAAAAGTGCTAGGGGGACACCCATCATCTTCTTCACGAGAACTGGAATTGGCGGGAAATGCTGTGTTTGAAAATGTTTTACAACGAACTTAGCAGGCTTGATTTTAGCATGTTTTTCTCGGATATATGAGCTGCTATGGATTGGATTGGGCCTGTTTTGATAAAACAGGATGGGTAATGGTTCCAAGCTTGATTAAAAAGGCATGTCACCGGACTGTCATCAAAACAGGGGACCGGGATAAGTTCTATCTTTAGGAAGAGATATAGCCGGATTTTTACACGGAAATAAAGTCACATAAACTTGTTTCGACTTTACAGGGAAGAGTATGTGTCTTAGAACTAAAAAGAAGGAGCGAATCACGTCATATTTGGTAGTTGTTTCAAAACAGAGGTGGAGTTATTTCCAGCACTTCTGGTTATATATTTGGGAAGATACGATGAGTTATAAGGAAGTTTACTCTATCCAAGGCATTATTCTTTCTTATATGGAGTGTAAACAATTCAGCTGACCCGTAAAGAAGAGAAGAAATAGCCAAGTCTCGTGACTTTTGGCCGAAGAAAAAGATTTACGTTTTGAAGATTTTCTCGAGTCATATGAACCATGTTATGTATAAATATGTTGCTGGGAGGTCACATGGGGGATATCGAGACTTAGTGTAGAGTTGGGGTACGCTACAGAGGAGAAAGAAACGCTGCAGAGGTGAATTGTAGAGTTGCAGCAGCAGCAGGTGGAGGAGAAGAAGAAGACGAAGAACAGACAGCCAAAGTCTGTCGCAGAGGACTGGGGCAAAACTATTGCGTAAAAGAAGTATCGTTTAAAAGGCGGTCTTATTTCTTCAGAATGATCCATTTGTAACGCCTCTTGACGTTGCAAACTGCCTGAGTTATTAGCTTTCTCTTGTTTTTCAAACTTTTGATTTATGAACACCTATTTTGAGCACGTGATTAATATGAGGAGCTAAACCCCATTGCTGAGGCGACGGAGGAAGCCATTTTTTCCAATTATTATGTGGTAATTTCTATTTAACTTAATTTTTGCAATTCTTTTATGATTATTTGCACTGAACTGAAATCGAATATATGATTCTGATTAAGAGGTTGTGTTCTCAATTGATGGGTCATGCTTAGGTTAAGTCATTTGATGATCCATGCTTTCGATTTAGTTTTGAGAATCTAATTGTCTAGGCAAAAATATTAGAATCACTTTAAATGTAAAGAGTTGCATGAATATTGATTAGATTAAATCACATAAAAATTGGAGTTTGGTGGAATCCTGAGTCTCAGTGCTTTTAAAATCTTGATAACAACATCGTATTGAGTTTTCTATTTTGAAATATAATTCTAAAATCAAATCGCTACAAGTCTGAGAATCGAACTTTTGTTACCACTTTCTACAACACATCAGCTCCTGACAGGAAGGGGGTCTCTGTGAACTCCTTCATTTCCTAATTGAAGTTCTCCTACATCCACCTTCTCTTTGAAAATGCGCTTCAATTTGTTGAAATCACTGGTTGGGTGGTTGACAAACCTATGGTAACGACAATATTTGGGATTTGCCATCTATTCTTCGGTTGGCGGACGTCAGAGAGGAGGTAGCTTGATGGCGTCATCTTGAATCCATGCTTCAAGGAGTTCAATGACTTCATCTATTGGAAATGGGAAGTCTGGAGCAGCATCTCCAGTTTCTTGCACAGGGGTCTTAGCTGCGGCTTTCCGGGATGGAGTTGTCTGCGCTGGTGCTGCACGCTTAGGTTGTTGTTCCGCTGCTGGAGCTTTCCATTTCCCTCCTTCACCTACTACGCTTACAGAAGGACCGGTGTTATATTGCTTGTTGATGAGGCATCTGTTTCCTCGAGTTTCGCATGCATCTTCACCCCTGGCCGGTCTGGTTCTTTCTAACAGCGCTGGTGCGGTCGTAGCTGACTGCTTAGCAGCTTCATAGAGTTCAGAGAACGTATGGAAACACAGGTTTTCCAGTAAAGCACGATAGATGGGAACCATACCATTAATGCATGACTCCACCAACTGCTGTTCGGTCACATTTGGGTCGTGACAATCCAAAGCTTGAATTCTGAATCTCTTGACATAATCGTTTGGATGCTCGTTGTTTCGTTGAAACATTCTTCCTAAGTCTGAAAAAGTGATTTGCTCAGACACGAAGATATACTTCTTGTAGAAAGCGGTGACCATCTCACACCATTTGGATATGATGTTTGGTGCGATATTGTTGTACCAAGTATACGTTCTTCCGGTAAGCGACTTTAAAAATTCTTTCAGGCGGAGGACATGATTGTATTCGTGTTCTCCCAAGGATTCCAGAAAATGAGAAATGTGTTCGCGAGAGTTACCAGTACCATCATAGAGGGAAAACTGAGGAGAGGAGTATCCTCTCAGGAGAGGAACTCTTTGCACATCAGGAGGATACGTAGGTTGGTGCTAGTGCATGTCCACCGAGTTTTATTTGCCTCGATTTTGGAGGAGACGCTCCAGATCCTCACATGTGATGAAATTGGACGGCTGATCCCTTTCTCGTGAGCGTTCAGAGGCCACGCGAACTTCCTCATCTATGAAGGCACAACCTGTTGAAGCGCTCGCGCCAGGAGTGTTAAAAGTACTCCTTATTGGCTCCATGGGTTCGCGGATCTTGTGGTAGTCGCTCCGTTAGCGTCTTGAGGAAAGTGAGTACCTCTTTCTGAGTTATAGCCATGTCCGTCTGAGCCTTAGCGAGAACTTATTGTCTTTCCATCAAATCAACAATGGTGATAGGTGGTTGGATTCCTCTGACTCCTCCAGTCTCTTGTCCCAATGAAAAAATGGTGGCAGCCCTGGTGACGATTGAAGGCGTCATGCTCGAAGAAATATTAGGAGTAGCAGCGGCTCTGGCTCTGGTAATAGGAGGTGTCACGCCAGAGGGGATGCTTCCAGCGTTACTGGTGTTGGTGCTAGAGGATGTAACACCATGCGATGTGTTGACTGTGCTGGCAGGCGGTACATTGGTGCTAATGGCAGGGATATTGGCACCAGGATTGTTATCAGTGCCCGTAGCATCGGGGTTGGTAACTGACCCAGACCTAAGATCTACCATCTTGAATTTGAGAAAATTGAAAGAAATTTAAAATTGATCTTGCAACCGAGAGATTAATCTCCCACTGTGGTCGCCAGTTGTTTTGGGGTAAAAACTGATTCTGTTGTTTTTGGTAAATTTGGGTGTGTTGATGAGAAACGAATTCAAACCTTAAACAAATATACTGCACATGAGTACTTTTAGATTCGAGAGATCAATCTGTAAGACTCTGGCCTAAACCAAGAGATGGCCGTTTCAGATTCAGTTCGGTCACAAAGTGAAGGACAAAGGTTGATCTTAGGTAGGGAAGCGAAGAAGGTGTTTGAGATCAGAATGTTGAATTATGAAGGTGTGGATGTTTTATGACTTGTATCAGAATGTGGAACTGGCTTGCAGAACGTAAGCTATCAGTTCTCGGTGTTTTCTGGATACTTGTGTTGATCACACTTGTCTTGTCGAAAATAGGTTGAAAAAACCTATTTATACAAGTCATTGAGCGCACCCCTGACCTCGTAAGAAGTGGAGGCAGTTAAGTAGTGGAGAAGTGGGGTCGTGCAAAAGGTGGTGACCATCACGTTTCCATTATGCGGGAACACCGGTCACCCTTTCACCCACTACTCTCATTGCTGTTAACCGTCCATCCTTTCCTGACACTTTCTCGTAATGGGCGCGTTGCACGCCGCACGCGGTAAACCACCAGACCAGTACCCCAGTGAGCATCCCCCAATTTGTGACATGTTTTATGTCTCGAGTAGCTAAAAGCAGCACATAGTGCTTTTAGGTCAAATAACAAAATTATTTGTGAAATAAATATTTATAAAGCATCGTTTATAATTGATGCAAATGAAACATTGCTTTTAAAACAACTGCTAAAAAACAATCGATGTGCAGGAATCATCGTTGTTTTAGAGTTCGTCCAAATTAGTCACGAGTTGAATGTCTTAAAAAGAGCGTGACCGGCCACCTTTGGGCTATCGTTTGGGAACCCTATGAGCAAGCCACAACTTGGCCGATCGTTCCTTGTGGAGGGGGAATGGCCGGTGATCGCGACATCACCCTGTCGGTCTCCTGGAAATAAATCTAGACCACCCAACTAGGCTAGCAAAGTTGGATGGACGACATAATTTGCGGCAGTTACTTACTGCCGTTGATTCAAATTAGGGTTTAGAAGCCGTGCGACCAACCATATTTTGGCTAATCGATTGAAATCACTGGGCGCTAGTTTGAGCGGGCCGATTGGCCAGACGCAAAGGCGAGCTGCCAGTGAGCATGCAAACATCTATTGGGCCGCCTAAAATTTGATCTAAGTCATTCAATTTGGCTGGAGAAGATAGACGGTTGTGATCGATTTGCGACAGTGGCACGCTACCGCAACACAACTTTAGGGTTTCCGAAATAGCGCATTCACCCTAGTTTGAGCAAACGATTTGATGCACTCTTGGCTTGCCATGGGCAGGTCGATCGACTAGGGATGGAGCTGGGTCACCGGTGAACACGCCAGTACCTCTTTGATCATTCGAAGGAATATCTAGACCGTCCAACTAGGCTAGCTAAGTTGGGAGGATGTGATGAATTTGAGACCGTTATGGTCGGTCGTAGCTCGTTTGAGATTTATTTTAACAGCGCGATCACCCTGGTTCTCGCTAACGATCAGGGGTGTTGCGGGTGAATTAAAGGGATTCCGATTAGCAGGGGTGCTAGTGGTCCCTTCGGTGGTCGTCATGGTGATTGCCTAGTTCCGCTGGGAAGAGGCTAAGCTGGTCGAATTGTGTGGCCAAATCGTATGACCATGATTGCTCTTTAAGACTGACATGGATAGTCTAGGTTTTCCTTGAGGAATTTGAGCGTGTCGATCGTGCTAACTTTTAATTAAAAAGCGCGTTGACACGAAATCTCTTTATCAGAGAGCGGTGCAGCCTGTGTGAGTGCTTTCATGTGGATATCAATACTGACACTTCAGGAGATTCGTGCTACTCCGCTGCGAGTGAACATTAATTGTCACGTCATGCCAATATTAAGAGTTCGGATGGGGAACATAGCATAGGAAAATACTAGGCAAGCAATGCATTAGTGAATAATGGCTGGTGGAAAATAAAATTCATAGAATATTTGGGATCGTTGCTATTTAATTGCTCAATACATTTGTGAGCAAAGAGGTTTATGAACTCATTAATTTCAAATGGCTTTTATTCCTTTGCAGGATGACAGCGCATTAAATATAGGTTCTTACAATTTTAGCCATGAACTAAAAACCACCATCAACAGGTTCATACCATGGTGATCCCAATTACTATTCGCACGATCACCAGTCATATGAACGGGTTAACGAGCAATACTGTAATGATCAAAATGTGAGTTCCCCGTCGTTGGAAAACTTAGAAGATGTGCTTCGACGTTTCATGGAAACTGCACAAATTAATGAAATTTTCATCAATCTTTCGATTAATTCTTTAAGTGAAAGGATTGTTGAAGCTGAACAAAAGTATGACTTAGAAATGAAAAAAATAATTGCAGCTTTAAGTTTTGCAGTCAATGAGCTTACTACACGTTTAAATGAGGATGAAAATAGGATTAACGAAGAATCTGAAAATTGTAGCCATGATGATCATGAAGTGGTTACTCCAACTGAACCTTATAGTGATAATGACATTTTTATTTTAAATACAAATAATATTGATAAAGGAAGAGGATTTGACTAGAGATACCATAATTTTAGACCGTGTACTATATTCTTGTTGTTATGAAGGCGATGATGGTTTAGAGGAACGAGTTTATCCTGAGACTAGTGTTTTATAGTCCAACAATTCAGAAACAATAGTCTCTGTTTAGGATGATAGAACTATAAAACCACTTGATTACAATCTAGAAGGAATAAAAGATCATTCTCCTAAATATGATAATTTACAAATTAAGGAAATTGTGACTACTTTATCCAAGGATATTGAAAACTCTAGGTTTGGGGGTGAATATCATTCTCCCCGTAGTTTACATTTGAATCTTAGAAAAGTCCCTAACTTGGGGCTTGACGTATGTGCCTCTACCATCTTAAGATATTATGTTCGTACATGGTTTCCCGAGCCTGATTATGTCCATGAAGAAATTCAGTTGTTAGAAACCCGTCATACTGTTGACGTGATCCATCTGGTCCATGATACCATGATTGACTCCGTTGTCCCACCAAGATTTTACTTTCCAAATGTGGGAGTATCTCAATTTGAAATGTGTCATTATATAGTTTTTGGAACTAAACCTAATTATTGTAGGAAATTAGAGTTTTCGACACATTTTCCTAAGAATGGCCACCACTTTCATTGTGGTCAATATGTGAGTCCAATCTGATTGACTTTGAGGATCCACAATTATTCAGGTTACTATTATGTGCTTCTAAGTTTTTAGTCGAGTTTTTCCAGACTCTACAACCTGATCCTCCGGATCCTGTCTATGAGGAAACTCAGCCAATGATTATATTTTATCTAGACCCTTTTATAGAGCCTGAACATGAACCACAACTAGATATAATTGTCTTAAACATAAAACTTGATAATGGTATGCTCGGTTGGTACACTTTCTTGGTCTGTTGTAGTTTCCTCGTATATGTGATAATACTTTTTGATGCAGATGACCCACAGTTGTTCCGGCTATTGTTATATGATTTTATAAGGTGACTAATTCTTTTCAATTTATGCCTGAAGACCTTAAACTTATCACTTCTTGGGAGGTAACCCATGCTCACGCGACACGGTAATATCCTTCCTTAACTCAATTTCTTCAAGTGGTAACAGTTTCTCCTTGTTCATTTTTTTAATTTTATCTTTAGAATATTTAGGACAATGTTAGATTTAAGTTTTGGGGTATGGGAGAAACTTTTTAATTGCATTAAATAAACTCCAGAGCCTAGAAAATTGTGCCAATTAAGGATAACACTAACCAATCTTAGTGGATGAAAACATCTGGTTGTAGGAGTTATGGAACCCAAAAATAGAGTCTATTCATAAAAGGACAGAGTTCAGGTGTTAGAAATAACATGGTAGTTTCACCGTATCTCGGAATCATCATATTAAGTTCTGTTTTTATTATATTTTTTAAAAACTTATATATTTCTCTAAGTGATTTGGTGGGGCACATGCATCGACTTGTTACCACTGGCAGGATGAAGTAGAGTGATTCACTTCCTAAAAAAATAATGAAGACACCAAACTAATTATACCAAACGGAATAATTTCCAAAAAAAAAAAAATATTAAAAGAAAAAAAAGTTTATTATTGTTCAATAAAATCGACAGCTGGTTCCCTTGTATATGCCAGTTGTGTTGATATTAGTCCGGACCAGTATCTCAGTCCATTAGGATAGGATTCATCTTGGCAGTGGCCTTCATACATATATAGAAAACACCGTTCACCTTAGTCAATATCGCAAAACCATTTATCTCTATATATATCTTCTTAATCTATTCATGTGATTTATGTGATTCCGAATACTGGTGTCCATAGTGGGACTATTTGAGTAGAGCTCTGTCACATAGTCATATATATATATATAAGAATACGATTGGCATCAGGGTACTTCCTCCTATAACCAACGAGAGTATGCCAACTAAGGAGATTTTTTAGTGTCGTTCCTAGATTTTGCATAGGTAGTTAGGGTTTGGAGTAAAGGTTTTGTGGATACACCTCTTGTATACCCTCCCGAGACTATAACTCGACTACTAGGGCCACCTAAGGGTTCAAAGGCTTGTTGCACACGCTAAGTGCAATCGCGATGCCTGCGACAGTGAGTTAGGATTTTTATTTTTCTTTACTTTTTCTTGAGGACTAAAAAAATGTAGGTTTGGGGGTGTAATAAGTGCTCAATTCTTACATATTTACTACTCAATTTTGCATTTATTTGTACATATTTAATGACTTTTGTTCAGTTTTGCAGTTTTTAGAAAATAAAACTCGATGGACTAACATGCGGAGATCTACGGGTAAAATGGAGTAAATGAAGTGATTTATGATTAAATGGGCTAAGCCTGAAAGGAAGAAAAGGGAGAATCATTTGATTAAATCCAATTATTTGGATATGAGAGTGTGGCAAATATGTCAAAGGTGTGTGTATAAAGTGTGGCGTGCATTTATTCAAAAATATGGATAATTATGTCGACATCATCTGGAGGATTAATATAATATCTTCTACATATATAAAGAAAGAAGATACAATTTCATAAATAAGGAAGAAAATGAAGACATAAGACATTAATTGGAAATCCACATATATCACATAAAATTTATATTATACCAATTAAAAGAGAATATTGTGGAATATTTGGAAGACTTGTGTATATAAATAGTGGTGGAAGGAGATGAAAAAGGGGAGGTTGGTATTCCGGAGCCGAGCAGTAGTCTAGTTAGGATTAATTTTCTCTTCTTTTTCTTTGGAAAAAGGAAAGCTAACCCTCTTCACTGGGGCTAAGGAGAAAGCCAATAATATTATGTAAATGATTTAGGTATTTATAATATAAATTATTCTTTTGGGTTTAATTGAATTATTAATTTCTCTTCAATTATTGCTTCATTTTAATTGTTTTGTATAGTCTTCGACTATCAATCTTTTATAAGTGAAGGAGATTAAACTATTTTGAGTTTACAGCAAAAGCTGTATATTTACTTTAACTGTAACATTTTCCGAGACATGAGATTGATTTTGATACTGGTTTGAGTTATAGTAAGAATATTTTTAGAAGATGACTGATTGTTTACATAATTCAAATGGTGGATTCCGAAAACCCTGGTTTATCTTATTTTCTTTATTTATTTTTATTAGTGTTAATTAATATTTTCTTATTTTTTATCTCTTTAGCCTATAATTCAATTTTAAACTAGAATAAAAATTTATTAATTTCCTAGGACGATCTGTACTTGCATGCTATCCAATAGACAGCCGTGTTCTTCCGGTACAATTTAATTCTCATCAGCTCTTTTGACTGCAAAAATATTTTGAGAAAGGCAGCCTGCAGGAAAATAAATAATCTTCTCAAAACTGGAAATATTACAGTGAAACGGATGACAACACATAGAACTTCTAGTAGTAAAAACATAACAACTATGAGGTTCAGGTTCACCAAGCTTATCTATGAGGCTTTAAACTGCGGTTATACTGCACCAACTTAAAGATGTAAAAGTGTTAAACAAAATTTTTCAAGCCCTAGTTCCATCAAATTTTTATCATCAAGTCTTATTCTAATATGTGCATATGCGAATTGTGCTTGAAGATTCCCTTTTATAAAACTTCTTTCCCTGCCAAACCGTAAAACTAATTTTCGACACTCCAATTCTCTTCTTGGTGTTGCAGAAACTTTCAATTTCGTGAAGTTCGAGCATGAATTTCACATACTCAACTTCACTCATCTAGTAGAGAATTTCCATTCTTCTCTCTAGATCTGGCATGTATTTGTGGAGAGATTGGATAATCTAACAAAGATCTCATATACCAAAATTATGCATCATATGTGCATTTGCGAATTTGAACTGGAAAAGCATATTTCAAACACATATATGTCTTTAGGAGAACATTTAAACTACAAATAAGGTAATGATGACGATAATAAAATGGAAGGAGTTACTAGCATATTGCAACAAACTAAGCATCGACACACAACCAAATCAAGATGATTTTTTACTTAATAAAATATCATTATGATGTTTGTCTAATCAATAACAATATACATTTATTCTTTTCAAGAAATAATTTATACATATTTGATGCAATCTACAGGTCTACAAATAGAATTGCACACACGTCTAAGTAATGATAATGGTCAATTAAAGACAACTTTCTTTAAATGAATAGAACTTGAAGCGTGGAAACGTTTAAATATAGATACATGTAACTAAACAAGTAACTTAACTTACTTCTCTAGGAAATGTTCTCTTACCAGTTTAATTCTCTCATGAGAAGAGTTATACAATCCAAGGTCCGAAAAATAAACCGTAACATATATTCATGAGCCTAAAGAATACCATGCGGAAGTAAAACTAATACCAGGACAAGAACATTAAAAGTTAAGCATGAAAGGATGCAGGATTAGACTTGGGAGCATAACTTTCAGTATCAATACAAATCACCACTATGAAAAATAAAGTACTTGTTGGGTATTGGGATCAACATCAGAAACTTTGGTAGGGCTACTTTCAACCCAACTTTGTTTCTCTTCAAGAGTTAAGGTTGCCATAAAATCCTCATTGATGTGGATGTCAGTTTCATATATACATGAATGTACAAGCAGCCGTCGATGACATACTATTAGCATGATATTTTCCAATATATTTTCTAGTTATGTCTCTTAAACTCAATTCATGCTCACGACGCAACTTCACAATTATAATTTTCTTAGAAACAAATTAAAACCCCCAAATTACAAACACGCTGTTGATGGTGGATTTTCATTTAAGGCTAAAATTGTAAAGGCCAAAATTATGCGCTAACATATTGCAAAAGATAAAGCCATTAATAAGTGATGAATACTTCTTCACTTTACTAATTCACATAGAATGGAGCATGTGGCAACAATCCCAACATTCTGTGAATTAAATACACGAAATTCATCCAGGTTGGAGCATGTAGAAACAATCCCATATACCCTGTGAATTTACAGCATTATTAATTAATGCATGACAAGCCTTGTATTTCCTGTACTCATTATCGGTGCGTCATGACGACTGAGTGTTGTTCTCAGCAGAGCAACACGAACCTCCAAGTACTAATAATGAAGCATGTACGAAATACCCGTACAGGCTGCAACTCTCGGTGTGTTATACTAGCCCGATTGAGCATGCAACTCTCGGTGTGTTATACTAGCCCGATTGAGCGTACATCTCTCGATGTGTTATACTAGCCCGATCGAGCATATTTGAATCTGGACTGTCCATATCAGTCTCAGAAACGATCACGACCATCCAACTTCACCAGCATGATTGGATGGCTTAGATTGAATCCATGACCCCAAGCAGGTATTAGAATATTCACTACCGACCCAACGCAGGCCCCGCATGGTCGGCCTCCCAAAAAGGGTGGCATAGCTTGCCAAACCGTCCAAGCCAAAGCAGTACGGACGAAAAAACCTAAATTAGGGTTTGCGGCACATTACATGTGTTGCAAAACAGTCTCAACCATCCACCTTCGCAGGCATAGATGAAGGGTGTAGATGTAGATTCAAAGGGCCCAGAGCATGTCAACACAAACACCGTGGGCCCTCCTACATATATGACCGATCGGTTAGGACCAACCATGGCTGGTCGTTCCAGATCGTGCGCCCAAAGTGGGCATGCCGCACGGCCGGCAAAACCCTAATTAGGGTTTGCATTGATCGCAAACGTCCTTTTTCTCCTGATCGAAAGGAGGGTCCAGGGTTAGACTAAGCAGGTCCGGTGCGTATCAACATGACCACCGTGGGCCCATCTATCTCCACACCCGATCGGCCAAGGCATATCATGCCTGGTTGCCTCGATTCGCACGCCCAAACTAGGCGTGGTCACACCTCCCAATTACAAACTAATCTCGACCACTCAACTTTGACGGACAAATTGAGTGGCGTAGATCACGTTTCTATGGGATATTAAGGTATGGACGCGTACACCAGCTCGCCGTATGTATACCAGACTAATCGGCCAAGACCGATCAAGCTTGGTCGTCTTGAAACACGCGCCCGAAGTTGGCATGACGCGCGGCTTTTGCGGCACCAGATTTCTGTTGCAAATTGATCTAGACCACTCAACTTCGCCGGAAAAATTGAGTGGCCCAGATTACACTTTCGTGAGACAATGAGGTATGGGCGCCTACACCGTCATGCCGTCTACACACATGCACGATCGGCCCTGCCAAAATCGTATCCCAAGCTTGGATTCGACCAATTGAAGAGTGATGCTTGCGCACCTCTTCAAAAACCCTAATTCCACTAACGGTCGCAGATGAGTGTCTCAAAGATCATCTTGTCCGTCCAACTTCACCGGCTTGGTTATACAGCCCTGGTCAGGAGTTAATTGGTCAGTGAGGCGTCATGGTGATCACCACCCATCACTTTACCACACCATGTGGTCGGCCAAGGGAGGACTTGCTTGCGCAACCTCCAAACCATCACATGAAGTAGTTTGGACATGAGGCTATTTTGAGACGCTCAAACAACGATGCTTCATACATGCTTGAATATACTCGATGCAAGCACTCATGATAGAATACACACGATACTTCACAAGTATCGACTTCCTAAATAACTTAGTTATTTAATCTAGCATTACATGCTACTTTCTGTGGGTCACACGATCCACACACTCGAGACATCAATCATGTCACAAACTGGGGGATACATAATGGGGTATTGGTCTGGCGGTTTACAGCTTGCAGCGCATAACGCGCCATCACAAGAACGTGTCAGGAAGTCATGGACGGTTAGTGATGATGGTAGAAGTGGGCAAGACTGGTCGTGTGACACCAACACACAAATCCACTACTCCATCACTCCACTTTCTCCACTTCCCACGAGATACGAGGGTTAGGCTTAAAGACTTGTATAAATAGGTTCTCCTCCCTATTTTCCAAAAAAAACAAGGCAAGTCAAGACAACAGAGGCAAGTGTTGATACAATCGTATTCAAACACCGGAACTGATAGCTTACATCCTGCAAGCCAGTTCAGCTTTCTGATACAAGTCATACATAGCCAACAACTTCACAATCTCAACACCTTCTTCGCTTCCCTCCCTAAGATCAACCCCATCTCATTCACTTTGTGACCGATAAAAGTCTGGAACGGCCATTTCTTGGTTTAGGCCGGATTTGCACAGATTGATTTCTCGAATCTACAAGCACTCCCGTGCAGTGCATTTGTTTAGGGTTTAGATTCATTTATCATCCACACACCCCAAATTACCAAAACCGGCAGAAATAGTTTTCACCCATAAACAATTGGCGACCACAGCGGGAGGTTAATCTCTCGGTTGTAAAGTCAATTTCTTCAATGTCATTCAATCAATTTCGAGATGGTTGGTCTTAGGACCGCATCGACAGTCTCAAATCCCGATGGTTCCTCTAACGGAGATACCCCTCCTCCTAACGGCGTATATGACCGCATGATCAGGAGATTTCCAACATTAAGCGAACTAGCACGGGTACAGGAGATTCACACGAAGAACATGGAGCTAATCAAAGAAGCGGTAAACGGCGTACTTGATCTCCTCATCAAGATGACGTCAGAGATGAGCGTTCCGGAGACCTCTACACCGGGGACTAGTTCCCCTTAGATCAACAGCTTTACTACGAACCAGAGACCAGTGGATCAGGAAGCAACATCTCTAGTGGAAAGCTTGTGTGAACTCTTGCACCTCTCGAAGAATCAACGGGCAGAGACGTTTGCTGCAATTAATAAAATAGCTTTGGACGTACACCTGACTCCTTCACGTCCAGAAGTCCTAACTTCATCGGAAACATCTGTAAATAATGTTACATTTACAGAAGACGACATGATGGCAGAGGAAGGTCACAACCGGGCCCTACATGTTACCGCACGTATCAAGGGTTCAAAGTTCAGGAGGGCCCTCATCGACACAGGAGCATCTTCGAATGTGATTACTCTCAAGACTCTCAGGACAGCCAAGGTTAGCCCATGCAAGATTGTACGTCAACCCACCACAACGAAGGACTTCGAAGGAAACCAGACCAGCACATACGTGTATGTCAATCTGAATTTATCAGTAGGACCCGTTCAGTCAAAAGTGAAATTTGAAGTCATAGAAAAGGAGCCGGACTACCATATGATACTAGGGAGACCGTGGCTTCATGACAATAAGGTCATCCCTTCAACGAATCACCAGTGCCTGAAGACCATGCTAAATGAGGAAGTCATCCGTATTCCTGCATCATTGTCTCTGTAGGCACCAATATACGGAGTGGAACTGTTCGAGCCAAAAGAAACTCCGCAGGGAAGGTCAGACAAAGTCCTGTGCACCCCACTACCCACGTGGGCTTTAATCCAGGAAGAAGACTGACTTGCATCACTGGGGGCTAAGCACCACGACACGCCTTTTCTGACGAGGCGTCCATCTTTTTCCGGTGAAGCTTCAACCCATGCTCACACCAAAAGAGAACGCACTTTCGAGGCAAACCGTGATCAGAAGGGGAAGACAATATACCGGCGCCGCTGTTAGCAATTATCAAGAGATCGGCACCCGCCTCCGCCCGATGAATGCTGCAAGAACGACGAAACACAAGAGGAGGTATTGGACGCTCCGCGACAGCTACAATATGGTACCAACTCCACAACTGACGAGCCCGAGACTATTAACATCGGGAATGAAGAATATCCCAGGCCTGTCTCTATCAGTTCGACTCTGTCCGTGGACGAACGTGCGAGTCTTGTCTAACTGCTCAAGGTGTACCAAGTGTTGATGGTGGATTTTCATTTAAGGTTAAAATTGTAAAAAACCAGAAAATCATGCGCTGACATCTTGTAAAAGATAAAGCCATTAATAAGTGTTGGATACTCCTTCACTTTACTAATTCACCTAGAATGGAGCATGTGGCAACAATCCCATTCTGAGAATACATGAAATTCATCCAGGTTGGAGCATGTAGCAACAATCCCATATACCCTGTGAATTTATAGCATTTTTAATTAATGCGTGAGCAGCCTTGTATTTCCTATACTCATTATCAGTGCGGCATGACGACTAAGTGTTGCTCTCAGCAGAGCAACACGAACCTCCAAGCATTAAAATGAAAGCATATACGAAATACCCGTACAGGTTGCAACTCTCGGTGTGTTATACTAGCCCGATTGAGCATCCGGACTGTCCGTATCAGTCTGGATATGATCTCGTTCATTCAACCTCACCAGCGTGATTGGATGGCCCCAGATCAATTCCATAACCCCCAAGCAGGTATGGAATATTCATCTGCCGAACCACCGCGGACCCCGCATGGTCGGCCTCCCAAAATATTGGCATAGCTTGCCAAAACGTCCAAACCGGAGCGTATGGACGGAAAACCCTAAATTAGGGTTTGCGGCATATTACATGTGTCGCAAAACAAGTCTCAACCATCCATCTTCGCAGGTATAGATGGAGGGCGTAGATGTAGATTCAAAGGGCCCAGAGCATGTCAACACAATCACCATGGGCCCGCCTACATACCCGACCAATCGGTCGGGACCAACCATGGTTGGTCATCCCACCCGTGCGCCCGAACAGAGCATGACGCACGGCCGTGAAACCCAAAATTAGGGTTTTGAGCATCTCGAGCGTCCATCTTCTCCTCGCACGAATGGAGGGTCCCAGTTAGATTAAGCGGTGTCCGGTCATACCAAGATGACCACCGTGGGCCCGTCTATCCCCTCACCTGATCGGCCAAGGCATATCATGCCTGGCTATCCCAAAACGCGCGTCCAAACTTGCGTGGTCACACTTCCCAAATTGCAAACTGATCTCGACCACTCAACTTCACCGGACGATTTGAGTGGCTTAGACCACGTTTTCATGGGACAGTCAGGTTTAAGCGTGAATAC
This sequence comes from Papaver armeniacum, assembly GCA_023531295.1. Lineage (NCBI taxonomy): Eukaryota > Viridiplantae > Streptophyta > Magnoliopsida > Ranunculales > Papaveraceae > Papaver > Papaver armeniacum. Next base: position 252,540 of record JAJJWW010014984.1, on the reverse strand, counting down.
CAGCCTACCACCTACACGCCGGACGGATTGGGCAAGACCGACCAAGCTTGGTCGTCTTGAAGCGCGCGCCCGAAGTTGGCACGATGTGTGGCTTTTGCGGCACCAGATTTTTGTTGCAAAATCGATCTCAACCACCCCTCTTCGCCGGTCAAATCGAGTGGCCTAGATCGCGCCTTTATGGGACAGAGAGGTACATACGTGTACACCGGCATACTGTCTACACGCATGACCGGTCGGTCCTTTCCAAAACCCTTCCCATGCTTGGTTTCGACCAAGCTGAAGAGTGATGCCTACGCACCTCTTCAAAACCTTGATTCCATCAACGGTCGCAGATGAGTGTCTCAAAGATCATATCGTCCGTCCAACTTCACCTGCTTGGTTATACAACCCTGGTCAGGAGTTAATTGGTCAGTAAGGCGTCATGGTGATCACCACCCGTTGCTTTACCACACCATGATGCAGTACCTGCATAAAATACACATGATACTTCATAAGTATCAACTTCCTGAATAACGCAGTTATTCAATTTAGTATTACATGCTACCTTTTGTGGGTCCCACGATCCACACATTCCAGACATCAATCATGTCACAAACTGGGGGATACATACTGGGATATTGGTCTGGCGGTTTACAGCGTGCAACGCGCCATCACAAGAACGTGTTAGGAAGTCATGGACGGTTAGAGATGACAGGAGAAGTGGGCAAGACTGGTTGTGTAACACCAACACACAACTCCACTACTCCATCACTCCACTTCCTCCACTTCCCACGAGAGACGTGAATAAGGCTCAAATGACTTGTATAAATAGGTTCTCCTCCCTATTTTCCAAACAGGAGAAAAACAACACAAGTACAGACGAGACAGAAACCAAGTGTTAATACAAAACGTATTCAAACACCCAGAGCCTGCTTGCATCAATTGTAAGCCTGCTCACCTTTTACATTACAAGTCATAAGCAAGCCAACACCTTCACAATCTCAACACCTTCTTCGCTTCCCTCCCTAAGATCAACCCCATCTCCTTCACTTTGTGACCGAAACAAGTCTGGAACGGCCATTTCTTGGTTTAGGCCGGAGTTGCACAGATTGATTTCCGAATCTACAAGCACTCACCGCGCGTGCATTTGTTTAGGGTTTAGATTCATTCCTCATCCACACACCCCAAATTACCAAATCCGGCAGGAATAGTTTTCACCCATAAACAATTGGCGACCACAACGGGAGGTTAATCTCTCGGTTGTAAAGTCAATTTCTTCAAATTCGATTCAATTTTATCAATTTCAAAAAGGGTAGATATTAGGGCCAATTCAATCAACAGTTCATTTCAAAATGGTGGAACTCAGGTCTGGATCAGCAATCAATTCTAATGGAGCTAGTATGGATAACACTCCCGGTGTCGATGTACCTGTCAGTGGAGCTACCGTAGTCAATACATCTCGAGGAGCCGTTACTTCTATCACCAACACTAGTGGAGCAGGAGACATTCCAGTAGGTGTAACGCCTCCCATCACTAGAGCCAGAGCAGCCGCAAATCCTGTCGTCTCTTCAAGTGTAACGCCTCCAGTGGTCACCAGAACAACAACTTTCAATCCTTCATCAGGACGAGGAGCCGGAGGCACAAGAGGAGGACCACCGTCTATCACCATTGCAGACTTGATGGAGAAGCAAGAAATTCTTGCTAAGACTCAAACGGATATGGCCGCAAATCAAAAGGAGGTACTCACTTTCCTTAAAACTTTAACTGAACGATTGCCACAAGATTCACGACAACCCTTGGAGCCAACAAGAGATGCCTTCAATGCACCCAGAGCAGGCATTTCCACTCGGACCCACATGAGTGAAGAAGCTCGTGTTGTTCCTGAACACCCAAGGGAAAGGAACCAACCGTCAAACTTCATCACACGCGAAGACCTAGAACGACTTCTCCAAAATCGAGGAAAAGGAGACAGAACGGATGTACACCAACATCAGCCACCATACCCTCAAGATGTGCAACGGATTCCTCTTCCAAGAGGTTACGCCTCTCCCCAGTTCTCCATCTACGACGGTACTGGTAATGCTCGTGAACACGTTTCTCGATTCTTGGAATCCTTGGGGGAACATGAATACAATCATGTTATACGCCTAAAAGAATTCTCGAAATCACTTACGGGGAGGGCGTACACCTGGTACAACAACATCGCGCCTAACATCATATCTTCGTATCTGAACAAATCACCTTTTCAGATCTGGGAAGAATTCTCCAACGGAATAACGAACATCCCAATGACTTCGTTAAAAGGTTCAGAACCCAAGCGCTAGATTTTCACGACCCGAACGTCACCGAACGACAATTGGTGGAATTATGCATCAATGGGATGATACCCATATACCGCGCTCTGTTAGAGAATCTGGGATTTCAAACGTTCTCTGAACTCCATGAAGCTGCCAAACGTTCAGCAACAACTGCACCAGCATTTCTAGAAAGAACTAGAGTTGTTCGAAGTGAAGATTCACGTGAAAGTCGAGGAAGCAGGCGCCTCACGAATAAGCAATACAACACTGGTCCTTCTGTGAGCGTAGTGGGCGGAGGAGAAAAAAGGAAAGCTCCAGTGACGGAACAACAAACCAAGAGGGCATCCCCGGCACACAAGATTTCGTCTCGGAAAGGAGCGGACAAAACTCCTGCACGAGACACCGAAGATACAATTTTTCCTTTCCCCATGAATGAAGTGATAGAACTATTGGAAGCGTGGATCCAAGACGATGCCGTCAAGCTGCCTCCTATCAGGCGTCCTCCAACTGAGAAAGACATGGCAGATCCCAAATATTGTTGCTACCACAGATTCGAACATCATCCAACCAAAGATTGTAACAGGTTGAAACAAATATTCAGGGAAAAGATAGAGACAGGGGAACTCCAGCTTGGAAACGAAGGTGTTCGTAGAGACCCGCTCCCTATCGAAACCGCATGATTTCTCGGGGATTCCGTTCGCAAGACTGTATAACTGTGATGGATCACTTGTGTGAAATCTTGTACTTCTCCAAAGGGCAGCGTCAAGACATATTTACGTCAAGACATATTTACGGCCCTCAACCACATTGTGTCAGGCAGGCGTTTGTATCCAGAAGCAGTCCAGGAACCCCAGTCTTTCCTGAAGGACGTGAGCAAGGGAGACTGGGGACTCCTAAATGTCACTCGTTTGAGAGACATTGAGTTCGATAGCGCGTTGATTGATACATCTTCTGAATTTAACATCATTACTGTCAAGACCTTGAGAGCGGCAAAGATTTCAAAGCAGGAAGTTACTCGTCACCCAACTGTGGTTAAAGATTCAGAAGGAGAACTCAGAGATGCATATGGATATATCGATCTTGAAGTCAAATTGGGTGATGCCTCGACACAAACAAATTTCTACATAGTCAAAGATCATCCCAACTACGACATGATCCTAGGACGCTCTTGGATGCATGAAAACAAAGCAATACTAGAAGTCTGTCCTCTACCGGTTTCGATACCTGAAAGAATCTCCAACACGCCTTCTCCACCGAATGTACTGACGATGATTGTCTGCAGTGCCGCACCAGAGAACTTGCCAATGTGACACAACTTCCCGAGAGAGCCTCGCCAAAGATACATTGAAAGGTTCCGATCTCAAGTAAGTCTCATCGCGCAACCCTCTTTACAACTTACCGCCCCCCATTCTGAGAAGTCCTGGGGACTGCTCCAACCAACAAACCAACCTTGGCTAAGAGATGCGAATGGGAGGCTGGCCCTTTCAAGCAGTTTATCAGGAGTCTAGAAGCTGTCTCGATCAAAGACGACAAAACCAAGACCCCGATGTCCACACGCCCAAACCCGTTTGGAAATGGGGACCTAGTAACGAAAACAACCGCATTCAAGGTCGGAATCATTATAGTGAGAATGGATACCTCACCCGATTCAGCCACCGAGAAGGAGGATGAACCATACCTGGTAGCAGATGTCATCCTAGGCGGCTACTGCAAACTCATCAACGCTGACAAGCTAGAAGGCGTAACAATTCACTCACGATGGCTCAAACCCTACCGTACCTAAGACGCTGTGCTATCACTTTCCAGCATCCTACACACTTTAAAACGCTGCTACTTCCTCCGGCGTGTTTTCCTTTACAATTTCACATCATATTTGTAATTCCTCTATGGAATGATTGCAATACTTGCATTCATAATTAGGGTTTCAATTTTCGATTCTCAAATTAATTGAAGTGTTATTTCCATCTGAGAACCTCTTTACCCCTAAAGACACCAAAGTCCATCCTAAATCGACCCACTAGAGCAGGTCAGGAAAGAAACCCTAAACAAAAACATCCTACAAAGAGTTGAGGGAAAAGATATGCGCGGGAAGGGAAGAAGCCTTGAGACACTCACCCCATCAAGGCCGGGAAGATCTCGCATCAGAAACACAGGTCCGTAGGTATTCCATTATGGCATTATTTCTTTTATCACAAGGAATTACGTGTGAAGGCGCACCCTTGCGCCTGAGAGGGTTCGATTGCAGTCTTGGCAAAGGGTTATAAAAAAAAAAAAAAAAAAAAACCTTTATTCAAACAATCAAGTAGAAGAAAACCTTGAACTCGGCTGCCACTGAGTACAAGGATGTTCAAATATACGGAATATACTTGGAAAGCGGAAAGAGAAGAAAAAGAGGTTTTAGTCGCCAAGATGGTCGACATCGCCCGCACCACCGTTAAGTTCTGCTTCATCGCCATCACCTGTTGATGCTCCTCCCTTCGGATCTACCTCAACTTCTGCATCAGATATCTCCACAGCAACGCACTCCATCCCAACATCATCAGCGGGAGCATCAAAGGACAAAGCAACATTAGGAGTCATGTCAATTGCTTTCAAATGATCAGGTTCGTCTGTGTCAGAATCAAGAATTATCACGCCGTCCTGGATTGGGTAATCACACTTATCTTCATTCAGAGGTCGTTTATGCTCAATCCTCCGTCTCTTCAACCGCGCTGCATATCTCTCTGCCCTTGCGATTACTAGTGCTTGCAACGTCTCCTCGCGCCTCCACCGCTCCTCCATGTCAATCGCAGCTGAAAGTGCACAGATGCGTCCCTGGCAATACGCAGGTGAAAAATAGACATCCCCTGTATAGCACGGCCAACTTCACGAAGTGGAAGATCGATCTTAGCCATTACTTCTTCATGCGCATGGGTTTCAGGCTTGTAAACTTCGAAGCTTCTTTCTGGAGAAGCGACAGAATGATCGTTCACCACTTCCATGATAAACTGCAAATGAGAAGAGATTATGAGCACACAAAAAAAAAAATCAACCAATCGATCAGTCAATCAGGAGATCAGATAAGTGCGGAGCAGTACCTGAGATATAGATGATTCTTTATAATCTCGCAAGTTGACAGAATCCCAGGAGAAAAGAAGTCTTTACTTACCACCTATAAAGGCTACCAATTCGGGATAGCAATCAACGATGCTTATCAGATACATCTGAGGAAAGCTGTGTGTGATGAAAGGGAGTACACCTGACCCAAGGAGGGACCAATCTCGGATATACACAAGGGGAACCAAAGCGACTCACCAGGTCAAGTCCTGCTTCCTTCACAACCTTGATCAGGACCAACCGGTTCCAGGGCAACGCCTGACGATGTCTTCCTATCCGGTAAATATATATTCACCTTAGCTTGGTCATTTCAATGTACAAATTTGTCACCATCTCATGCCTACCCCACAATAGTGTAACCATTATGTGCTAGTCAGGGGGCTTAATGTTGATGGTGGATTTTCATTTAAGGTTAAAATTGTAAAAAACCAGAAAATCATGCGCTGACATCTTATAAAAGATAAAGCCATTAATAAGTGTTGGATACTCCTTCACTTTACTAATTCACCTAGAATGGAGCATGTGGCAACAATCCCATTCTGTGAATACATGAAATTCATCCAGGTTGGAGCATGTATCAACAATCCCATATACCCTGTGAATTTATAGCATTATTAATTAATGCGTGAGCAGCCTTGTATTTCCTGTACTCATTATCAATGCGGCATGACGACTGAGTGTTGCTCTTAGCAGAGCAACACGAACCTCCAAGCATTATAATAAAAGCATGTACGAAATACCCGTATAGGTTGCAACTCTCGGTGTGTTATACTAGCCCGATTGAGAACTCTCGGTGTGTTATACTAGCCCGATTGAGCATCCGGGCTGTCCGTATCAGTCTGGATATGATCTCGTTCATCCAACCTCACCAGCGTGATTGGATGGCCCAGATCAATTCCATAACCCCCAAGCAGGTATGGAATATTCACTGCCGAACCAACGCGGACCCCGCATGGTCGGCCTCCCAAAATATTGGCATAGCTTGCCAAAACGTCCAAACCAGAGTGTATGGACTAAAACCTAAATTAGGGTTTGCGGCATATTACATGTGTCGCAAAACAAGTCTCAACCATCCATCTTCGCAGGTATAGATGGAGGGCGTAGATGTAGATTCAAAGGGCCCAGAGCATGTCAACACAATCGCCATGGGCCCGCCTACATGATAGGGTGCAGAATACACCGTATTTACTATCTAGAGTTTATGCTTTCTTTGCTATTTTTCTTGTAAATTATGTATTTTACGCTTGTTTTGAGTTTTGTAGCTACTTTGGAGTCACACGGAGGAAAAGAAGAAGAAATTACTCTATTTGAGCAAAAAGGGCAAAATTGTCATTTCAGGGGCGAACACTATTTGGAGCCCAGTCAAGGTTAAGGGGCAACTCTCTTTTGGAGAAGTACTAAAGGACAGCCAACATAGGTTAAGGGGTCACTATGGGTAGCCCTTATCAAGGTGACCGGACACTGGGTATAACCCTACTCCCATAACCCTAAAGTCGAAAGACTTCTTCCTCTCAATCGTTTGTTCATGAGAAGCGGCTGTTGCTTAAAGCCGAGAGACTAAATTCAGAGAAATTGAGAGAGCAGAATCGAGAGAGATGAACGACGAGAAGAGAGAAGAAATCAGATATTGAATGTTAAAGTTGTCATCTGTAATTCGATTGAGATGCAGTCAAGACTCGAGAGTGGAAATTGAGGGAGCTGATTTCATCAGTATGAGGCTATGTTGAGTTACAGACAGCTGAGAGGAGAAGATTTGATAAATGGGTATTATAAGGGTTTGCGATAGATATATCTGTTGCTGTTGAAGGTCGAGAAGATGGACTCATATGAGGATTGTTGTTGTTCGAAAGAAAAGAAATCTGAGAAGAAGAAAAGGGGATTTGAGGCTAATAGATGAAATTGATGAGGAAAAGAAGAGAAATCAGAAATGGGTACTAGTTCATATTAGGGTTTTCTGGTTTAACAGATGGTGGTGTTTGAAGAACTGCTGCTGTAGAGATGCCACTGCTGAGAGAACCGAGTTCTCTGTGTTACCATTGAAGATGCAGATCGAGAGCATAAATTGGTGGTGATTTTGGCATGAAGAGCAATGGGTCTGGCGGCGTTGTGAATCTGAGCCGATGAAGAGAGATTGATGTTGTTGAAATCAGTAATAGAATGAGGTGATATTGATTGGTTCGACAGAGAAGAATAGATCGAGATTGGGTTTTGGGTTTGTGCTGAATTCAAAGGTAGTCATTGTTGATTTCTGTCACTGTTGGTGGTCCTGTGAGCTGTTGAAGATAAAAATTAATAGGAATTGTAATGGAGTGAAGCAGACAGAGATGAAGAAGATTGCTACCCAAATCGGGGTTAGAATTTGATTACAAGAGCAACACAGATCCTGGATATGATGGTTTACCAGATTGGGTGTTTGGCACCAAGAATGATGAGGTTAAGCTGCAATGGAGCTGAGCCTCTGTTGATTGCAAGAAGAGAAGGAGGTGTTTGCTGATGCACAGGAAGTGATGAGAATGAATTGCTAAACTAGATGAATGTTAGGTTTCTTAACAGGTGAAGAAGAGAACGGCCTGAATTTGGCCTGTGCAAGTCCTATAAACAGCCGAAACTCGGACGGTTTTCTGCACCGGCGAGTCAACTCGGCGATGACCGATCCAGACGATTCAACCCAGCCCAGTTAGACCAGTTAGCCGAGTAAGATGCTGACTCGGTGGCTGAGTCACTCTTCTACCTTGACCCATTGACTAACGGTTTGACCTGTTTGACCGTTAACTTGGACGGTGCCGTGACGGAATATTCTGTCGACGGAGAAGAAGATTCCGGTGAATTTTCCGGCCGGATTCCGGTCAATTCCAGGGACTTTTTAGGCGACAAAAATTACAGAATTTTGTGTGAATTTCTCACATGGGTGTGAAGACTTAGATTTGGGAATTGGATGAGAACTTGGAAGCTTTGGAGAATTGGACTTGAAATTGGAATTGGGCTCAAATTGGGAAAATGGTGTTATTAAGGGAAAAGGATTCTATTCCTTGGAAGATTTGGAGAATATTGAAGCCTATAAATAGAGAAGTTCTCTACATCTTACACACATCTCTCTACACACCTCTCTACACACACAACACTTGTGTTTTTGCTTGCTTTTCAAAATTCTTCTTTTAATTATTTGTGTGAACTTGAAAAATTCTCCCTTTAATTATTTGTGTGAATTTCAAAAACATGAGTAGCTAATTTTCTTATTGATTGAGGATGAATTCCTAGTTCTTAACATGTTTTGAGTTTTGTTTCAATTCTATCTTGAAGTTCTTCACATGATTATCGTTTGTTTTTACTAATAGGAATGTTTATACATTCATGGTTGATTGATAGATTGTTTAGAGTGCACGCTAAATTGATTTATTAATTTGATCTAAAGCTAGTGAAAGTTAGGGGATAAGTAATCGTTTCTTGACTCTTTACATAAGTAGCAAACACGAGACCTTGCGGAGGGATTCCGTGGAGCAATTGTGTGTGAAAACAACGTTAGCAAGTAGACCTTGATCTAAGAGTCTAACTACTAATATCAACCTAATAAGTTCATAAATCTTAATGCGTTTATTTAAATTACATCTAGAGTGATCTACTACTAGGTGGTTTGGTAAATAGAATCCGGTAGTCGAGAACTTCCGTATCCGGTGATACAAGGGATTTAGGGGTTTAACACTGATCTAGCTGCTTTACCTATGGTTGGTGATAATCTGTGACTAATAACTTGTGGATGAAAAACATAACTTGAATCATTGTTTTGCAACGAAGAAGGATTCCTTGGTCTTGTCTCTCTTATTGATTTCAACTTTATCTTTGAATTGCTTTGTTTATTTCCTTTTGCTTTATATACCTCCCTTTTTTGTGACAATTTTTACAACTAAGAATCTCTTGCTCCTCGTGGGAACGAACTTAACTACACTATATTACTTGTTAATTAGGTGGAAAAATATTAATTAATTTGTTGTGGTTACGCCACGCATCAAATTTTGGCGCCGCTACCGGGGAGCAGCGGACGATTTTAGTTGTTTTTATTTTTCTTTTTGCTTTATTCTTGCTTTGTTAGATTCTATACCGTATCTAACTTAGTTTTCGAGAGTCTTGTTTCAGGTGCTATACCTTTGGTGAATGCTTAAAAGGGGCAGACCGAGTCCAATACGTCTTCGATCCGGCACTCAACTAAAGGATTTCATTCGAGCGGTTAACACTCCACTTCCTCCTTCTTCATCAAGTGAATTCGCAGATTCGGACAAAGAGGAAGAAACAATGGCTGAACGTACACTCAAGGACCTAGCTTCTCACAAGCTTGATACACAACAATGGTGTATCCAAACTAACTCAACCTTCGAGATCAAGCCGGGGTTGATTAGAGAGTTACCAAAGTTTCATGGCATGGTGAATGAAGATCCAAACAAACATCTTATGGACTTCTATACCATAGTTATGGCTATGCTTCCACCGGATACTAATGCGGATGGAGCAATGTTGAAAGCTTTCCCGTTTTCTTTGGCGGGCAATGCTAAGGAATGGTTATATTATTTGCCTTCCGGAAGTATCACAACATGGAATGGGATGAAGAAACTTTTTCTCGATAGATATTTTCCCGCATCCAAAGCTACTCAAATTCGCAAGGAGATTTGTGGGTTGAAGCAACATGTGGGAGAGTCATTGTATGAATGTTGGGAGCGATACAAGAGATTGGTGGCAAGATGTCCACACCATCAATTTAGTGACGTTATGATACTCCAATACTTCTATGAAGCACTACACTCAAGTGATCGATCTCTTCTTGACGCCGCGGGTGGTGGTGCACTAATGAACAAGACTTTGACCCAAGCTAGAGAGTTGATTGAAAGTATGGCTGCAAATTCGCAACAATTCTACACAAGAGATGAACCCATGGTTAGGCGAGTGCATGAAGTTAGTGATTCATCCTCACACCTTGATCAAAGGATGGGTAACATGGAGAAAATGATTCAAAGGATGGCCGCGGTTATTATTCCAGATGATGAGACCGAACAAGTAAATGCTTTATATCCAAATCAAAGGCCGAGGTACGATCCATACTCGAATACTTACAATCCCGGTTGGAAGGATCATCCCAACTTTAGTTATGCAAATAAGCAAGCGGCGGTTCCCAATCCATATGAGCAACAAGGTGGTTTTCAACAATCACGTTTCCAACCTCAACAACAATTTCAACCACAACAAGTCAAGGAGCGTGATTCTTCGAATGATGACAAGCTCAATGCGTTAATGCAAGGCATGCAAGGTCTTACTTCTATGTTACAACAAAGCCAACAAAAGACCGATTCGGCGATCAAGGATTTACAAACTCAAATGGGGCAATTGGCGACCGATGTGAACTTATTAAAATCTCAAGCATCCACAAAACTTCCTTCACAACCATTTGTGAATCCAAGAGAGAATGTTAATGCGGTTACCTTACGACGTGGAAGATAAGTGGAGGGTCCAAGTCATCATGAAGAAGCTATTGAAGAGGTAGTCAAAGACAATGAGGAAGCCGCACCAAAGGAGAATTCAACACGAACCGACCAATCCAAGGAACCGGTTCCTACTTTCACTACTCCACCTCCTTTTCCTAGTCGTTTTGCTAAATCTAAGAAAGAAGCTCAAGACAAGGCACTCATGGATATTTTCAAGAAGATTGAAATCAACATCTCATTCATCGAGGCCATCAAGACAATGCCAAGGTATGCAAAGTTCATGAAGGAATTATGCACAAAGAAGGATAGGTTGCTTGATAATGAAATTACTAAAGTTGGCGAGAGTGCGTCGGCTATGCTATTGAAGAAGATGCCTACAAAGTGCACGGATCCCGGTGGATTTACGGTGCCAATTACTATTGGTAAGAAAAGGTTTGAATATGCTTTACTTGACTTGGGAGCTTCCATTAGTGTGATGTCGGCCGAAATATATGACTCCTTGAATCTTGGACCTTTGAAAGAGACAAGAGTTATTATTCAATTAGCGAACAAGTCTAACATATATCCAAAGGGGGTTGTAGAAGACGTGCTAGTGCAAGTAAATGAGCTTATTTTTCCGGTTGATTTCTTCGTGGTGGATATGGATAACAATGAGAACCGATCATCTACTTCTTTACTTCTTGGGAGGCCATTTATGAAGACCGCAAAGACGAAGATTGATGTTGATAAGGGTACACTTACTATGGAATTCGACAAGGAGATAATACACTTTAACATATTTGAAGCCATACGCTACCCAAGTGATGTGCATTCCGTTTACTCCATTGATGTGGTTGATTCATTAGCGCAACAAATGGTGGAATTGAATCAAGAGGATGAACTTGATGTGGTGTTGCAAAAGAGCATTGAATTGGACATCCACGGCTTGTCTAACTTGGATGTTGAAATCTCCAAGGAATTGGTGGAGATGTGTGGTGCCTTGGCGACATTGCAAGAAGCTAAAAAGGGTAATGTTTCATATATTTCTTTACCCGTGAATGATGAAATACTTGTACCATCTATTGTGAAGGCGCCCAAACTAGAATTGAATCCACTTCCGGACCATTTGAAGTATGCTTTCTTGGGAGATGGAGATGAGCTTCCGGTGATTATTGCAAAGAACCTCACACCGGTACAAGAAGACCGGTTGCTTAGAGTCTTGAGAGAGCACAAAACGGCTATTGGGTGGACAATTGCGGACATCAAAGGCATTAGTCCATCCATGTGCATGCATAGGATTCTAATAGAAGAGAACGTGTGAAGCCGGTACGTGATGCTCAACGTAGCTTGTTCGAAATCAAGACGATTTCAAACCGGTTGGAGAGTGTGCATTGACTATAGAAAGCTTAATTCCAACCCGAAAGGATCACTTTCCTTTACCTTTCATTGATCAAATGTTGGTGGACAATTGCGGACATCAAAGGCATTAGTCCATCCATGTGCATGCATAGGATTCTAATGGAAGAGAGATAATTCTTTTTGTTTTCTTTCATTGCTTGTAATATCTCGTGAAGCATGAATAACAATATTTCGTGATGCTCAACGTTTCCTTATTATCTCGCCTTATCATTTCGGTAGTCTTTATTTTATCTCTTCTTGGCTTAATCCTCCCATGATGGAGGTTGTGAAGAAAGAGATACTCAAATTGCTAAGTGTGGGGGTAATCTACCCAATTTCCGATAGCAAGTGGGTTAGTCGCTCTTCAAGCAATACAAGTGGTACCAAAGAAGTCCGGAGTCACGGTTGTTCGAAATCAAGACGATGAACTTGTTCCTACAAGAGTTCAAACCGGTTGGAGAGTGTGCATTGACTATAGAAAGCTTAATTCCGCAAACACGAAAGGATCACTTTCCTTTACCTTTCATTGATCAAATGTTGGAGCGGTTAAGAATCGGGGCATTCTTATTATTGCTTCTTGGATGGTTATTCAAAATATAGGGATACAACCAAATTGTTATTGCCTTGGATGGAGGACCAAATTGTTATTGAGAAGACCACTTTCACTTGTCCGTTTGGAACGTTTGCATATAGACGGATGTCGTTTGGCCTTTGCAATGCGCCGGCTACTTTTCAAAGATGCATGGTAAGTATATTCTCGGATTATGTGGAGCGCATCATCGAGGTATTTATGGATGACTTTAGTGTTTATGGCAATTCTTTTGATAGTTGTTTAAACAACCTTGAACTAATTCTTAAACGATGCATAGACACAAACCTTGTCCTTAATTGGGAGAAATGTCACTTTATGGTAAACCACGGCATAGTACTTGGTCACATTGTGTCCTCTCGAGGGCTCGAAGTGGACAAGTCAAAGATAGATTTAATAAGAAACTTACAATATCCCACTTCGGTGAGGGAAATCCGTTCTTTTCTTGGCCATGCAGGTTTCTATAGGCGGTTTATCAAGGATTTCTCCAAAATCTCCATGCCGATGTGCAAGTTATTACAAAAGGAGGTACCTTTTGACTTCAACAAGGAATGCAAGGATGCTTTTGACAAATTGAAGGAAATGTTGACAAGTGCGCCGATTATCAAGTCACCGGATTGGAATCTTCCATTTGAATTAATGTGTGATGCTAGTGATTATGTGGTTGGAGCCGTTTTGGGTCAAAGAGTGGACAAGTTGTCCCATGTCATCTATTATGCATCTAGGACCCTTAATGATGCACAAATCAATTATTCTACCACGGAAAAGGAGTTATTGGCTATAGTTTTTGCATTAGAAAAATTTCAATCATACTTGGTGGGTACAAAGGTTATTGTGTATTCCGATCATGCCGCACTAAGACACTTAATAAAGAAGAAAGAAGCTAAGCCAAGATTAATCCGGTGGATCCTATTGTTACAAGAGTTCGACATAGAAATTCGAGACAAGAGAGGTGTGGAGAATACCGTTGAAAAACATCTTAGTAGACTTGTTATGTCTCAAGAAGAACTTCCATTACAAGACCGTTTTCCGGACGAACAACTTTTCTCCATGGAAGAATCAACACCTTGGTATGCGGATATAGTGAATTACTTGGTGACAAGGAAATTACCTAATACAATGTCTAACTTCCAAAAGATGAAACTTAAGAAGATATCTAAGCAATATGTGTGGGATGAACCATACTTATGGAAATATGGCGTTGATCAAATAATACGAAGGTGCGTACCTAACTCCGAATTTCAATCCATTCTCTCCTTTTGCCACACTTTTGCTTGTGGTGGCCATTTTGGTTCTAAACGCACTGCTCTCAAAGTTCTCGAGAGTGGATTTTATTGGCCCACCTTGTTTGAAGATTCATATGTTTTTTGTAAATCGTGTGATAGATGTCAACGAACGGGCAATCTAGGTGCTCGAAATCAAATGCCACTTACACCAATTCTCGCCATTGAGATTTTTGATGTGTGGGGTATCGATTTTATGGGCCCTTTTGTCAATTCGAATGGAAACTTTTATATACTTCTTGCCGTAGATTATGTTTCAAAATGGGTGGAAGCTAGAGCCACCAAAACTAATGACTCTCAAGTTGTTTGTGATTTTGTAAGAGAAAACATATTCAATAGGCATGGTACACCAAGAGTGGTGATAAGCGATGGGGGCTCACATTTCAAGAAGGCTTTCCATGCTCTCCTCAAGAAGTACAACATAACACATAAAATTGGTACGCCTTACCATCCACAAACTAGTGGACAAGCGGAAATTTCAAATCGTGAGATCAAGTCCATTCTTGAGAAAACGGTGAATACCACAAGGAAAGATTGGAGCTTTAAGCTCAATGATGCACTTTGGGCGTATAGAACGGCGTATAAGACACCGATTGGTATGTCTCCATATCGGTTGGTTTATGGCAAGGCTTGTCATCTTCCGGTTGAACTTGAACATAAGGCTTATTGGGAGATAAAGAAATTCAACATGGAGTATGATGAAGCGGGGAAACAAAGGAAGTTAAAACTAAATGAGCTAGAGGAGATACGTAATGATGCTTACGAGAATGCCCGTATTTACAAGGAAAAGACCAAGCTTTTTCATGACAAGATGATTTCTCGTAAAAGCTTCATTGTGGGACAAAAAGTCCTTTTATATCATTCTCGCCTTAAACTATTTCCTGGAAAGTTAAGGTCCCGTTGGATTGGACCATATGTTGTTACTAATGTTTTTCCTCATGGTGCAGTTGAAATTACTAGTCTTAGAGACAATTCGGTTTCCAAGGTCAACGACCATAGATTGAAGCCATACTATGAGAACATCGCTTATGTGAATTTGGATGAACTTCCATTTGGAGATGCACTCCCTCTGGAGGAGTAATGTGCAGCAAGAGCTAAGTCGGGCCGTCGACTTTAAAACAAGCGCTTAATGGGAGGCAACCTATAGGTTTTGTATTTCTTATCCTTTTGCTTTTTATTTTTGTTTATTTTTTCTTGTTCCATATCATGTTAAAATTTCCCACCTTGATTTTACTAGGACGATTCAATTACATTGAGGACAATGTAAGGTTTAAGTGTGGGGGAGTGGTTAAGCATGTATTTAGGAAAAAAAAAAAATTAAAAATTTTTTTTAAAAAAAACAAAAAAGTTTTACATAAAACCTCCAACTTTTAGAGATTTTAGAGTCACTAGCATACTTCTAGGTATGTTTACATAGAGAATTCTGACCGACATAATTGAACTTGGAAGTGTTAGGGAACTACATTCGGATTTCTTGCTTGTTAGAGTGTTAAATAATGGATTTAATCATGCCGGTGATGCAAATTTGGTGCAGGGAGAAATGCATTATTAGAGTTGCTGATCAATCATTAGTGGAGACTACCCGTATTCATATCATGTGAGGCACCGACCAGAAATTTTTCCATCTAACTAAAGAGTTTTCTTTTGAGTGTGTGTCACCATACGTTAATTCCGGGTAGAATGGTGAGCTACCCAATCTCCCACCAATAGAAGCACTACTCTTTGATCTCTTGAGTGCTAATTTTGTCAATCATAAGGGTGACGTCTATAGATGAAAGCCTCCTTCTTGTAGTTCGATTTGCAGTTAGCACCATTCTCTCCACAACAACGGGTCCATAGAAACACCATCATCATAAACAAGGAGCGACATCAAAATCTACAAGGAAAGTTGGAGAAGTTCAAGGTTTACAAGCAACGTAACGAGCAAAAGAGCAAATTTCATATTCAAGTAAAGCAACATACAAAGAGCAGATTTTTACATATATGTTGAGGACTTACAATACAATGAGGTAATTTTATATCCAAGTATGAAGACTTATTTAAAAGAGCGAAGAAAATCAAAAGGTGATAATTGTTGAAGTTTATGATTTCGAGACGATACAAGTTGTGAAGAATCAAGTGGTAAAATACTTCTCCCACGGCCACGGTTTGTTTTATTTTCACTTTGTTATATTTCTTTTGTTTTTAATAAAAAAAAAAATGATTGAAAATTTCATAAAAAAAGAGAAAAAGAAAAAGAAAAAAAAAAGAAGAAAAAAAAAAGAGACAAAAGAAATATTTGTTTTGTTTTTATTTATTTAATAAGCCGTGGGGAAGGAAAATCTATAAGGTAGTTTCAAGCGACAAGGATTTTAAGGTAAAAAGAGTTACAAATTGTCAAGGAATTACGAAGTTCGAGAGTTTATCATCAATAGTTGAAACCGAAGACGAAGACCAAGAAGATAAAGACGAGGAGCGGAAGACGTTTCTATTGGATACCGTGAGAGTGGTGTTATCATAATTGGCGATCGGATGTGAAGGTGAGTAAGTAATCTCATCCTCGATAATAGTGGTCCATTTCCTTTCTTAGAGATCGTCAGAAAAATGGTTTTTCAAAATGTAAAAGATGTGGGTTTTTAAAAATATTTCGGAAGTTATCCTTCCCACCATTCAACGTGTCGCAGGATTTCTCTCTTCATTCCTACCTGCACACATGTGAGAACCATAAAAAAGCCGTCTTTTTGAGTGCAATTATCATAAAATCCTTTTTGGTGAGGCAGAAGTCGAGGCGAAATGCTTATTGATCGTTTCTCAAACACGCGTTCTCTCATTATGGTGTGGTTATTTCTCACTCAACATTTAAGAATGAGAATATGTTCTTTAGTATTTCTAACTTCTTATTACTAGCATGCAGAAACTGTATGTCCTCATAACTCTTTGGATGCTTGGGACGCTTGAACGCTTTGAAGTTGTGAGTTTTTAGTGTTTGATTTGCTCGAGGACTAGCAAAGTCTAAGTGTGGGGGAATTTGATAGGGTGCAGAATACACCGTATTTACTATCTATAGTTTATGCTTTATTTGCTATTTTTCTTGTAAATTATGTATTTTACGCCTGTTTTGAGTTTTGTAGCTACTTTGGAGTCACACGGAGGAAAAGAAGAAGAAATTACTCTATTTGAGCAAAAAGGGCAAAATTGTCATTTCAGGGGCGAACACTATTTGGAGCCCAGTCAAGGTTAAGGGGCAACTCTCTTTTGGAGAAGTACTAAAGGACAACCAACATAGGTTAAGGGGCTGCTAGATGGGTAACCCTTATCAAGGTGACCGGACACTGGGTATAACCCTACTCCCATAACCCTAAAGTCGAAAGACTTCTTCCTCTCAATCGTTTGTTCATGAGAAGCGGCTGTTGCTTAAAGCCGAGAGACTAAATTCAGAGAAATTGAGAGAGCAGAATCGAGAGAGATGAACGACGAGAAGAGAGAAGAAATCAGATATTGAATGTTAAAGCTGTCATCTGTAATTCGATTGAGATGCAGTCAAGACTCGAGAGTGGAAATTGAGGGAGCTGATTTCATCAGTATGAGGCTAGGTTGAGTTACAGATAGCTAAGAGGAGAAGATTTGAGAAATGGGTATTATAAGGGTTTGCGATAGATATATCTGCTGCTGTTGAAGGTCGAGAAGATGGACTCATATGAGGATTGCTGTTGTTCGAAAGAAAAGAAATCTGAGAAGAAGAAAAGGGGATTTGAGGCTAATAGATGAAATTGATGAGGAAAAGAAGAGAAATCAGAAATGGGTACTAGTTCATATTAGGGTTTTCTGGTTTAACAGATGGTGGTGTTTGAAGAACTGCTGCTGTAGAGATGCCACTGCTGAGAGAACCGAGTTCTCTGTGTTACCATTGAAGATGCAGATTGAGAGCATAAATTGGTGGTGATTTTGGCATGAAGAGCAATGGGTCTGGTGGCGTTGTGAATCTGAGCCGATGAAGAGAGATTGATGCTGTTGAAATCAGTAATAGAATGAGGTGATATTGATTGGTTCGACAGAGAAGAATAGATCGAGATTGGGTTTTGGGTTTGTGCTGAATTCAAAGGTAGCTGTTGTTGATTTCCTGTCACTATTGGTGGTCCTGTGAGATGTTGAAGATAAAAATTAATAGGAATTGTAATGGAGTGAAGCAGACAGAGATGAAGAAGATTGCTACCCAAATCGGGGTTAGAATTTGATTACAAGAGCAACACAGATCCTGGATATGATGGTTTACCAGATTGGGTGTTTGGCACCAAGAATGATGAGGTTAAGCTGCAATGGAGCTAAGCCTCTGTTGATTGCAAGAAGAGAAGGAGGTGTTTGCTGATGCACAAGAAGTGATTTGAATGAATTGCTAAACTAGATGAATGTTAGGTTTCTTAACAGGTGAAGAAGAGAACGGCCTGAATTTGGCCTGTGCAAGTCCTATAAACAGCCGAAACTCGGCCGGTTTTCTGCACCGGCAAGTCAACTCGGCGATGACCGATCCAGACGATTCAACCCAGCCCAGTTAGACTAGTTAGCCGAGTAAGATGCTGACTCGGTGGCTGAGTCACTCTTCTGCCTTGACCCATTGACTAACGGTTGACCTGTTTGACCGTTAACTTGGACGGTGCCGTGACGGAATATTCTGTCGACGGAGAAGAAGATTCCGGTGACTTTTCCGGCCGGACTCCGGTCAATTCCAGGGACTTTTCAGTCGACAAAAATTACAGAATTTTGTGTGGATTTCTCGCATGGGTGTGAAGACTTAGATTTGGGAATTGGATGAGAACTTGGAAGCTTTGGAGAATTGGACTTGAAATTGGAATTGGGCTCAAATTGGGAAAGTGGTGTTATTAAGGGAAAAGGATTCTATTCCTTGGAAGATTTGTGGAATATTGAAGCCTATAAATAGAGAAGTTCTCTACATCTTACACACATCTCTCTACACACACAACACTTGTGTTTTTGCTTGCTTTTCAAAATTCTTCTTTTAATTATTTGTGTGAACTTGAAAAATTCTCCCTTTAATTATTTGTGTGAATTTCAAAAACATGAGTAGCTAATTTTCTTATTGATTGAGGATGAATTCCTAGTTCTTAACATGTTTTGAGTTTTGTTTCAATTCTATCTTGAAGTTCTTCACATGATTATCGTTTGTTTTTACTAATAGGAATGTTTATACATTCATGGTTGATTGATAGATTGTTTAGAGTGCACGCTAAATTGATTTGTTAATTTGATCTAAAGCTAGTGAAAGTTAGGGGATAAGTAATCGTTTCTTGACTCTTTACATAAGTAGCAAACACGAGACCTTGCGGAGGGATTCCGTGGAGCAATTGTGTGTGAAAACAACGTTAGCAAGTAGACCTTGATCTAAGAGTCTAACTACTAATATCAACCTAATAAGTTCATAAATCTTAATGCGTTTATTTAAATTACATCTAGAGTGATCTACTACTAGGTGGTTTGGTAAATAGAATCCGGTAGTCGAGAACTTCCGTATCCGGTGATACAAGGGATTTAGGGGTTTAACACTGATCTAGCTGCTTTACCTACGATTGGTGATAATCTGTGACTAATAACTTGTGGATGAAAAACATAACTTGAATCATTGTTTTGCAACGAAGAAGGATTCCTTTGTCTTGTCTCTCTTATTGATTTCAACTTTATCTTTGAATTGCTTTATATACCCCCCCTTTTTTGTGACAATTTTTACAACTAAGAATCTCTTGCTCCTCGTGGGAACGAACTTAACTACACTATATTACTTGTTAATTAGGTGGAAAAATATTAATTAATTTGTTGTGGTTACGACACGCATCACTACATACCTGACCAATCGGTCAGGACCAACCATGGTTGGTCATCCCAATTCGTGCGCCCGAACAGAGCATGACGCACGGCCGTGAAACCCAAAATTAGGGTTTTGAGCATCACGAGCGTCCATCTTCTCCGGCACGAATGAAGGGTCCCAGATTAGATTAAGCAGGTTCGGTCATACCAGCATGACCACCGTGGGCCCGTATATCCCCTCACCTGATCAGCCAAGGCATATCATGCCTGGCTATCCCAAAGCGCGCGTCCAAACTTGCGTGGTCACACTTCCCAAATTACAAACTGATCTCGACCACTCAACTTCACCGGACGATTTGAGTGGATTAGATCACGTTTTCATGGGACAGTCAGGTATAGGCGTGAATACCATCCTACCACCTACACACCGGACGGATTGGGCAAGACCGACCAAGCTTGGTCGTCTTGAAGCGCGCGCCCGAAGTTGGCACGATGTGCGGCTTTTGCGGCACCAGATTTCTGTTGCAAAATCGATCTCAACCACCCCTCTTCGCCGGTCAAATCGAGTGGCCTAGATCGCGCCTTTATGGGATAGAGAGGTACGGACGTGTACACCGGCATACCGTCTACACGCATGCCCGGTCGGTCCTTTCCAAAACCCTTCCCATGCTTGGTTTCGACCAAGCTGAAGAGTGATGCCTGCGCACATATTCAAAACCCTGATTCAATCAACGGACGCAGATGAGTGTCTCAAAGATCATCTCGTCCGTCCAACTCACCTGCTTAGTTATACAACCCTGGTCAGGAGTTAATTGGTCAGTAAGGCGTCATGGTGATCACCACCCGTCGCTTTACCACACCATGATGCAGTACCTGCATAAAATACACATGATACTTCACAAGTATCAACTTCCTGAATAACGCAGTTATTCAATTTAGCATTACATGCTACCTTTTGTGGGTCCCATGATCCACACATTCCAGACATCAATCATGTCACAAACTGGGAGATACATACTGGGGTATTGGTCTGGCGGTTTATAGCGTGCAGCGTGCAACGCGCCATCACAAGAACGTGTTAAGAAGTCATGGACGGTTAGAGATGACAGGAGAAGTGGGCAATACTGGTCGTGTAATACCAACACACAACTCCACTACTCCATCACTCCACTTCCTCCACTTCCCACGAGAGACGTGAATAAGGCTCAAATGACTTGTATAAATAGGTTTTCCTCCCTACTTTCTAAACAGGAGAAAAACAACACAAGTCCAGACGAGACAGAAACCAAGTGTTAATACAAAACGTATTCAAACACCCGGAGCCTGCTTGCATCAATCGTAAGCCTGCTCACCTTTCTGTTACAAGTCATAAGCAAGCCAACACCTTCACAATCTCAACACCTTCTTCGCTTCCCTCCCTAAGATCAACCCCATCTCCTTCACTTTGTGACCGAAACAATTCTGGAACGGCCATTTCTTGGTTTAGGCCGGACTTGCACAGATTGATTTCCGAATCTACAAGCACTTACCGCGCATTGCATTTGTTTAGGGTTTAGATTCATTCCTCATCCACACACCCCAAATTACTAAATCCGGCAGGAATAGTTTTCACCCATAAACACCAAGATGTGTTTGCCTGGACATACGAGGAAATGCCTGGTCTAGACGAAAAATTGGTCACCCATCACCTACATATCATACCTGGATCCAAGCCAATCAAGCAATCTCCGAGGAAATTCAGACACGAAGTGGAAGAACAAATCAAGAATGAAATTCAGAAGTTGCTAGCTGCTGGCTTCATCAGACCTATTCATCATCCGACCTGGTTAGCTAATGTGGTCCCGGTAAAGAAGAAAAACGGACAGATTCGGTGCTGCGTGGATTTCAGAGACTTGAACAAGTGCTGCCCCAAGGACGACTTTCCTCTGCCTAACATCGACATGTTAGTAGACGCCACCAGCGGACACGGCATGTTCTCCTTCATGGACGGTTACAGCGGCTACAATCAGATAAGGATATATGAGCACGATACAAGTAAGACAGCCTTCCAAACCTCTCTTGGAAATTTTTACTATACTGTTATGCCATTCGGTTTAAAGAACACCGGCGCAACGTATCAACGTGCTATGACGGTAATCTTCCACGACATGATGCATAAGCAAGTCGAAGACTACGTGGATGATATAGTAGTCAAATCCAAGACTCAATCTATCCTCACAATGTCGCTTCCGTGAACTGTGAAGGAGCTCCAAAACTTCATGGGCAAGGTGAACTTTTGCTTGATTCACCCCCTGCTGAAGAAAGGATCAAGTTTCGTCTGGATCACACTACAACAGGAAGCGTTTCAGAGGATTCAACAAATATTGTCATCTCTGAATCATCACAAAGGGTTAGCCTATTATGTCAGCCCAGACAAGAGCGAGCATGGGACATCTTCAGATCCACTGAAGCCGACACCTCAAGGGAGCAGCCTCAAGAAGATAACGATGTCCGCTTGTCATGTCGAGAAAGAATCCGAGCGAATCACTCTATCAGAGGATGGTGCATGTCTACCGTGTTATGTTGGAGAATCTGCACTTTTGGTCATCCTCTGGACTTCGTGAAGCTGTTGAACGTTCATCTACGAAAACATCTACCCTGCTGGAAAGAACCAGGCCTTCCAGTAATGAAGAGCCTCATGATGTTCGTGGAAGCATACATCCCACTAACATGAAATACAACCTTCAGCCTTCCATAAGCAGTTTCGCTGAAGCAGCAAGAGGAAAGCCACCGAGATACAACATCATGCGCGTCCAAAATCGCCAACTCCAACTCCAGCACCATATGCACGACTGCCGTAATGGTGAAACAACGTCCAAGATATTCCATATCTGGATCGATGGTAACTACATCAATGAGATACGCTTTCAGAA
The DNA here is from genome assembly GCA_023531295.1 of Papaver armeniacum. Taxonomy (NCBI): domain Eukaryota; kingdom Viridiplantae; phylum Streptophyta; class Magnoliopsida; order Ranunculales; family Papaveraceae; genus Papaver; species Papaver armeniacum. The sequence continues at coordinate 229,743 of JAJJWW010014984.1, read as the reverse complement.
TTTGTCTCCCGTAGAAGATTTAGTTGCGTTACCAAAGGAGTATGACTGGGACTGCTTAGCACTGCCCATCTCAAAGACAGCCTCATGAACCTAGCGTGACAACATCTATCAATTCCAAAGCTCTAGATACTCGTGGGCAAGGGATTGTCTCCCTCTTTTCTATTTCATGAAGAAACGTCAAGAAAGCCATCAGTTCCAGTTTATCCCTCTAACAATGAGACGAGCTCTACCACTATATGAAGACTGCCAAGTTCGTGCCCGTAGCTATCACGCCTCTACCTGATAGTCTCTTCTGATCACAGCTGCCGCCAAGAACTGTTGTTGCTCGTCGATTAATACCATCCAGAGCTTCACCATATCAACGACCACTACGTACAAAAGACCCATCGGGCATACAAGATAGAGCCACGTAGACCACGCTTGGGGACTGAGGCTCGGCATGAAATTCCTTTACCGTCAGTCAAGAACTTCTTCAAAGCTCCACCCACTAGAAGCTGCTTCAACGCTCTCCGGGACCTGCTTGCTCCAGAAGATGCTTCAACGCTCTCAGCGGGACCCACACCACGTTCGAACATACAAGGTTCACGTTTGGGCAAAGCAAGCACGCCTAGATCCCACGTTCCAGCAAAGGGAAGACCGATGTTGGTTAGCAAGACCGGTGTTCGTCAAGATAAGACCGGTGTTGGTCGAAGTAGCAAGGATGACACTCGAGCAAGCACATAAACTGTACGGGCAAAGAAAGCAAGGCCGGTGTTGATCAAGTCACAAGGCCGGTACTGCTCAAGTCACAAGGCCGGTGTTGATCAAGTCACAAGGCCGGTACTGCTCAAGTCACAAGACCGGTGTTGATCAAGTCACAAGGCCGGTACTGATTAGGTCACAAGGCCGGTACTGCTCAGGTCACGAGGCTGGTATTGGGCCAGCAAACGAGGCCGGTGTTCGTCAAATCAGCAAGGTCGGTGTTGGTCAAGGGGCAAGTCTGGTGTTGGGGTGAGGCAACAGGTTTGGTGTTTCGTCGAAGCAGGCACAACCGGCCCCAAGCAAAGTCGGCATGCGGTGGGTCCCACTTGATCAGGCAAATCCAGCCCCAAATTGGTCGAAACAGGCACAACCGGACCCAAGCAAAGCAGGCACGCGGCAGCTCCCACTTGATCAGGCACATCCAGTCCCAAATTGGTCGAAGCAGGCACAGACGGCCCCAAGCAAAGCAGGCACGCGGCAGCTCCCACTTGATCAGGCACATCCAGCCCCCAAATTGGTCGAAGCAGGCACAGCCGGCCCCAAGCAAAGCAGGCACGCGGTGGGTCCCACGTTCGAGCAGGGCAGGCATAACAAGCCCATGTTCGATCAAGCAGATGCATGATGAGTCCCACGATCGAGCGAAGCAGGCGCAACAGTCCGTTGAGCAGGCACATCAGCCCCACGCTCGAGCGGAACAATCACGAAGAAGGCTCTCGACCGAAGCAGGCATAACAAGGTCGATCGAAGGCAAGACCGACATCATGCTAGGGGAATGCTCGCCTGAACGCCTCTTGAACGTGACATGCTCCAAGGATAGGACGACTCGTCTCTCCTGGTAACATCTAACTTTGTCTCATAAGATTTATCTGTATATGTCACCATCTCATGCCTACCCCACGATAGTATAACCATCATGTGCTAGGCAAGAGACTTAATGTTGATGGTGGATTTTTATTTATTGCTAAAATTGTAAAGGCCAAAATTATGCGCTAACATCTTGCAAAAGATAAAGCCATTAATAAGTGATGAATACTTCTTCACTTTACTAATTCACCTAGAATGGAGCATGTGGCAACAATCCCAACATTCTGTGAATTAAATACACGAAATTCATCCAGGTTGGAGCATGTGGCAACAATCCCATATACCCTGTAAATTTACAGCATTATTAATTAATGCATGACCAGCCTTGTATTTCCTGTACTCATTATCGGTGCGGCATGAAGACTGAGTGTTGTTCTCAGCAGAGCAACACGAACCTCCAAGTACTAATAATGAAGCATGTACGAAATACCCGTACAGGCTGCAACCCTCAGTGTGTTATACTAGCCCGATTGAGCATGCAACTCTCGGTGTGTTATACTAGCCCGATTGAGCATATATCTCTCGGTGTGTTATACTAGCCCGATTGAGCATATTTGAATCTGGACTGTCCATATCAGTCTCAGAAACGATCACGACCATCCAGCTTCACCAGCATTATTGGATGGCTTAGATTGAATCCATGACCCCAAGCAGGTATTGGAATATTCACTACCGACCCAACGCGGGCCCCGCATTGTCGGCCTCCCCAAAAGTGTGGCATAGCTTGCCAAACCGTCCAAGCCAAAGCAGTACGGACGGAAAACCCTAAATTTGGGTTTGCGGCACATTACATGTGTCGCAAAACAGTCTCAACCATCCATCTTCATGAAACAATGAGGTATGGGCGCCTACACCGTCATGCCGTCTACACACATGCACGATCGGCCTTGCCAAAATCGTATCCCAAGCTTGGATTCGACCAAGCTGAAGAGTGATGCTTGCGCACCTCTTCAAAAACCCTAATTCTACTAACGGTCGCAGATGAGTGTCTCAAAGATCATCTCGTCCGTCCAACTTCACCGGCTTGGTTATACAGCCTGTTCAGGAGTTAATTGGTCAGTGAGGCGTCATGGTGATCACCACCCGTCACTTTACCACACCATGTGGTCGGCCAAGGTAGGACTTGCTTGAGCAACCTCCAAACCATCACATGAAGTAGGCTGGACATGAGGCTATTTTGAGACGTTCAAACAACGATGCTTCATACATGCTGAATATACTCGATGCAGTACCTGCATAGAATACACATGATACTTCACAACTATCGACTTCCTAAATAACTTAGTTATTTAATCTAGCATTACATGCTACTTTCTGTGGGTCCCACGATCCACACACTCGAGACATCAATCATGTCACAAACTGGGGGATACATACTGGGGTATTGGTCTGGCGGTTTACAGTGTGCAATGCACAACGCGCCATCACAAGAACGTGTCAGGAAGTCATGGACGGTTAGTGATGATGGGATAAGTGGGCAAGACTGGTCGTGTGACACCAACACACAACTCCACTACTCCATCACTCCACTTTCTCCACTTCCCACGAGATACAAGGGTTAGGCTTAATGACTTGTATAAATAGGTTCTCCTCCCTATTTTCCAAAAAAAAAATAAGGCAAGTCAAGACAAAAGAGGCAAGTGTTGATATAATCGTATTCAAACACTGAAACTTATAGCTTACATCCTGCAAGCCAGTTCAGCTTTATGATACAAGTCATACATAGCCAACACCTTCACAATCTCAACACCTTCTTCGCTTCCCTCCCTAAGATCAACCCCATCTCCTTCACTTTGTGACCGAAACAAGTCTGGAACGACCATTTATTGGTTTAGGCCGAATTTGCACAGATTGATTTCTCGAATCTACAAGCACTCCCGTGCAGTGCATTTGTTTAGGGTTTAGATTCATTTCTCATCCACACACCCCAAATTACCAAAACCGGCAGAAATAGTTTTCACCCATAAACACACGCATAAATCAAATTAGCACAAAATGAAGATCCTAGAAAAACAATGTAACAATGTAACCTGAATATACTCGTGCATCAAACAATTTGACCTTCATATTTATATTCTCCTAGTATATTACTGTGTTCTCAATTATTTGCAATAATATTACTCATTTACAAGTACCATGCATCTGGAAGATCTAATGTTAATACAAGAGGATGTAGCATGGGTATTATTTTTTTTGAATCAGTCGGGTATTAATGTTATATGTCATCCTGTCATTTCTCAATTTGCTCCATGTGAATTTTATATAGAAATCAAATTAATATCTTAAAATTAAATCTCAAAACTCCAAACTCAAAAACGCGAAATAGCTCTCTCATAAAATTTTCAGTTCTCTCACGCATTAATACTTCTTTCAAATTCTCTGCAAAGATCTTTACAAATTGTATTTCTGCTTCAAGTAACTTTAAAACTTAGAGAGAAAAAATTGAACGAGAATGACATAAAATCATCAGAGTATCAAAAAATTAACACATAATTATATGAATCAACAGATAAAAATGAAGATCACTACTACTTGTTGACTTAATCGCTCAAAATTTTCAAGAACACGGTTGATAAGGCTTTACATATCTTCAGATCCTGCTACAACAGTTTCAGCTTCTCCAATTACTAAATCATTTTCATTTCCTCCTGCCATCTAAACCATAAAAGTAAGATCTAAAATAAGAGAATCTAACTAAAATTCAATATATCAAAAAGTGTTGAAATGCTTTAACCAATTCATCAGAATCGAGATTGTAATGACCCGTCCCTCCACCAATACTGTCCCACTTAGCCACTGTGGGGTTTTTAATGGACGTGGCTGCTGTCATCCAACAACAACTTTCGGGAGGTCAGCTATCCCTGGATTACTCCCGCCCGAGCACGATTAATTGTGGAGTTTTCTGTCAACTTTGGAGCCAATTATGATAAAAAGGCCTCGATATAATGTCGACGTTCCTGCCTTTTGTGAGACCAATATCTGGTATAGCCGCCCAGCATACTCTCCCACTCGAGCACAAGCGAACCGTCCCTGGTTGTATCCCAACTAACACAGATATTATTCCCACTTATCCATTGCGGTATCACGTTCCCTGCCTTTTGGGAGACCAATATCAGGTATAACCACCCAACATACTCTCCCACCCGAGCACAAGTGAACCGTACCTAGTTGTATCCCAACTAACACCGATATTGTTCCCACTTATCCAATGCGGTTATCCAGTAGTGTAGGATTTTTATAGGCAGTATTGCGGTTATCCAACAACAACTTCCCGAGAGGTAACCCATTCGTGACTACTCCCATCCAAGCACGATTAACTGAAAAGTTTTTCATACAACTTAGTTAAATGTCCCATCAGGCCTTGGTGTCAGGAAATGATAAATCATTACTTATATTCCAATCGGCCAACCACTACAGAAATCAAGGTATTACAATGCCACCACCTTAAATTGGAGCCGTGCTCGGCTCCAAATATGTTCAAGCCCAGATCTATGACGTTACCTACCCCTCATGAGACCAGTACCTGATGAAAAGATGAGGGTACCCAAATATACCTCAATCTAAAACTTTTCCACCTATAAGTCCTTTCTCCGAAAGTGATTGTCTATGGACTGAGTCGAGACAATACAACAAGTCGGTTCACACTTCGTGTGATCATCTATGGATACGAGATCGAGACAATACAACGACGAAGTATGTTTACTTGATAAAAAGGTTCGGACTTAACCAAACACAATAGGATTACTTATCAAGTAAATAGGAATTAACGTTTGTGTAATTTAATTTAAATTATAATAACAACAATTATAATTACGGAAAATAAAAGTAAATGACACAACAAGATTTTGTTAACGAGGAACCGTAAATGCAGAAAAACCCCGGGACCTTGTCCAGAATTGAATACTCTCAGGATTAAGCCGCTATAAAAAATCAAACCAACTTCGTATAGTTAAGACCAAGCAACTAAACCTATTTCACCTAGTTTCGTCTGTATTCCCACGCCCCCAACTTATGAATAAGTCACGTACTTGGAACAATTCCTTTGATTAGTATTCCAAACATTAAAGGAACAACAAATCTGTTTGGTATCAACTCTTTTCAACCAAGTGATGTGAGTTCGACAAAGGCTCTTCTGTTTATCTCAATAAACTCCTTTGTCAGGTTATTAGATCTATCTTATTATCAACTACTGAAGTAATTGTTAAGATTTTGCAATCAATACTTTTAATCACAAAGAATTTTATTGATGCCGATCTACACAACTAATCAATCTAATCTACTACAAGGATAAACCGATTATAGTTGGATCCTGTTTTACCGAAACAAGTATTGTGCACACCAAAGATTATGAACCAAAATTAGAAATCTTCAAAGTCTTCTTTGTCGTCAAATCTTCTTAGATCTTCAATAAACACCTGCACACAATCAACTTGAATCTCTTGTGATCAATCACGCACAAAACGGAGTCTGTTAACAATGGATTATCACAAGACATCTTTAGAACTACAAACAGACTAAAGATCCCCGTCGAAACTTCGATCTAGTTTTAGTGAATCTTATATCAGAAGAGAATATTCTCAAGCATAAACAAACTAGGTGCAATCAAAGTTCAACCACAGTTAGTCAATCAAATCAATCGAAAACAAAAGATAAACCGCAATTATCTAGTTTCCCACCAACGGTACTAATAGAGCTTCTCAATCACAAAGAAGTATTTAAACTGAGCAGTCCTAAGATATTTCGCCCAATTAGGTTACTCTCCTCTACGAATAGGCGGCTTCACTAGTAGCAGCACAACTGAGATAATTTTTGTTGTACGAGGATTAGTTTGCTCGAAATGCAAACTTTCATATTTATAGACCAAGGAAGTTTGGACACCAAGGAATTTCCAAAACCGAAAATATTCTCAAGATATGCAATATATTCCAGATTCGGTTTCCATAATTCCTGGAAATGCTTTGTCCAAATAATGACTGAAAATCTCTTAGAACATCTCCAACTAGTAAATGCACATCACTAATTTTTATTTTCCAAAAATAAAATTAAAAACCTTAAATAAAAGATTCTCAATTTATTTTATTCGATTCGGGATTTTCTTCCTTTAGCTATTAAGGAATAACTTTGAACAATTAAAGATTAGCTTTACTGCACATGTTCAAAGTATGTCAACATCCTTACTTTGTAAGTCCTCTTTCATACTTACAATCTTGAAACCGATTTGCCACATTTCCAAACAAGTTTAGAATTGGTTCATCTGACTTTCAAGAACTACGTGATTGATCAAGAACACTCAATCAAAAATCATGGGTTTCACGGTTCTACCAAAACAAGTTTCGGTTCTACCTCCATGTGAGTACTTTGCATAGTCACGCTAGTTACCAAAATTCGGTTGACTAGGTACTAGGATCGGTTCCCCATATATATATGCTATCTAACTTGTACTTGCTGCACATGTCCATAGGATCGGTTCCCCTTTGCCTAAAAACGTGTTGCACATGTCCATAAGATCAATTCCCCTCTCTGCTAAAAACTTGTTGCACCTCATACAAGGATCGATTCCTCTTTGTGATAGGTTGCACCTCTTACTAGGATCAGTTCCCATTTACCCAGAGTCGGTGATACCAATAACACAAAATCGATCATACCATCTCAGGTGATTACTTAAGATCGGTTTCACTAATAAAAGTCATACCAATACAAAAGTCAGGCCTTTGTGAATAGTTTTACCAAGAACATAAACAAGTCATGAGCGGTTATACTAATCATACATATTGGTAGTTCAAAATATATGCAATGAATAATATTACCAATAATGCCTGGCGATTTCCCTTTCGATTCACGAAACAAGTTCATGAATTTACTTCCTTAAAACAAATGTAAAACATTGTTTCCTAGGATGAAATCTTCACCTTATACCCATACATAATCACAATAGCATTCGAACGATTATGTCGATATCTTATCTACAAAGTTTAATGGTTAAGCAATAAACCTCGTATTGTATTCCTTAATACTATGTCTAACTAGAGTATAATCATTCATACTTCGTAGTTTTGTTTTCAATATATACGACTTGAAAGATACATTAGGGAATGAAATAGTTCAAGTCAAATATCACTAACCTCAAGTGGAAAAATGATGTTGTCGTTGTAGCTCCTTACTTCTTCACTTCTTCAAGTCTTCGCAATACTTGTAATGTCTCATATCCTAATACTTTCAAGCTAGCTAACATATACGAAGTTGCCTCTAGTACATAATCAAGTGACTCTTAAAATGAGTTTTGGCTCACTAAAATATGACAACCAAACTTGACATACCAACGCTTGGTGGGTTCAACCGAGCTATGCTCTAACACCTGACTTATCGTGTCCAGCGTACTCTCTCACCCCGGAAGGTGACACGTCGTCTGGTCTGGCACCATTTGTAATGACTCGTCCCTCCACTGATATTGTCCCCACTTAGCCACTTCGGTTATCCGGCAGTGTGGGTTTTTTAACGGAAGTCGCTGTGGTCATCCATCAACAACTTCTCTGGAGATCACCCATCTGTGGATTACTCCCGCCCGAGCACGCTTAACTATAGAGTTTTCTACCAACTCTGGAGCCAATTGTGCTTAAAAGGCCTCGGTATAATGTCGACATTCCTTGCCTCTTGTGAGACCCGTATCTGGTATAACCGCCCATCATACTCTCCCACCTGAGCACACGCGAACCGTCTCTAGTTGTTTCCCAACTAACATCGATATTGTTCGCACTTACCCACTGCGGTTATCCAGCGTTGTGGGATTTTTATTGGCAATACTGCGGTTATCCAGCAACAACTTCCCGAGAGGTTACCCATCCTGTGACTACTCCCGGCCGAGCACGCTTAACTGAGAAGTCTTTCCCACAATCAAATGTACTCATCAGGCCTCAGTGTCAGGAAAGGACAAATCATTACTTATATTCCAATCGGCCAACCACTACCGAAATCGGGGTATTACAGAGAAGAACAACTAAACCTATTTATCGATAAAAAAAAAAAAAAAACTAAACCTAAATACCCGTCTACGTTTAAGAGATCTAAAATAATAAAATCTAACTAAAATCTAATACTAAATATTGTCGAAAATTCGACTAATCGAGCAGAAATGAAATGAACAGCTAAACCCTAAATTATATTCTTCTTCAGTGCAGAGCTTTACCAAAAGGTGGAAGAATGAGTCAACAAAAGCTAGTATATGATTTTGATATAACAAATATTTTTGACCTTAAGAAATATAAATTTGTATTGAATCATTTGAAAACGAACTACCCCGTTTTAAATTTTGGTGAATTAGGGACTCCTAGTACTAGAATTTGAGGGACATGACCAGAGAGTCTAAAGCCGAATAAAAATGGGACTAAACGTTAATTCCTACTTGTTTTACAACAAAGATCATCCTCTGTTAGTCTGGTGGTAAACCTCTTTATCATGTATCTTAGCCTTCACATTATTAATAGTATCCGAACTTTCTACTTCCGAAGTAATTGTTAGAGCACTGCTCGGTCGAACTCGCAAGCGTGGCTATCTCAAGCTTGTTTGTCAAGTTTAGTTTCCAAAACTATAAGTCTTGATTTCTAGTCTACTTATAGCTAAGTCTCGGATTAGGATAATAAGTGTAGTTGAGCTTTAAACTCCACGGCATTCATCGAATGAAGACGAAGAACTACTCAAGGGAACTTTTGGAACTTCATCAACAAAAGGTATGTGGAGACTTGAACTTATCTATCACTCAAAAGTCTATCTACTCTATCTCCTATTTGAGACAAAAGTCGTATTGCTATATAGACTTCAATTATACACATTTGCTATTTCGAGCCGAGTTTATCTCGCTTATCTATTTCTCGAAATATGTGTTGGTAAGCTTTCGCTTTAGCCAAGTTCATCTTTACTCGTGACGAAAGTCATATTGATTATTTCAATAACTTGAAATTCGCTTTGATGCTAATAGTTTGTGGATAACAACTATTTTAACATCCTCTAAGAAAGTTTCAATGATTGAAATGAGAGTTTAGAACAAGTAACCATGTTGGATATAAACATAGTGTGTTTCTCACATTTTTGTAAAATTCCAAAACCGGAAAGTGATGCGTGTCGTAACCACAACAAATTAATCAAAATATTTCCCACTAATTAACTGGTAATATAGCGGTACTAAGGATCGTTCCCACAGAGAGCTGTGTAATTGATATGTTATTTAGTTCAGCAAAATAATAAAAAACACAAAGGGGGATTGTTTTAAAGTGATGAAATAAAAAGAATAACAAATAAAAGAAAGATATGATAAAGGAATCCTTCATCTTTACCAAGCGATAACTGGATTAGTATACTTATCTATCTTCGTTAGAACCATTCATCACCAACCGTAGGAAAGCAGCTAGCTCAGTGCTATCCTCAAAACTCCTTTTACCACGGATACGGAAGCTCTCCAATATCAGATTCTATCCAACCGAACCACCAAGTAGTAGCTCACTTGTAATCCGATCGAACGCTTAGTCTTTGTGAATTAGGTTGATCCCAGTAGTTAAACTCTTAGCTCAAGGTCCACTTGCTGGTGTTATCTTTACTCGCAATTGCTCCACAGAATCCCTCTGCAAGGTCTCGCGATTTCTACTTGTGTATGAATTATTCGACGATTACTTATATCCTAACTCAATACTAGCAATAGAACAATTAGTAAATCAATCGAGCGTGCACTCCAAATCAATCCAATAATTACTCATAAAGATCAAATAGTGAAAACAAACGATGATGTGATTAAAACTCCGAACAAACTTGTATAATAATAGAGCTTCACGCTAGAACATTGAATTCATCCTCAATCAACAAAAGTTTAGCCTCTCATGTTTACACTGTTTCACGGTTTCCCCCTAAAGGGTAAACCCTAGAATATTAATGAAGAACAATAGTGTTATGAGATGTGGTATATATTATTATCTTAAACTTAGGTTAAGAAGTTCTCTTTTATAGTCTTCAAGTTGTAGAAGTGCCGTGCTCGATCCCGTGCTAAATTGCTTTCCAAAACTTGGCAAAATTCCCATAAGAAGGTCACGGCCAAAGTCTGTCTCGTGTAATTATGAGTAAACAGCCGCATGGGCCCACGTTCAAAGATGGATAGTCCAGCCCATTGAACTCATTTGCCTGTCAGTCCCTTGGAACGGAAAAGGTATTTTTCTTATGCTTCCCAAATTCTCTCGGACAGAATAGTGTCCGTGAAAATATTTTCTCCCTGGATTTTTAGTTTACTCCCGTCAGAATCACGGATACTCAAGTCACCGTGAGTTTTCTAATTCCCTGAGTTTGCATACATTCGGCCAATAACTCACGTATATCAGGCCCTCCGTGAGAACCATCTGAATTTGTTAAGACTCCATCTCATCTCCTTCCTTCCATCTCGATAATTCACGGCATCCAACTATAGTGGCAGCAACCACTGATGCATCAACAGAATCATCTATCTTCATGTTTTGTCACAGCTTGATCGACTGCATTTGAATCCATCTTCTGCCCTAACTTCCAACATTTCCATCTCAGACTGCTCCTTTCTCTGCTCTCGACCTCGGAATCTTCTCAATCCGCTGCAATAGTTTTTAAGCTTCACCATCAAAACAACAACCAACGTTCCCTCCATCAAGCACAATCACTTCCGGCCATTAATGACAACAACGTCATCATCTTTGCCAACTGCCGATGGCAGCAACTCCATCTTCTCTTCCTGAACTTTCGATCTCCTAGCCATCTTTGTGATTCTGTTTTCAATCACCATCTCAGCAGCGATCAACAATGGCAGCAACGTACCATTTTTAGTTTCCCTGCTTTGGTTGGACTCCTCTCGGCTTCATGGATTGGCCTTTGTGTCACTTCCATTAGCAGCAAATGCCAGCAGTAACAAAACTCGGACCATTCTCCCTGTTCATCGTCGAGCAGCAACTCAACTCCCTTCATCTCTCACTCCATAGAAGCAACAGCTGAAACTCCATCTCGTCCTTGACTCTGTTTACAAACCACAGCTAAACTCCACACCGATCACCATAGCATCAGAGACTTTCCTTCCTGCTAATGAATTCCAGCATCACCAATAATTCATCGTTACTGCCATTCATTATCATCATAACCGGCAGTCATTCTATCTCCCATTCTCATCATTGGTATTGGCAGAGAGCTTTCATGACCACAGCTCGAGTTCTCAACGGTTTCCGATAATCACCACCATTAATCACCATGATCTTCTTCCCTTCTCTGCCAGCATCATCAACCTCCGATCATTTCCATCGACTCTGTTAAGCTTCATCCCCTTCCATCTCATCAACAACAGCAGACTTGACCCAACTCCTTGGTCGATACGTCGACAGCTCAACGGGACGACATCACACATCCTCCTCCTCCATCACTGCCATGCTTGAATCAAACTTTCAACTGTCAGTCTTGGGACTGACAGTTCAGTTTAGAACTGCATTGGTTGCCCTAGTAAAAAGGCGTGTCTGCCTTTATCAATTCTGTGCTGTAACCTTTTTCGACAACTTTGGCTTGCTTCGAATGATCCTAACTTCTTCATACGACGTCGGAATGACCTTGTTCTTTCGCCGTTGCCTTCGTATTTCCGTCCTCTTCATGGTGATAGCAAGCACTCATACATTTGATCGAGTTCCACTTGGTATTTGGCCCTTCTCCCCTTGCGGCTAACTTCTTTCTTTGCACAATTAAATGCATATTCACTTCTTTTGGATGATTCACCTAGCAAAACACAAATAAGACAAAACAAACGTAATATACAATAATTCGCAAGAATATAAGCAATTACTAGCATGGATTCAACACTAAATATATGCAAAATATGCACTTTACAAATTCCCCCACACTTGGCTTTTGCTAGTCCTCGAGCAAACTATCTGAAATACAACAACTCCATGTCGTCGAGGATACGGTTACTCTTAGCATGAATAACAGGCCTTTAAACCCCTAGGTGTCCCTAGTGGGCGAGTTATAGTCTCGTGAGGGCTTACGAGAGGTATACCCACAAATCCTATTCCAACTTCAAAGCGTTCCAGCTTCCCAAGCATCCAAAGAGCTATGAGGACATAGAGTTTCTGCATGCTAGTAATAAGAAGTTACAAATACCAAAGAACATATTCTCATTCTTAAATGTTGAGTGAGAAATAACCACACCATAATGATAGAACGCGTGTTTGAGAGCGATCAATAAGCATTTCTCCTCGACTTCTGCCTCACTTAAAAGGATTTTATGATAATTGCACTCAAAAAGACGGCTTTTTTTATGGGTCTCACATGTGTGCAGGTAGGAATGAAGAGAGAAATCCTACACACGTTGAATGGTGGGAAGGAAACCTTCCGAAATATTTCTGGAGACCCCACAAGATCGTGGGAAATAAAAGATATTTTCTGATGATCTCTAAGAAAGGAAATCAACCACTATAGCAAGGATGGGAGTAATTACCACCTTCACATATGATTGCAATGATGATAACAACACTCTCACAACATCCAATAGAAACGTCTTCGATCGGATCGTCTTCTTCATCTTCTTGGTCTTCGGTCTTCAACTGTTGATGATAAACTCTTGAACTTGTAGAACTTCGACAATTTGTACTATTTTCCTCAATTTCCTTGTTGCTTGAAACTTATTTATATATTTTTCTTCCACATGGCCTTATTGAACAAATAACAACCTAATGCAAATCTCTTTGTATATATATTCTTTTCTTTACTTTGCTTTTTTTTTTTTTTTTTTTTGTATTTTTTGTATTTTTTTATTTTTGATAAAAAGATTGCAACTACAAAAATAACGAAATTAAAATTAACATGGTCATGAAAGAAGTACTTTATCACTTTGATCTTCACAACTTGTATTGTCTTTGTATCATAAACTTCAATAACTCTCATCTTTTGATTTTCTTCGCTCTTGTAAATAAGTCTTCATACTTAGATATAGAATTCCGCTCCTTATGTGTAAGTCTCCAACATGTATATAAAAATCTGCTCATTGTATGTTGCTTTACTTGGATATGAAATTTGCTCTTACTCGTATTGTTGCTTATAAACCTCAAACGTCTTCAACTTTCCTTGTAGATTTTGATGTCGCTCCACTTGTTGATGATGATGTTGTTTCTATGGATCTGTTTTTGGCGAGAGAGAGAATGTTGCTAACTGCAAATCAAACTACAAGAAGGTGGTTTTCATCTATAGACGTCACCCTCATGATTGACAAAATTAGCACTCAAGAGATCAAAAATAGTGCTTCTATTAGTGGGAGGTTGGGTAGCTCACCATTCTACCCGGAATTAGCGTACGGTGACACACACTCAAAAGAAAGCTCTTTAGTCAGCTACAAAGAAATTTGGTCTGGTGCCTCTGTTGATTTGAAAATAGGTAGTCTCCACTAATAATTGATCAGCAACTCTAATGCATTTCTCCCTGCTCCTAATTTGCATCACCGGCATGATTAAATCCATTATTTAACACTCTAACAAGCAAGAAATCCGAACGTAGTTCCCTAACACTTCCAAGTTCAGTTATATCGGTCAAAAATCTCTATGTAAACATACCTAGAAGTATGCTAGTGACTCTAAAATCTCTACAGGTTGGAGGTTTTATTCAAATATATACAAAGAAATTGAAAAATTTGACTCAAAAAGGCTAAAAACTTTATATGCAAAAGACTCCCCCACACTTAAACTTCACATTGTCCTCAATGTGTAAAACTGAAAATTCTGACGTAACAACAGATAAAACGTAAAAACTATACAAATTGGTAAGGAATTTGAAAAAACTCCATTTCACAAAAGTTGTTCATCTACGTGTTTTATACACACTTTCAAAAGGGCACAGTGTTTCGATAAACGGTCTAACAATTATGGTCTCTGGACTGAACTACGTGCAGTCTGAATTTTTCTGACGAAAAGGTATTCGTCATAATTATCCTCTAAAATAGATTCTGGACTCAATGAAATTAAACATGGGGATGCAAACATGACATGAAAGCAATAAAAACAAAAAATAAAAGGGTTTAAGATACAAAACCTATGGGTTGCGTCCCATTTAGCGCTTGGTTTAAAGTCGTCAACCCGACTTTCTTGTTATCGTCCATATACCAACAATCTGAAAATCTGGTAGTCTGCCCAGAAAAAAATCTGCAATTCTAGTAACAACTTCACACAATTATTAGCATAACATATGAATAATGAAATTGTTATAGCTTGAAAGCTTCCCCCACACTTAGTCCTTTTTACACTCGGAAGTGGATAAAGAACATAAAATAAGGGAACTTCTTCGGATTCCTCTCGATGAACCTGCACAATACTAGAATCAAACACATCAAGTGGTATATACTTAGAAGCAAAATAATCCGTTAAAACTTTGGGAGCACACAACTCCAATCCTAAGTAATGTGGATCAAAAGATTTAGAAATATGCAAAGGATTAGAAAAACCTTCCACAATCTCTTGTATTACAGGATCCTCATCATTCTTAAAGAATTGCAATGAATTATTTACCTCATTCGTATCGTGGTCCTCTATCAAACTATTTAGCCATTCTTCATCTGCTTCAACCGTAATCTCAGCATCAATATAATCCTTGGCAAGTTCAATTGGGTCTTCCACAACTTCAACCAATTTGGTTTCATTCTTAATCTCTATCTCTTCAACACCCTCGTCATCGGAATCAGAATCATCTCCTAGAAATTCTAGTTCATTGGTGCAAATCCTAAAATCATTGTTTGAGTACGTTACACCATCTATAAAAACGGTTATGTCATATTCATTCTCCTCCTTTTGAATAGGCAAGTGATCGTTATTATGATCCGGAGTTGAAATAACATTACCATTATTGCAAGGATTTTCCAAAGGTTGTACGTCTTCATCCGAGTATTCATCAACCTCATAATCTTCAATATCCCAATGACGTTGAAGTTCTGTTCGTATTACCTTATTGATTTCTTCGAGGGTCTTTTCTGATGCTCCAGCTTCTTCTAACTGATCATATTGTTTAGAAATTTTTCTGATATTAATACGTTTTCCTCCATTATTCACGATAAAATTTTCAGACTGTATCTCTTCTTTTGACATAAATGACGAAAGAACATGATAAAGAGGAGTAGGTCTTTCCAAACTCTCTGTTATCTGCACATTACTAGAAAACAATCGATCGAAGCATAACTATCCTCCCATCCCTTTGATTGCTCACGTACATACCCGTCATAAGGTTGTTGATATGTATGAGAGTATCCATAAGGCTCCGTAGGGTATGGTTGGTAGTTATTATATGAATGAGGTTGAAATCCAAATTGATTACCACAATAATATGATGATTGGTCTTGTGCTCCGTACATGTTATGTCCGTAAGGAAACATGACGACTCACAAGAACAAAAGAAAAATTTTAAAAACAAAAACAAGCTAAACAAATAACAAATCAATTAACAACAGCTCCCCGGCAACGGCACCAAAATTTGATGCGTGTCGTAACCACAACAAATTAATCAAAATATTTCCCACTAATTAACTGGTAATATAGCGGTACTAAGGATCGTTCCCACAGAGAGCTGTGTAATTGATATGTTATTTAGTTCAGCAAATTAATAAAAAACACAAAGGGGGATTGTTTTAAAGTGATGAAATAAAAAGAATAACAAATAAAAGAAAGATATGATCAAGGAATCCTTCGCCGTTACCAAGCGATTACTGGATTAGTATACTTATCTATCTTCGTTAGAACCATTCATCACCAACCATAGGAAAGCAGCTAGCTCAGTGCTATCCTCAAAACTCCTTTTACCACGGATACGGAAGCTCTCCAATATCAGATTCTATCCAACCGAACCACCAAGTAGTAGCTCACTCAAGGTGTAATCCGATCGAACGCTTAGGCTTTGTGAATTAGGTTGATCCCAAAGAGTTAAACTCTTAGCTCAAGGTCCACTTGCTGGTGTTATCTTCACTCGCAATTGCTCCACAGAATCCCTCTGCAAGGTCTCGCGATTTCTACTTGTGTATGAATTATTCGACGATTACTTATATCCTAACTCAATACTAGCAATAGAACAATTAGTAAATCAATCGAGCGTGCACTCCAAATCAATCCAATAATTACTCATAAAGATCAAATAGTGAAAACAAACGATGATGTGATTAAAACTCCGAACAAACTTGTATAATAATAGAGCTTCACGCTAGAACATTGAATTCATCCTCAATCAACAAAAGTTTAGCCTCTCATGTTTACACCGTTTCACGGTTTCCCCCTAAAGGGTAAACCCTAGAATATTAATGAAGAACAATAGTGTTATGAAATGTGGTATATATTATAATCTTAAACTTAGGTTAAGAAGTTCTCTTTTATAGTCTTCAAGTTGTAGAAGTGCCGTGCTCGATCCCGTGCTAAATTGCTTGCCAAAACTTGGCCAAATTCCCATAAGAAGGTCACGGCCAAAGTCTGTCTCGTGTAATTATGAGTAAACAGCCGCATGGGCCCACGTTCAAAGATAGATAGTCCAGCCCATTGAACTCATTTGCCTGTCAGTCCCTTGGAACGGACAAGGTATTTTTCTTATGCTTCCCAAATTCTCTCGGACAGAATAGTGTCCGTGAAAATATTTTCTCCCTGGATTTTTAGTTTACTCCCGTCAGAATCACGGATACTCAAGTCACCGTGAGTTTTCTAATTCCCTGAGTTTGCATACATTCGGCCAATAACTCACGTATACCAGGCCCTCCGTGAGAACCATCTGAATTTGTCAAGACTCCATCTCATCTCCTTCCTTCCATCTCGATATTTCACGGCATCCAACTATAGTGGCAGCAACCACTGATGCATCAACAGAATCATCTATCTTCATGTTTTGTCACAGCTTGATCGACTGCATTTGAATCCATCTTCTGCCCTAACTTCCAACATTTCCATCTCAGACTGCTCCCTTCTCTGATCTCGACCTCGGAATCTTCTCAATCCACTGCAATAGTTTTTAAGCTTCACCATCAAAACATCAACCAACATTCCCTCCATCAAGCACAATCACTTCCGGCCATTAATGACAACAACGTCATCATCTTTGCCAACTGCCGATGGCAGCAACTCCATCTTCTCTTCCTGAACTTTCGATCTCCTAGCCATCTTCATGATTCTGTTTTCAATCACCATCTCAGCAGCGATCAACAATGGCAGCAACATACCATTTTTAGTTTCCCTGTTTTGGTTGGACTCCTCTCGGCTTCATGGACCGGCCTTTGTGTCACTTCCATCAGCAGCAAATGCCAGCAGTAACAAAACTCGGACCATTCTCCCTGTTCATCGTCGAGCAGCAACTCAACTCCCTTCATCTCTCACTCCATAGAAACAATAGCTGAAACTCCATCTCGTCCTTGACTCTGTTTACAAACCACAGCTAAACTCCACACCGATCACCATAGCATCAGAGACTTTCCTTCCTGCCAATGAATTCCAGCATCACCAATAATTCATCGTTTCTGCCATTCATTATCATCATAACCGGCAGTCATTCTATCTCCCATTCTCATCATTGGTATTGGCGAGAGCTTTCATGACCACAAATGAGTTCTCAACAGCTTCCGATAATCACCACCATTAATCACCATGATCTTCTTCCCTTATCTCGCAAAGATCATCAACCTCCGATCATTTCCATCGACTCTGTTAAGCTTCATCCCCTGCCATCTCATCAACAACAGCAGACTTGACCCAACTCCTTGGTCGATACGTCGACAGCTCAACGGGACGACATCACACATCCTCCTCCTCCATCACTGCCATGCTTGAATCAAACTTTCAACTGTCAATCTTGGGAGACTGACAGTTCAGTTTAGAACTGCATTGGCTGCCCTAGTAAAAAGGCGTGTCTGCCTTTATCAATTCCATGTTGTAACCTTTTTCGACAACTTTGGTTTGCTTAGAATGATCCTAACTTCTTCATACGACGTCGGAATGACCTTGTTCTTTCTCCGTTGCCTTCGTATTTCCGTCCTCTTCATGGTGATAACAAGCACTCATACATTTGGTCGAGTTCCACTTGGTCTTTGGCCCTTCTCCCCTTGTGGCTAACTTCTTTCTTTGCACAATTAAATGCATATTCACTTCTTTTGGATGATTCACCTAGCAAAACACAAATAAGACAAAACAAACGTAATATACAATAATTCGCAAGAATATAAGCAATTACTAGCATGGATTCAACACTAAATATATGCAAAATATGCACTTAACATGAAGCTAAAGTAAGCGTACCCGTACGCGTACTGGCGGTTGTTGGAAATCCGGGTAAGTATGCATACCTGTACGCATACTGGCTGAAGTTTTACGTCCGTGAATTTCTATTGGAGTTTGGAAGTAAAAACAAACTCAATCCAGCTACTTAAATATGCGTACCCATTTGCATACTTAAGCAAGTTACTTTCTAAAATCGGTTTGTTCATGAACTAAAACATTTATATAATAAGGAATGCAATCTTTGCAAACCGTGGCTATGATGTTCATGAATTGATTCGAGTGAATCAAAATCGATTTTGCTTCAATTGTGTCTTGTATACTTCTATGAGATCTAAGCAATTGAACCTAACTAGCATCATTTGAGTCATTTGAACTAGTTATGGTAAAGATGAATAAGGTTGATATGAAAGTGCTCATATGGCTAACCATTGGTTAACTATTGTTGAACCGACTAAGTATACACATTTAGGTACGGTTACTCAAACCTAAATGAAGGTACATTTCATTTGTGTATAACAATCTAAGTTCGATTTAACGGTTGAAAGATATTAGCTTGAATCTAATCAGGTTTTCATCTAACGGTGAATATTGAATGCTTTGTTACCAAGGTAACTTAGATTGCAAACCCTGATTTGAAATCTATATAAAGGAGAACTCTAGCAACTGGGAAACCTAATCCCCACACCTCCTGTGTGATACTAGTTTTATAAGCTAGAGTCGATTCTTCTTTAACCTTAGGTTTTTCACGAAACCCTGTAGGTTAACGACTTAAAGACTTCATTGGGATTGTGAAGCCAGACCCAACTATTTTCTCTGTAGTTGCGTGATCTGATATTGCTATTTTCTATCGTGATTGAGTATAATCATAATATTGGCTTGATATTTATATCTCCGATAGGCAAGATTAAAAAGTAGTCACAAACATCATCGTATCATCATTTGTGATTCCACGATATCTTGTTTCGTTAATCGATTAAGATTATTGTGAGGTGATTGATAATACTAGGCTGTTCTTCGGGAATATAAGTTTGAGTTATCAATTGGTTCCTGTTCACCTTGATTTATCAAAAGACAGAACAAAAACTCGTATGTATATATGTGGGAAACAGATTTATGTATTCAATAGACTTTTTTGTGTGATACAGACTCGTTTATCAAGTCTTCAACTTTGGGTCGGAGCAACTCTTAGTTGTGGGTGATGTTAGAGCATTGCTCGGTTGAACCCACCAAACGATGGTATGTCAAGTTTGGTTATCATATTTTAGTGAACCAAAACTCATTTAAAGAGTTGCTTGATTATATACTAGAGTCAACTTCGTATAGGTTAGCTTGAAAGTATTAGGATATAAGACATTACAAGTATTGCGAAGACTTGAAGAAGTGAAGAAGTAATGAGCTACAACGACAACATCATCCTTCCACTTGAGGTTAGTGATATTTGACTTGAACTGTTTCATTCCCTAAAGTATCTTTCAAGTCGTGCATATTGAAAACATAACTGCGAAGCATGAATGATTACACTCTAGTTAGACGTAGTATTAAGGAATACAATACGAAGTATAACACTTATCTTTTGAACTTCGTATATAAGACATCGACATAATCGTTTGAAGGCTATTGTGATTATGTATGGGTATGAGGTGAAGATTTCATCATAGGAAACAATGTTTTACATTAGTTTAAAGGAAGTAAATTCATGAACTTGTTTCGTGAATCGAAATGGAAATCGCTAGGCTTATTGGTATTGTTATTCATTGCATATCTTTTGAACTACCAATATGTGTGATTAGTATAACCGCTCATGACTTGTTTATGTTCTTGGTAAAACTATTCACAAGTCCTAACTTTTGTATTGGTATGACTTTTATTAGTGAAACCGATCTTAAGTTGAAAATACGAGGGTACCCAAATATACCTCAAGCTAAAACTTTTTCTACCTATAAGTCCTTTCTCCGAAAGTGATTGTCTATGGACTGAGTCGAGAAAATGCAACTAATCGGTTCACACTTCGTATGATCGTCTATGGATACGAGATCGAGACAATACAACAACGAAGTATGTTTACTTGATAAAAAGTGATGAGTGCCAAATATTGCATATTTCTACACCTTTTTATTGGCATTTTACTCATCTTTTGTGCTCAGAAATCAGATATTATCCCAGATTCTGTATTTTCTTTGTTTTCACGAATAAATATTTGTACTAATTAATTTTGTGTTTTTAGGTAATAAATAAAGTTAGGAGAAACTGAGGAGCCAAAAGAGCGAAGATTTGGAGTCAAGCGTCTTTGGAGCAGAAAGCCAAAGCCCGCGCGCGTAACAGTTGCAACCCAACAAGGAGTAACCCATTTACAAGACATGGGCCCAAGCTATCCAAGACCCGACCCGGATCCGAACCCATCATTTCTGAGCCGTTGTGATCTCCATCTTATGCATCCAACGCTCGCTACCTTACTCACATCATTCCTTGATGCCTCCGCTCAACAGTAAAAATCCCCTCAACCGTTCAGATCTTACCCACCAAATCCTACGCTCGCTCCGGCCTTCGCATCGTCATCTCGCTACACCCGCTTCACAGCAAAACCTCCCACACCCTTACACCATCCGACCAAACCCATACCTCTCTTCCACTTCTCTTTCTTCTCTTCTCTCCTTCATCCCCCGACCAAATTTGCAGAACCACCTCACCTCCGCCACCATCTCTTCTCCCGACAACAACAGCTGCAACAGCCGCCTCACCATCTTCTCCGCCACCCTAGATCTCTCTCTCTCTCTCTCAGCTTCTCTTTACCCTAGAAGCTCATTTGGAGATAGATGGAACTAGGGTTTTCCCCACAGTCATGCATGGAGTCAGAGACGAGAGAAAGCAGGTTTGGGTCTTTGTGTAATCGCTTGTGTGAGTGATTTGAGGGATATAAATTGATGTTTGTTTGGGGAGAGAGGGTTAGCATGTTTTAGGGTTTATTTGTAGAATTTAATTTAAAGTTGTTTTACTTCTGCATCATGTTCTAAACAATTAAACTAGGGTGTAATGAAACCCTTTGATTTAATATTGAGCAAGTAGATTATCAAATTGTTCTTAATGTGTTTATTGCTTAGGAAAATAGTGAACTATTGAACCAAAGTTGCTGTGATCACCGGGTACTGTAAGAAGACCAAGTGATACTAGGGGTAGTTAAGGAGATTTAGTCATCAATTATCCAATTAAGGCCTTCAAGAAAGGCAAGAGATCAAGGTGAAAATTTACAGTGTCTTAATATAGGATCAGAGGGTGGAATTGATCACCCTAGTGTCACAAAATCATCAGTTTAACACATTATGTTTAGCAGTACCTTAGTTTAGAGTCACAGTCACCATCTCAACTTAGTCGTATCGACAACATTAAACCAAACAACTTTGTCACTTGATATAAATCTGTTGAAGAAGCCCTTAGATCACTTAAGCACACACCACTTCTCTGTGGGATCGACCTGTGCTTGCCACGCCTCCAATAGGCCTGTGCACTTGCAGTTAACGTAGGATAAATCACTTTTGAGCTCCTACCAAGTTTTTGGCGCCGTTGCTTGGAACTGGTAGTGTGCCCTGTTGATCATTCACTTGCTTTACTGATTTTCAGCTCATCCATTGTATATATGTGCTTTACAATCTTTGCTCTTTTGCACTGATTTGTGTTAACTTAGCTTAATTTTTTGATTTTCCCTGTTAACTTAGCTTAACTTAGCTTAGTTTTATACTCTGCATTTTACTTCACTCTAAAATATCTTGTCATTATAATCTCTAGTTAGGTAGTCCTCTGTTGATAGTGTAACTCAAATTGAAATTATCTCGCATCTGCACCTTTTGTATTTTCTTATATGCATCACTGTCTCGTAGCATAATTAGTCAGTAACAAACATCCACTTCGCATCTTAGCTTTGTAGCCTAGTTAGTTCATTTGTGTATATCCCCCGTAACTTGGTCTGCCCGAACAGATAACCAAGTACAGTGGTCATTATTCACACTTGCAAGTAATGTTCTTTTACTTTGATTTTTGCAACATTGAGAACTGAAATTCTCTTTTGAGTTACAGGTGCTTGCCGTGGGCTGTGCAACCAAAGAAGAGGAGAGAGCAGCAAAACCAGGGTGGAATTGCCTAAACCCAGTGTTATACTGGTGGTAATGTATCCCAAACTTTGCATACATGAATGAATGAATGATACTTGCTTTCTTGTTTGACCATTGTGTTGAATGCCAAACCCTGCTCACTTACTAGCCCCTGAAGCTACAAGTTTGAGCTATCACCTGTGAAAATCAAGTAGTTGAACAAACCCTGTTGACATCCCTTGCATGAGCTATTCTGTTGACTTGTCTTGAGTTGTCAACCCTGAGCTGACCTGTAGCCATCAGACCTGGCCCTGTGCATGATGAGCTAAATACTTTGCCGCATATTGCTCCATCCCTGGATTTTGTTGAATCATATTGTGACACTTAAGTGATTGTGATAAATTTGAAGCTATTGATTGAGTATACTTGTTAACTCTGTCTTCCATTGGCTCATTTGTGCACCTGAGCTTGCTAAGCCATCTGCCATGCTAATATTTGCATACTTGTTAACTTGAATTCTGCTAAAACTGTTGTCTGATTGACTGTTGAATCAACCCTGCTGTGTGTGAGATCTTTTGTGCTTGAATGAGTGTGACCAAAGTGCACCACACAATTTTTAACTCTTTGTTCACTCGCTAATCAGGCAATCTGTCAACCCAAGCTGTGTTGCTATCAATTTGTGATTGCTGAGAATCCAAGCTGTGCTGTGTCTAATTGTGAGAGGCTGTACATCAATTGTGCTGTGTACAAGCTTTGCTTGAACTGCCAACCTAGGCTGTCTTGTGTGTGTGTATGAGCACATAAACTGTGCTGAGCTTTAACCCACCCTGTCGACCTGTGACCAGCCAGTGCTGTGTTGATAGCACAAGTTGCACTAATCTGTGCAACAAACTAGGCTGAACATAACCTAGCACCAACAGAACCCTATGCCAAATCAACTGGGCTAGAACCAGTGTCACTAAGTCTGAGACCAAAACTAGGCCTGCCATTACCACTGAACTTTCAGCCCACAAACCTGGGCTGTAAACCTGCAAACAACTAAGCCCGCATCATCTGAGCGGCTGGGCTCTGCACGTTAACTGAAGCCCAACTACTGGGCTCAACCTAATCTGGGCTATACATTTCTCAACCTAATCTGGGCTATACATTTCTCAACCTAATCTGGGCTATACATTTCTCAACCTAATCTAGGTTATACATTTTTCAACCTAATCTGGGCTGTGCAACCAAGCTGGGCCAGATCATCTAGGCTAGAACCTATTCTGTTGGGCTGTACAACACCAATAACCAATCTTTTGGGCTTGAGTCTTGTATTGGTGGGTCATTTTTGAGTTTTTGCTTTTCTGTGTTGAAATTGATTGTATGTTAACATGCTAGATGCGCTAGCTAGGCTATGATTGTGTCTTTTAGAGACCAAACAAATCGACTAGTTAGAATCCGCCCGGATGAAATCGTTAGCATACCCAGTTCTTCAACCGAAAACCCAAGCCCAGACCTATCTGAAACAGAAACCATGGGTGAGGAACAAAACCAACCCCGTAGTCTCAAGGACTACATGTACCCAACTAGGGCAAGCCAGCCCTCCTGCATCATTCTGCCAGCTGATGCTTGTCAGTTTGAACTGAAAGCAAGCACCATTCATATGCTACCCGTGTTTAGAGGGGTCAATGCTGAGAACCCCTACCATCACGTGAGAGACTTTGAGGATATTTGTGGGACTCTGCGTTTAACCAAATGACAGAGGAGTCCCTCAAATTGAGATTGTTTCCTTTTTCTCTGAAAGACAAAGCCAAGTCGTGGCTTCATGCCCTACAACCACAGTCCATTAGAACCTGGGATGACCTCACAAAAGAGTTTTTCAAAAAAAAATTCCCCAACCATAAGACGGCGACAATTCGCCAAAGTCTAAATGGTTTTGTGCAATTAGAAGACAAAACTCTAGCAAAATACTTGGAGAGATTCAATGAATTACTACTCCAATGTCCCCACCACGGTTTTGAAAAATGGAGACTCGTCCAAATCTTGTATGAGGGTCTAGATGTTAGAACCCGTACCACAGTCGAGTCAATGTGCAATGGTGCATTTATTGACAAGAGTGCTGATGACGCTTGGACTTTTCTAATCGAAGTCGCTGAAAAGACTCAACAATGGGAGTCCATCCGAGAACCGAAACGGACTACCCCTGCACAAAATGTTCATAGAATCGAGTCTGACTTTGAGGGAAATGCAAAAATGGCATCTTTGGCCCGGAGAATAGAAGTGCTTGAGTTGGAAAAGAATGTAAAATCTAATGCCCCTACTCTCCGTGACCAAATTGATATGGCCACTTGTGCCGCATGCCATAGTTCTGACCACTTAGTGGACAACTGTCCAGACTTGCATGCATTTCAAGAGTCCAAAGCCGAGCAAGCCAATGCATTATACCAGAGACAAGAGAACAACCCTTATTCTCAAACCTACAACCCAGGGTGGAGGAATCACCCTAACTTCTCATGGTCCAAGGGACCTGTACAAGGGGGACCAACAAATAACAACCAAGGATACTCATATCCTAGAAACCCCCAAGTACCACCACACCCTCAGTACCCTGTAGAGAAAAAGACTAGCTTGGAAGACTGTGTCGTTACGTTAACCCAAGGTCTTTCAAAACTTGAGAAAACTACCGACCAACGTCTCACAAACCTAGATCTTAAGATAGGGCAAATCTGTGATGCATTGAATGAGAGAGAGAAAGGAAAATTCCCTAGTCAACCCCAACAAAATCCAAAGACTGTGTTTCAAGCAGGCTCCTCTACCTGCAATGAAACTTCGCATAGTCAAGCGAATGCTATCACCACTCTCCGTAGTGGTAGAATTGTTGAGAACAATGTAGGTGTACCACCGTCAAGCGAGTCTATATCAGACTCACCAGTACACACAACACCACAGAAAACATCCACTGTAGAGAAAGAATCTGAGCCTGTTGATAAGACCAAGAGTCCTACTGATGTTCCTGTGCCAAGTCATGTACCTGTTGCTCCATTCCGACAAAGGTTGGTGCAACAGAAGGGGGGTAACCAATACAATGAGATTTTGGAAATGTTCAAGAGAGTTAACATAAACATTCCATTTTTCGAAGCAATCAGACAAATACCCACCTATGCTAAGTTTCTTAAGGACCTTTGCACACAAAAGCGTAAGCTTCATGTGCATAAGCGTGCCTTTCTCACTGAGCAAGTGAGCTCCATAATCCAAAACAAGATTCCCACTAAGTTTAGAGACCCAGGTAGTCCAACGATTACATGCAACATATGCGACCATACGGTCGAAAAGGCGTTACTCGACTTAGGAGCCAAGTGAATCTTTTGCCATACTCTGTGTATGTGCAACTGGGCCTTGGGGAGCTGAAGCCCACACCTGTTACGCTATAGTTAGCGGACAGATCCGTGAGAATCCCCCGTGGTATTATTGAAGATGTGTTAATCAAGGTTGATAAATTTTTCTTTCCTGTAGACTTTATTGTCTTAGACACTCAACCCGTGCAAAACCCAAGTAATCACATTCCTGTGATCTTAGGACGTCCTTTCCTGGCGACGTCTAATGCCATCATCAACTGTCGTAATGGTGTGTTGAAATTGTCTTTTGGTAACATGACCGTAGAACTGAATGTTTTTAACACTAGTCAACAACCCATTGATTGTGATGATACTGATTTGCATGAGATTAACATGATCCAGAGTCTGATCCAAGACTCTTTGCCCGACATTTTGTCAGTGGACCCTTTGCAAGCATGTTTAGATAACTTTGACTTAGATCTCTTCGAGTCTAAGTACATTGGTGAAATTCACTCGTTGCTTGAATCTGTCCCACACATGGATATTGCTAAGTGGCAGAATGCAGTGGAACCCCTTCCACTCTCTGATACCAAATCTGCCCCACTTCTTGATACACCACCTAAGCTTGATTTGAAACCATTACCTGATACCTTGAAGTATGCTTTCTTAGGTCCTTCTGACACTTTACCTGTGATTATTGCATCATGTTTAGACACGGAACAGGAAAGTAGACTCTTAGAAGTACTTCAAGAACATAAAGGAGCCTTAGGTTGGACCATCTCCGATCTTAAGGGTATAAGTCCCACAATTTGCATGCATCACATAAACCTTGAAGAGAACACTAAACCATCTAGGGAAATGCAAAGGAGACTTAACCCCAACATGAGAGATGTTGTCAAGGGTGAGATTCTGAAACTGCTTGATGCGGGTATCATTTACCCCGTCCTTGATAGCCAATGGGTCAGTCCCATTAAGGTAGTACCCAAGAAGTCTGGCATTACTGTAGTTCAAAATGAGATGAATGAACTCGTTCCCACCCGTGTGACCACAGGGTGGCGAGTTTGTATTGATTATAGGAAACTGAACACAGTAACCAAGAAAGACCACTTTCCCCTTCCCTTCATTGACCAAATGCTGGAAAGGTTAGCAAAACATAGTCACTACTGCTTCTTAGATGGCTATTCTGGCTACAACCAAATTCACATAGCACCCGAAGACCAACAAAAGACCACATTTACATGTCCTTATGGAACATTTGCTTATCGTCGTATGCCTTTTGGGCTGTGTAATGCACCCGCTACTTTTCAACGTTGCATGATGAGCATATTTTCCGACATGGTAGATAAGTTTCTTGAGATTTTTATGGATGATTTTTCGGTGTTTGGTTCTTCTTTTGATGAGTGCTTGCATCACCTCACTTGTGTGCTGATTAGGTGTAAAGAAAAGAGTTTGGTTTTGAATTGGGAAAAATGTCATTTCATGGTTAACTCGGGCATTGTTTTAGGGCATATCATCTCGGAAAAAGGCATAGAAGTAGACAAAGCCAAGGTAGATCTCATTCAACACTTGCCTCAACCTCGTTCGTGAGGGACATCAGATCATTTCTAGGCCATGCGGGTTTTTACCGCCGATTCATCA
This sequence comes from Papaver armeniacum, assembly GCA_023531295.1. NCBI lineage: Eukaryota > Viridiplantae > Streptophyta > Magnoliopsida > Ranunculales > Papaveraceae > Papaver > Papaver armeniacum. Next base: position 201,846 of record JAJJWW010014984.1, on the reverse strand, counting down.
AAGACTTTAGTAAAATTTCACGACCTTTGTGCAATCTTCTTGCAAAAGATGTTGCATTTGTCTTTGATGATGCTTGTAAGGAAGCATGGGAGCAACTGAAGGCTCTCCTTACATCTGCCCCTATAGTCAGACCACCTGATTGGTCATTACCATTTGAGATTATGTGTGATGCGTCTAACTATGCTGTAGGAGCTGTTTTGGGCCAAAGAGTAGACAAACTCCCTTATGTGATCTACTATGCTAGTAAAACACTTAATGATGCTCAACTGAATTATTCCACTACTGAGAAGGAGTTGCTTGTCATTGTGTTTGCATTAGATAAGTTTAGATCTTATTTGATAGGGTCTAAGGTCATCATTTATTCTCGATCATGCTCCATTGAGATATCTTCTGTCTAAGAAAGATGCTAAGGCTCGTCTAATTCGATGGATACTCTTGCTACAAGAGTTTAACCTCGAAATTCGAGATAAGAAAGGGTCAGAAAATGTTGTTGCCGATCACTTGTCTAGGTTGAATGTCGAACCTTCTGATGAATCTGTGCTAATTAGGGAATCATTCCCTGATGAGCAATTGATGCTTGTGTCTCGAAATGCCTTGGTTTGCTGATATCGTGAACTACCTTGCTACAGGTAGAATGCCCTTGCATTGGTCTAAACAAGACCGTTCTAAATTCTTGGCTGAAGTTAAACACTTCCTTTGGGATGACCCATATTTGTTTAAGTACTGCCAAGACCAAATCATTAGGAGATGTGTCCCCACTACGAACAAAGGGACGTCATTTCTTTTTGTCATGACCATGCATGTGGAGGCCACTTTAGTGCCAAGAAAACTGCTGCAAATATCTTGCAAAGCGGTTTCTATTGGCCAACACTGTTTAAGGATTGCCATGCTTTTTGTGTTGCTTGTGACCGATGCCAGAAATTAGGAAGTATCTCTAGGAGAAACATGATGCCATTACAACCCATTTTGATTGTTGAGCTGTTTGATGTTTGGGGTATTGATTTCATGGGTCCATTTCCTAACTCAAGGTAAGTTATACATTCTTGTTCTTTGTTGATTATGTCTCTAAGTGGGTAGAGGCCATTGCATCCAAAATCAACGACCATAAAGTTGTTCTTTCTTTTCTTAAGGAGAACATTTTCTCCCGTTTTGGAACCCCTAGGGCAATAATCAGTGATGGAGGTAGTCATTTTTGCAATAGACCCTTTGAATCACTAGTGCGCAAGTATGGAATCACTCACAAGGTCGCAACACCTTACCATCCTCAAACCAGTGGCCAAGTAGAAGTTTCTAATAGGGAAATTAAGCATATCCTTGAGAAGACCGTCAATCCTTATAGGAAAGATTGGTCTTTGCGCTTAAACGATGCTTTATGGGCCTATAGGACTGCATACAAGACTCCCATTGGGATGTCTCCTTACAGACTTATGTACGGGAAAGCATGTCATTTACCCGTTGAGTTAGAACACCGTGCATATTGGGTCATGAAGAAGTTGAATTTTGATCTTGATAAGGCTGGAACCCGTAGAAAACTTCAACTCAATGAGTTAGAAGAGTTGAGAAATGATGCATATGATAGTGCCAAAACGTACAAACATAGGATGAAAGTGTTTCACGACAAGCGCATTCTGCGCAAGTCTTTCACCCTGTCGAAAGTTTTATTGTACAACACTAGATTGCATTTGTTTCCGAAAGCTACGTTCTCGATGGTCGACCATTCTTGGTACGTCTGCTTTTTCCCCATGGAGTCAGTAGAAGTTGAAAACCCAAAGAAACAAGAACATTTTCAAAGTCAATGGTCAGAGATTGAAACCATTTCTGGAGCATCTTCCACCAGAAGTTGAGACCGTTGACTTGGAACACCCCATCTATGTGGACTGATCTAGTTCACTTGTGTACATACATATGGACTAACAATCCATTCTCTTTCCCTTTTCTTTTTCTTTTTGCATAGTTCTTATTTGTGCTAACCAACCTTTTTGTCTTGCGCTCGCGGGTGTTTGCTTTCAAAGCATTCATCCTCCTTTGGTTTAGCAACATCATTGTACATCCTAATCTCTTCCCTTTTCTTTACTCAGCATAGTTCTCTTGGTATGTGACTGTTTAAATTCTTTATATCTGTTGACACATTGAGGACAATGTTTGATCTAGGTTTGGGGGTGTGATTTGCATATAGAGTTTTTAGTCTTTTTGTTTTACTTCATATAAAAAAAAAAAAAAAAAAAACCTCCAACTTTTAGAGATTTTAGAGTCACTAGCATGCTTCTAGCTATGTTTACATAGAGAGTCTGACCAAATAACAAGAACTTGGAAGTACTTGGAGAACGCAATCGGGTTCCTTAGTTGATTAGAGCGTTAAAGTTGGATTTAACCATACCGGAGGGCGAATTAGGTGCTGTTTAGATATTCGGTAGTAGAATTGTGATCACCCATAGTGGAGACTACCCATTTTACATCAAGCGAGGTACCGACCTTCACTCTTTGTGACTTTCTAGAAAAGCTTTTAGAGTGTGTGTCACCGTACGTCAATTCCGGGTAGGAATGGTGAGCTACCCAACTTCGCACCACTTTCAAGCACTATTTTTGATCTCTTGAGTGCTAATTCCGTCAATCATGAGGGTGACGTCTAAAGATGAAAACTCCTTCTAAATACCGATTTGCGGTTAGCATCACTCTCTTTCCTCTCAACAACATCAACACTTTCATAGAAACACATCATCATCGAAGTGGAGCATCATCGAATATTTGAAGAAAAGTTGATATAGTCCAAGGTTTACGTGCAACAAAGGAAAGAAAAGAAGATGAGAATTAATGAAGTTTGTGAAAAATTGAGTTTCATTGTTATTTCCATTTCATGTACTATGTAAAAAAAAAAAAAAAAAAAAAAAAAAAAAAAATTGTATGTTTGTCAAGTTTTTGTGAAGTTCAGAAGTTCATCATCAGCTATTGAAGACCGAAGACCGAAGATTGAAGACGTTTCTATGAATGCTGTGAGAGAGTGATATTAATTGCCGATCGGGTGAGAAGGTAAGTGAGTACTCCCACCCTTGCTAATGGTTGATTTCCTTTCTTAGAGATCATCAGAAAAAGATTCTTTTTGTCCACACTTTTGTGGAGTCTCCAGAAATTATTTCGGAAGGTTATCCTTCTTACCTACAACGTGTGCAGGATTTCTCTCTTTATTCCTGCCTGCACACATGAGAGACTAAAAAGCGATCTTTTTGAGTGCAATTATCATAAAACCCTATTATTGAGGTAGAAGTCGAGGCTTATGATCACAATCGAATCCGAATTCTTTCATATGGTATGGTTACTTCTCGCTCAGCACTTAAGGATGAGAATGCGTTCTTTGGTAGTTCTAACTTCGTGTTACTAGCATGCAGAAACTCTATGTCCTCATAGCTCCTTGGATGCTTGAGACTCTTTTACATTCTGAAGTTGGAGAAGGTTTTGTAGGTACACCTCTGGTAAACCCTCACGAGACTACAACTCGTCCAATAGGGACACCTAGGGGTTTAAAGGCTTAGTGCATACGCTAAATGCATTCGAGAGACCAGCGACAGTGGTATAGTTAGGATTTCTAAATTTCGTTTCACTTGAGGACAAGTAAAATTCAGGTTTGGGGGTATTTGATGAGTGCCAAATATTGCATATTTCTACACCTTTTATTGGCATTTTACTCATCTTTTGTGCTCAGAAATCAGATATTATCCCATATTCTGTATTTTCTTTGTTTTCACGAATAAATATTTGTACTAATTAATTTTGTGTTTTTAGGTAATAAATAAAGTTCGGAGAAACTGAGGAGCCAAAAGAGCGAAGATTTGGAGTCAAGCGTCTTTGGAGCAGAAAGCCAAAGCCCGCGCGCGTAACAGTTGCAACCCAACAAGGAGCAACCCATTTACAAGACATGGGCCCAAGCTATCCAAGACCCGACCCGGATCCGAACCCATCATTTCTGAGCCGTTGTGATCCCCATCTTATGCATCCAACGCTCGCTACCTTACTCACATCATTCCTTGATGCCTCCGCTCAACAGTAAAAATCCCCTCAACCGTTCAGATCTTACCCACCAAATCCTACGCTCGCTCCGGCCTTCGCATCGTCATCTCGCTACACCCGCTTCACAAAAAACCTCCCACACCCTTACACCATCCGACCAAACCCATACCTCTCTTCCACTTCTCTTTCTTCTCTTCTCTCCTTCATCCCCCGACCAAATTTGCAGAACCACCTCACCTCCGCCACCATCTCTTCTCCCGACAACAACAAATGCAACAGTAGCCTCACCATCTTCTCCGCCATCCTAGATCGATCTCTCTCTCTCTCTCAACTTCTCTTTACCCTAGAAGCTCAGTTGGATATAGATGGAGCTAGGGTTTTCCCCACAGTCATGCATGGAGTCAGAGACGAGAGAAAGCAGGTTTGGGTCTTTGTGTAATCGATTGGGTGAGTGATTTGAGGGATATAAATTGATGTTTGTTTGGGGAGAGAGGGTTAGGATGTTTTAGGGTTTATTTGTAGAATTTAATTTAAAGTTGTTTTACTTCTGCATCATGTTCTAAACAATTAAACTAGGGTGTAATGAAACCCTTTGATTTAATATTGAGCAAGTAGATTATCAAATTGTTCTTAATGTGTTTATTGCTTAGGAAAATAGTGAACTATTGAACCAAAGTTGCTGTGATCACCGGTACCGTAAGAAGACCGGTGATACTAGGGGTAGTTAAGGAGATTTAGTCATCAATTATCCAATTAAGGCCTTCAAGAAAGGCAGTAGAACAAGGTGAAAATTTACAGTGTCTTAATATAGGATCAGAGGGTGGAATTGATCACCCTAGTGTCACAAAATCATCAGTTTAACACATTGTGTTTAGCAGTACCTTAGTTTAGAGTCACAGTCACCATCTCAACTTAGTCGTGTCGACAACATTAAACCAAACAACTTTGTCACTTGATAGAAATCAGTTGAAGAAGCCCTTAGATCACTTAAGCACACACCACTTCTCTGTGGGATCGACCTGTGCTTGCCACGCCTCCAATAGGCCTGTGCACTTGCAGTTAACGTAGGATAAATCACTTTTGAGCTCCTACCAAAAAGTTTCGGACTTAACCAAACACAATAGGATTGCTTATCAAGTAAATGGGATTAATGTTTGTGTAAAGTAAATGACACAACAAGATTTTATTAACGAGGAAACCGCAAATGCAGAAAAACCCTGGGACCTTGTCCAGAATTGAATACTCTCAGGATTAAGCCACTACACAAAATTAAACCAACTTCGTATAGTTGAGACCAAGCAACTAAACCTATAGTTCACCTAGTTCCGTCTGTATTCCCACGCCTCCAACTTTTGAATAAGTCACGTACTTGGAACAATTCCTTTGGTTCGTATTCCAAACAGTAAAGGAACAACAAATCTGTTTGGTATCAACTCTCTTCGACCAAGTGATATGAGTTCGACAAAGGCTCTTCTGTTTGTCTCAATAAACTCCTTCGTCAAGTTCTTAGATCTATATTATTCTCAACTACCAAAGGTAATTGTTAAGATTTTGCAATCAATACTTTTAATCACAAAGAATTATATTGATGCCGATCTACACAACTAATCAATCCAATCTATCACAAGGATAAACTGATTATAGTTGGATCCTTTTATACCGAAACAAGTATTGTGCACACCAAAGATTATGAACCCCAAATCAGATATCTTCAATATCTTCTTTGTCTTCAAATCTTCTTAGATCTTCAATAAACACCTGCACACAACAACTTGAATCTCTTGTGATCAATCACGCACATAACGAAGTCTGTTAACAATGGATTATCACAAGATCATCTTTAGAACTAACAACAGTCTAAAAATCCCTGTCGAAACTTCGATCTAGTTTGAGTGAATCTTATATCAGAAGAGAAGATCTCAAGCATAAACAAACTGGGTGCAATCAAAGTTCAACCATCGTTAATGTTGATGGTGGATTTTCATTTAAGGTTAAAATTGTAAAAACCAGAAAATTATGCGCTAACATCTTGTAAAAGATAAAGCCATTAATAAGTGTTGAATACTTCTTCACTTTACTAATTCACCTAGAATGGAGCATGTGACAACAATCCCATTCTGTGAATTAAATACACGAAATTCATCCAGGTTGGAGCATGTAGCAACAATCCCATATACCCTGTGAATTTATATCATTATTAATTAATGCGTGAGCAGCCTTGTATTTCCTGTACTCATTATCAGTGCGGCATGACGACTGAGTGTTGTTCTCAGCAGAGCAATACGAACCTCCAAGCATTATAATGAAAGCATGTACGAAATACCCGTACATGCCGCAAACTCTCGGTGTGTTATACTAGCACGATTGAGCATCCTGATTTGTCCGTATCGATCCGGATATGATCTCGATCATCCAACTTCACCAAAGATGATTGGATGGCCCGGATCAATTCCATAACCCCAAGCGGTATGGAATATTCGCCGCCGAACCAACGCGGACCCCGCATGGTCGGCCTCCGTGATTGGCATAGCTTGCCAAAACGTCCAAACCCGAGCGGTATGGGCGGAAAACCCTAAATTAGGGTTTGCGCCACATTACATGTGTCACAAAACATGTCTCAACCATCCATCTTCGCAGGTATAGATGGAGGGTGTAGATGTAGATTCAAAAGGCCCGTGAGCATGTCAACACAATCACCGTGGGCCCGCCTACATACTCCGACCAATCGGTCGGGACTAACCATGGCTGGTCATCCCACCCGTACGCCCGAATAAAGCATGGTTACACGGCCGTGAAAGCTAAAATTAGGGTTTTGAGCATCACGAGCGTCCATCTTCTCCCCGCACGAATGGAGGGCCCAAGATTGGATTAAGCAGGTCCGGTCATACCAACATGACCACCGTGGACCCATCAATCTCCTCACCTGGTCGGCCAACGCATACCATGCCTGGTTATCCCAAATCGTCCGCCCAAACAAGCGTGGATACACTTCCCAATTGCAAACTAATCTCGACCGCTCAACTTCGCCGGAAGATTTGAGTGTCTTAGATCACGTTTCATGGGACAGTCAGGTATATGCGTGAACACCAGCCTATCACCTATACGCCGGACCAATCGGCCAAGACCGACCAAGATTGGTCGTCTTGGAACGCGCGCCCGAAGTTGGCACGATGCGCGGCTTTTGTTTGCACTCGTTTTCTGTCGCAAACTGATTTCGACCACTCGACTTTGCCGGACGAATTGAGTGGTCCAGATCACACTTTCGTGAGATAATGGGGTATGGGCACCTACACCGTCATGCCGTCTACACGCATGTACGATCGGCTCCGGCCAAAATCGTATCCCAAGCTTGGATTCGACCAGATGAAGAGGGATGCTTGTGCACCTCTTCTAAAACCCTAATTCCATCAACGGTCGCATATGAGTGTATCAAAGATCATCTCGTCCGTCCAACTTCACCGGCTTGGTTATACAACCCTGGTCAGGAGTTTATTGGTCAGTAAGGCGTCTTGGTGATCACCACCCGTCACTTTACCACACCATGATGCAAAGCACCGCACATAAAATACACACGATACTTTACAAGTATCGACCTCCGAATAACGCAGTTATTCAATTTAGCATTACATGCTACTTTACGTGGGTCCTACGATCCACACACTCGAGACATCAATCATGTCACAAATCGGGGGATACATACTGGGGTATTGGTCTCGGTGGTTTACACGTGCAGCGCGCAATGCGCCATCACAAGAACGTGTCAGGAAGTCATGGACGGTTAGTGATGATGGGAGAAGTGGGCAAGACTGGTCGTGTGACACTAACACACGACACCACTACTCCATCACTCCACTTTCTCCACTTCCCACGAGATACTAAGGTTAGGCTAAAAGACTTATATAAATAGGTTCTCCTCCATATTTTCCAAAGACAGGAAAAAACAAGAGCAAGTCCAGACAACATAGGCAAGTGTTGATACAATCGTATTCAAACACCGGAACCGATAGCTTACACCACGCAAGCCGCCCAGCTTTCGATACAAGTCATTCATAGCCAACACCTTCACATTCTCAACACCTTCTTCGCTTCCCTCCCTAAGATCAACCCCATCTCCTTCACTTTGTGACCGAAACAAGTCTGGAACGGCCATTTCTTGGTTTAGGCCGGACTTGCGCAGATTGATATCTCGAATCTACAAGCACTCACCGCGCAGTGCATTTGTTTAAGGTTTAGACTCATTTCTCATCCACACATCCCAAATTACCAAAACCGGCAGAAATAGTTTTCACCCATAAACAATTGGCGACCACAGTGGGAGGTTAATCTCTCGGTTGTAAAGTCAATTTCTTCAAAATCCGATTCAATTTTATCAATTTCGAAAAGGCTAGATCTTAGGACCAATTCAATCATCAATCCATTTCAAGATGGTAGAACTCAGGTCTGGATCAGCAATCAATTCTGATGGAGCTAGTGTGGATAACACTCCCGGTGTCGATGTACCTGTCAGTAGAGCTACCGTGCTCAATACATCTTATGGAGACGTCACTTCTACCACCAGTGACAGCGTAGTAGGAGATGTTCCAGTAAGTGTAATACCTCCCATCACCAGAGCCAGAGCGGCTGCAAATCCCGGCATCTCATCAAGTGTAACACCTCGGGGTAGTCACCCCGAGCAACAACTTCCACTCCTTCATCAGGACGAGGAGCCGGAGGGACGAGAGGAGGACCATCCCCCATTACCATTGCAGACTTGATGGAGAAGCAGGAAGTTCTTGCTAAGACTCAAACGGATATGGCCGCAACTCAGAAATAGGTACTCATTTTTCTTAAGACATTAACTGATCGATTTCCACAAGAGCTGCGACAGCCCCTGGAGCAAAAAACGAACGCATTCAACGCACCGGAGAAGGTACTTCAGCGGCGCGGACCTCCATGGACCTGATCAAAGAAGCGACATCAGATATGAGCGGTCCTGTCATGGAGACTCCCACATTGGGGACTGATCTTCACAACGATCCTCCTCAAGTCAATAGTTTCACTATGAACCAGAGGTCGGTGGATCGAGAAGCGGTTTGTCTAGTGGAAAGTTTATGCGAACTTTCACACCTCTCGAAGAATCAGCGCGAGGAGACGTTTTGCTGCAATCAACCAGAGGAAGGTCACGACCGTGCCCTACATGTCACCGCACGCATCAAGGATTCAGAGTTCAAGACGGACCTTATCTACATAGGAACGTCTTCGAATGTGATTACTCTCAAGACTCTCAGGACATCCAAGGTTCTCCCAGGCAAGGTCATACGGAAGCCTACCACAATGACGGACTTCGAGGGAAACCAAACCAGCACATATGGGAGAAGCTCCGTGAAAAGAATCATACAAGTTCGTTGCGTCCCACTCCCCACGTGGGCGTCAACTTAGGAAGAAGACCGGCTTGCATCATTGAGGGCTAAAACCCACGACGCATCTTTGTTGACGAAGCATTCTTCTCCATCCTGTGAAGACACGACCCACGTTCACACGAAGAGGGAACGAACTTTTGTGGCGAGTCGTGACCAAAAAGGGAAAACGGTATACCGACACTACCATTATCAATTAGCAGGGGAGACTGTTACCCAGTCTCTCCACCCAATGGAATGCTACAACAAAGAACGAACCACAAGAACAAGTGCTAGATGCTCCACAACAACTTGCAAGATGGCACCAACTCCACACCCGATGAGATTGAAATCGTTGAGGAATCTCCTAGGCCTATCTCCATCACCAACCTTGTGTACGGATAAACGCATGAAGCTCGTGGAACTTCTCAAAGAGTACCACGACATATTCGCTTGGAGATATGAAGAAATGCCGGATTTAGATGAAAATTGGTCACCCATCATCTACATGTCATACCGGATCCAAGTCGGTTAAACAAATGTTGTAGTTCAGACACGAGGAAAATGGATAGATCAGTGCTTTGCATAAACTTCGAGAGACTTGAACAGTCTTTGCTCCAAAACGATCCTCCTCTACCTAACATCGACATGTTAGTATATGCAACCATCGGACACGGCATGTTCTCCTCCATGGATGGATGTAGCGGCTACAACCAGATAAGGATGTACGAGCATGATGCAAGTAAGATAGCTTTTAGAACTCCTCTCGGAAATTTTTATTATACCATACTGCCATTTGGTTTAAAGAATGCCGGTGCAACGTACTTACGCTCTATGACGGCAATCTTCCACTGGAGCCGATACCTCAAGGGAGCAGACTCAAGAAGATAACGATGTCCACGCGTCATATCGAACAAGATCCGGGCGAGTCACTTTATCAGACAGTGGTACATGTCTATCATGCTATGTTGGAGAATCTGCGCTTTTGGTCATCCTCTGGAGTTGTTGAATGCTCATCTACAACAACATATGCCCTGATAGAAAGAACCAGGCCTGCCGGTAATGAAGAGCCTCCTAATGTTTGTAGGGGCATATATCTCACCAACAAAGCGATACAACCTTCAGCCTTCTGTATGCGGTTCCTCAAAGCAAAGAAGAGGAAAACCACCGAGATACAACATCCTGTGCGTCCGTCAACTCCAACTCCAGTACTGATAGTTGTAGAACACACCGTATTTACTATCTATAGTTTATGCTTTCTTTGCTATTTTTCGTGTGAATTATGTATCTTATGCGTGTTTTTGAGTTTATAGGTGTTTTGGAGTCATTGGAGCAAAATAAGAAGAAATTGTCCAAAGTAAGCAAGAAGGACAAAGTCGTCATTTCATGGGAGGATGATATTGGGAGCGCAGTGAAAGATAAGGGGCAACTACTGGGTGGCCCGTATCCACTATTGGGGTGCTAATAACAATACCACTTCACAGGGCCTTATCTAGATCGGAATTGAGAATTTTCCCTTTCTCTATTGCTATTAGTCTACTACTGCTGAGAGATCGAAATGAATAGAGTAACAGGTTGGTGGTGATTCGAGAAATTCACACAGAGAAGAAGAAATTTGGAGTTGGGTTTTGTTTGAGTTTGAGTCTGCAGCTGAGAGTAAGAGAAACAGTAAGCGATGGAAATCGAGCCTGAGTTGGATACAGAAGATATGAACTCGAAGCTGTGATGGTGAATAATGTTTGAACGGATAGTGGTTGGTTGCGGCAGATGGAGGAGAAATTATTAATGGTCTGATGGTGTACGGAGAGGTTGTTGTGGTTGGATATCGTTAAGATGGATAACTTGACTTCTGTTGTGGATTGTTGGATGCTCGACCAGCAGGGAAGAGAAGTGATGTGCTGCCAGTGTTTTTGGGATGAATTGTGCTCCTGAGATTATGAATGATTATGAGAATGGGTTTGCGTTGATTGTATGATTGAGTGCAGGGAAGGAATGATTTTTACGGCTTCCAGAATGCAGCCATTAACAAGCCATTATCAGATTGTTGGATGCACGTCAGGTGTTCGCTCAGTTGCCCGACCAAGATGAACAAGGTGTTTGGGTTTGCATTTGAGTTCAACAGAGTCGAGATAGAACAGCTTTGGTTAAGTACGTAAAGTTAGGGACTCGTTGTTGCTGTATAAGCTGAGCTGTGAACAGAGAGGAATGGGTTTGCATTGCAGGTGCTGGTGCTGTTGTGCGGGAGCACCAGCTGGTTTTGTTGCAGTGAAGGCAAGGGAGAAAATGGTGATGTTGTTGCTGTCTTGGCTGGAGTTTGAGGATGAGAATGGAATGGCTGAACTGAATCAGTAGAATGTATGTAGGTTGCAGGAATTGGAGCTGAAAATTGCAGGTTATGAATTGCGGAGAGTTGTGGTATTGCTAGTTGCTTCTGGTGATGATCTGGGATTACTGGGTTCTGATGATGTTGGTGTTTCTGTGAAGCAAAAGCCGAGATTGTCGCTGGATGGGATTGGAGTTATGGGGAGGTGAAGCTTGAACCTAAGATGGAAAAGAGGTTGCCGTGGAGAATGAAGAGAAGGAGATGTGATGGTGGATTGCAGGTGGCCTGAGCTGAGATAATGAAGCTGGGATGATTGGTCTTTTGCGGAGTTTCTTTTGGCCTAGTAGAGATGAGGCAATAGGCAGTGGTACGAGCCGAGATTTGGCTGGGTTAGGTCAAGCTTGCTGTTGCTCATGTTTCCTATGGCTAATTACGGTTGTGATGAGTACCAAGGGTGATGTTACAGGATGTAGTGAAGCTGAGAAGGACTTGGGTTGTGCTCAGACTGAAATTGCAGGAACTGTAGAAGGAACTCATGGGTGCAGGTGCAGTTCTGTGGAGCTGCAGCCGTGAGGGATGTCTGACAGTCAAGGTTTGCTTTGGCAAAGTGGTGTGTATTGAGTACGAATTCTGCAGATCGGATTGCGGTAGTGATTCTGTTGATATCAAATGCTAATGGAGCTGAGATGGACTCGCAGAATGGTCGAGGCACTATGAAGTCAGATGGATTTGATTGGGTTTGATGGGTCTGTAATTCAGACTTGGATGGAGCTGTTGGTGTTGAGTGGTAGGTCATGGGTTCTGCCAAAGCTACAGGTGATGTTGAAGACAAGAGAGAAAGCTTAATGTTGTTGCTTATGGTGGGGTCTCTATATTGAGATGAAGAGCAGTGAGCTGCAGGTGATGGGATTGGCAAGTGAGAGTATTGAAGTTGGCTGTGATGCTACAGAATTAACTGGTGCTGCAGTGAATGTGTGTAGCTGGAAGTTTGCATTACAGGGAATGATGAATGAACGGTTTTGACAGTGAAAGCAAATGGTGAACTGGAAACTGCATAAATTGTGCAAAAAGTGAGCAAGAATGGCGAGCCGGTGGAACTAGTTCCGGTTGTCGGATTTCGGAAGTTAAAGTATGAATCATAATATTTCAGTGAATCACGAAGGGGGTATGTGTTGGATGCAAGAGTCGACGGCCGGACATATGAGCTACGGGTCACGCTTTTGGGTACGTTTTCGCAAGAAACAAGGGATTGGTTTAAATGGTATTTTGTGATTGTTTGAATTGCAGAGATATGGAAATGAGCTGCTGGGAGTGCGCACTTGCTGGTGACAGTTTTCGATGGTTCAGGTGGTCGGAAACAAATTTCCGGTGACAAATTCCGGCGACCGGTGACCGGATTCCGGCGATGACGTCAGTAATTCCGTCGACAATTTTGGACAGAGATTTTCACACGGGTATTTTCCACACATGGGCTTGGTGGACCACTTGGAGATGGGTTTTGAGAAGACTTAAATTTAGAAAGAGTATCATTTTGGAATGGGAGGAGCATATAAATAGAAAAACTCTTTCTCTAAACCTAATATCTCCATGAGGGAGGCTTCTACTTTTGTTCTAGGGTTTCACATGATAGATTCTTCTAAACTCTTTGTGATGATTTCCAAAACCCAAGTAGTTGATTTATTGTTATTGGTTAAAGATGTAGTTGGATTTTGAAAACAAGTTATGGATTTTTATGAATTAGTTTTCTCTCAAAATTATCGTTTAATTTCTACGGGTTATAATAATTGCATGATTGATGTATTGCAATATGATTGAATGCTTGTTTAGTTAAGTCTAGAATTGATTGAACTCACATCCATATCTATAGCTATTTTAGGGTTCATCATCGAGCGATAACCTTGAATACGAGTAGCATGATATGATTATGGTTTGTAGTGATACATCCTTGTAGTCATATGTAGAAATTGACCTTTGTTCGAATTGTTTGCGCAATGTATTTCAATTGCATTGATTAGCCTATTTCAGAAACTTAATGCTCCTAGGAATTGAACTTAATTAGCGCAAGGCGTTAGGTTATTCTTTAGGTAGAATTCACATACGCAGCTCTAATGTGTGTGTGATGAATTAGGAAATTTCCGGAGTATTCTTGCAATAAGGTATTCTATGGCTTTTGATGATAGCGAGATTAAATACGAATTCTATTCATATATTCATAAACTTGTTTACAATTGAAGATGAAACCTTTATCCAATATTTCACATCCTTGATTTGCGTGTTTACTTTTTATTGTTTTGCTTTTTGTTTATTTTTATTTACACAATCAGAAAATCCCCCGTGTTACTTATAAGATACCGAAACATATTGACAACCAAGACCTCTCTGTGGGAACGATCCTTTATTGCCCTTGCTTCATTATATATTTTGAGTAGTAAGAAAGTGTAATTTATATTTGTGTCGGCTGACGACTGGTCTAGTACCACATGCACGATTCCCACAATGATGAAACAATGTCCAAGATATTCCATATCTGGCTCGACAACAACCACTACGAACAAACCATGTAAACCACGCTTGGGGACTGAGGCTCAGCATGAAGTTCCTTCACAGTCAGTCAAGGAATTCTTCAACATGTGAGAGATGGTCAGTCAAGAAGCATGGAATTCGCAAGGGTAAATCAAACTGAAGAGGGAAACACTTCAACACTCCCTCTAGCAGAAGCTGCTTCAATGGTCTATTCAAGAGCCGCCTCAACGCTCTCCCCGGGACCCACGTTCGCTTCAGAATCCTTCTTCAACACTCTCTCCAGGATCCACTTCAACGTTCGCACCAGAAACCACTTTAACATCCTCTCGAGCCGTTTCAACACTCAAGCTGCATCAATAATCTGCGCTCTGGTCAAGTTATCTTTAATGTACTCATTGCTCAACATACGTATCATCCATCCTTTATGAGGGCCCAGCGGAGCATGAAAAACCTTGAAGTCGATAGGAGAAGGGTTATCTTATGGAATGGATATTATCATATAGTTGAAAGGGCGCGGTGAACAACTCATCATCAATGTTCGGCATATCTTTGAAGCTGTCAACACCTCCTGACTTGGCACCAGCATTATCCCCAGAAGACATCTCAACAGGAGCTCTTTTATTCATTCTACAATAAAAGACATGAGTCAGTACTTGTATAAAAACACGTGAGATGTGTAGTCACACACGACAAAATACACATTCACGTTGGAGTACACAAGGCTGGTGTTGGGTCCAAACACCGGTATTGCTCAAGTCTCAAGTCCGGTATTGCTCAAGTTTCAAGTCCGGTGTTGATAAGTCACAAGTCCGGTATTGCTCAAGTTTCAAGTCCGGTATTGATCAAGTCACAAGTCCGGTATTGCTCAAGTTTCAAGTCCTGTGTTGATCAAGTCACAAGTCCGGTATTGATCAAGTCATAAGTCCGGTATTGCTCAAGTTTCAAGTCGGGTATTGATCAAAGTCACAAGGCTGGTATTCGAGTAAAACAGGCACACGCAGCAGGGCCGGTTTTCAGTCGAAACACAGGGTCGACGTTCAGTCAGGAACGCGGCGGGTCCCACTTGATCCCAGCCCCAGATTGGTCAAAGCAGACACAACCGTCCCCAATCAAAGCTCTCTCTCCAGAAGAAGGCGTTTCAGCTCCAACACTTCAACGCTCTCCCGGCTCGCTCCGAAAGCCGCTTCAACGCTTTCTACAGACCCACATTTACATTTGAGCACACAAGGTTCATTTTTTAAAAAGCAAGCTTGCTCACATCGGGTCCCACGTTCGAGCAAAGAAAACAACAAGGCCGGTGTTTGGTCAAAGCATCAAGTCCGGTGTTTAGTCGAGCTAGCTGGGTCGGTGTTTGGTCTAAGTAGCAAGATGACACTCGAGCAATTACATCAACCGTACGGTCAAAGTAAGCGCAGGACATGGCCGACGTTTGAAACATGTACACGGTGGTCCCGCATTTGATCGAAGCATGCACATCTGCCCATGTTCGAATCAAGCATGCTTACATCGGGTCCCACGTTCGATCAAGCAGACGCAGCGGACCCACGATTAACCAAAACAGGCATATCAAGCCCACGTTCGATCAAGCGGTGCAGAGCCCCACGAACGAAACAGCTTAATATCCATCGAAGCGTGCAAGACCGACATCATGCTAGGGGAACACTCGCCTGGACGCCTCTTGAACGTGACATGCTCCAAGGACAGGATGACCCGTCTCTCCTGGTAACATCTAACTTTGTCTCATAAGCTTTGTCTTTAACTGTCACCATCTCATACCTACCCCACAATAGTGTAACCATTATGTGCTAGGCATGGGACTTAATGTTGATGGTGGATTTTCATTTAAGGTTAAAATTGTAAAAACCAGAAAATTATGCGCTAACATCTTGTAAAAGATAAAGCCATTAATAAGTGTTGAATACTTATTCACTTTACTAATTCACCTAGAATGGAGCATGTGACAACAATCCCATTCTGTGAATTAAATACACGAAATTCATCCAGGTTGGAGCATGTGGCAACAATCCCATATACCCTGTGAATTTATATCATTATTAATTAATGCGTGAGCAGCCTTGTATTTCCTGTACTCATTATCAGTGCGGCATGACGACTGAGTGTTGTTCTCAGCAGAGCAACATGAACCTCCAAGCATTATAATGAAAGCATGTACGAAATACCCGTACATGCTGCAACTCTCGGTGTGTTATACTAGCACGATTGAGCATCCGGACTGTCCGTATCAGTCTGGATATAATCTCGATCATCCAACTTCACCAGCATGATTTGATGGCCCAGATCAATTCCATAACCCCCAAGCAGGTATGGAATATTCGCTGCCGAACCAACGCGGACCCCGCATGGTCGGCCTCCCCAAAAGATTGGCATAGCTTGCCAAAACGTCCAAACCAAAGCGGTATGGGCGGAAAACCCTAAATTAGGGTTTGTGGCACATTACATGTGTCACAAAACAGTCTCAACCATCCATCTTCGCAGGTATAGATGGAGGGTGTAGATGTAGATTCAAAAGGCCCAGAGCATGTCAACACAATCACCGTGAGCCCGCCTACATACCTGACCAATCGGTCAGGACCAACCATGGCTGGTCATCCCAATTCGTACGCCTGAATAAAGCATGGTTACACGGCCGTGAAAGCCAAAATTAGGGTTTTGAGCATTACGAGCGTCAATCTTCTCCGGCACGAATGGAGGGCCCAAGATTGGATTAAGCAGGTCCGGTCATACCAACATGACCACCGTGGACCCATCAATCTCCTCACTTGGTCGGCCAAGGCATACCATGCCTGGTTATCCCAAATCGTCCGCCCAAACTAGCGTGGATACACTTCCCAATTGCAAACTAATCTCGACCGCTCAACTTCGCCGGACGATTTGAGTGGCTTAGATCACGTTTTCATGGGACAGTCAGGTATATGCGTGAACACCAGCCTATCACCTACATGCCGGACCAATCGGCCAAGACCGACCAAGATTGGTCATCTTGGAACGCGCGCCCGAAGTTGGCACGATGCGCGGCTTTTGTTTGCACTCGTTTTCTGTCGCAAACTGATCTCGACCACTCGACTTTGCCGGACGAATTGAGTGGTCCAGATCACACTTTCGTGAGATAATGGGGTATGGGCACCTACACCGTCATGCCGTCTACACGCATGTACGATCGGTCTGGCCAAAATCGTATCCCAAGCTTGGATTCGACCAGGCTGTAGAGGGATGCATGCGCACCTCTTCTAAAACCATAATTCCATCAACGGTCGCAGATGAGTGTCTCAAAGATAATCTCGTCCGTCCAACTTCACCGGCTTGGTTATACAACCCTGGTCAGGAGTTAATTGGTCAGTAAGGCGTCTTGGTGATCACCACCCGTCACTTTACCACACCATGATGCAATACCTGCATAAAATACACACGATACTTTACAAGTATCGACCTCCTGAATAACGCAGTTATTCAATTTAGCATTACATGCTACTTTCTGTGGGTCCCACGATCCACACACTCGAGACATCAATCATGTCACAAACTGGGGGATACATATTGGGGTATTGGTCTGGCGGTTTACAGCGTGCAGCGCGCAATGCGCCATCACAAGAACGTGTCAGGAAGTCATGGACGGTTAGTGATGATGGGAGAAGTGGGCAAGACTGGTCGTGTGACACTAACACACGACACCACTACTCCATCACTCCACTTTCTCCACTTCCCACGAGATACGAAGGTTAGGCTAAAAGACTTGTATAAATAGGTTCTCCTCCATATTTTCCAAACAAGGAAAAAACAAGAGCAAGTCCAGACAACAGAGGCAAGTGTTGATACAATCGTATTCAAACACCGGAACTGATAGCTTACACCCTGCAAGCCAGTTCAGCTTTCTGATACAAGTCATTCATAGCCAACACCTTCACATTCTCAACACCTTCTTCGCTTCCCTCCCTAAGATCAACCCCATCTCCTTCACTTTGTGACCGAAACAAGTCTGGAACGGCCATTTCTTGGTTTAGGCCGGACTTGCACAAATTGATCTCTCGAATCTACAAGCACTCACCGCGCAGTGCATTTGTTTAAGGTTTAGACTCATTTCTCATCCACACATCCCAAATTACCAAAACCGGCAGAAATAGTTTTCACCCATAAACAGTTAGTTAATCAAATTAATCGAAAACACAAGATAAACCACAATTATCTAGTTACCCACCAACGGTACTAGTAGAGCTTCTCAATCCCAAAGAAGACTTTAAACTGAGTAGCCGTAAGAGATTTCGCCTAATTAGGTTACCCTCCTCTCCGAATAGGCGGATATACCAGTAACAACACAACCGAGGAAGTTTGCTGTACGAAGGATTAGTTTGCTAGAAATGCAAACTTCAAGTATTTATAGACAAGGAAGTTTGGACACCAGGGAATTTCCAAAACCGAAAATATTCTCAAAGATATTCAATATATTCCAAATTCGGTTTCCATAATTCCTGGAAATGTTCTATCCAAAATATTGACCGAAAATCTCTCTAGAAAATCTCAATTAGTAAATGCACATTACTAATTCTCGTTTTCCTAAAATAAAATTAAAAACCTTAAATAAAAGATTCTTAACTTATTTATGTTTCGATCCTGGGATTTCCTTCCTGTAGCTATTAAGGAAGAACTTTGAACAATAAAAGATAAACATTACTGCATGTGTTCAAAGTATGCCGACATCCTTACTTTGTAAGTCCTCTTTCCTACTTACAACCTTGAAACCGATTTGCCACACTTCCAAACAAGTTTAGAATTGGTTCATCTGACTTTCAAGAACTATGCAATTGATCAAGAAACACTTAATCACAAATCATGGGTTTAACGGTTCTACCAAAACAAGTTTCGGTTCTACCTCCATGTGAGTACTGTGCATAGTCACACTAGCTTCCCAAAATTCGGTTGACTAGGTACTAGGATCGGTTCCCCACATATATATGGTATCTAACTTATATGTGTTGCACATTTCCATAGGATCGGTTCCCCTTTTCCTAAAAACGTGTTGCACATGTCCATAAGATCGGTTCCCCTTTCTGCTAAAAACTTGTTGCACCTCATACAAGGATCGATTCCCCTTTGTGATGTGTTGCACCTCTTCATAGGATCGGTTCCCCTTTACCCAGAGTTGGTCATACACAAATCACAAACTCGATCATACCATCTCGGTGATTACTTAAGATCGGTTTCACTAATAAAAGTCATACCAATACATAAGTCATGCCTTTGTGAATAGTTTTACCAAGAACACAAACAAGTCATGAGCGGTTATGCAATGAATGACAATACCAATAACGCCTGGCGATTTCCTTTTCGATTCATAAACAAGTTTATGAACTTACTTCCTTAAAACACATGTATAAACATTGTTTCATAGGATGAAATCCTCACCTCATACCCATACATAATCACAATAGCATTCAAACGATATGTCGATGTCTTATCTACAAATTTTAATGGTTAAGCAATAAACCTCGCATTGTATTCCTTAATACTATGTCTATCTAGAGTGTTCATGCTTCGCAGTTTTGTTTTCAATATGCACGACTTGAATGATACGTTAGGGAATGAAACAGTTCAAGTCAAATATCACTAACCTCAAGTGGAAGGATGATGTTGTCGTTGTAGCTTCTTACTTCTTCACTTCTTCAAGTCTTCGCAATACTTTTAATGTCTCATATCCTAATATTTTCAAGCTAACCTATACGAAGTTGACTCTAGTACATAATCAAGCGACTCTTAAAATGAGTTTCGATTCACTAAAATATAACAACCAAACTTGACATACCAACGCTTGGTGGGTTCAACCGAGCTATGCTCTAACAATCTACCCCTTTGTCAATTTTAATGACAAAACTCTTACAATCATATGGATAAACAAATTACAAAAATTTATTACACATACGCTTGATTCTCGAATTCAACAACACAATAACCTGTATACATTCAATCCTTAAATGCCACTGTTGACATTATAATAACAAAGCTAATACTCCCCCTAAAGGTGAGATAGGTAGATTTCATCAATACGCACGTCTTTGTTATACCAATTAATATGATATGCTACTCCCCCTTAGTCTATGCTTTTCCTCTTTCGTTAGATAAACGTTTAAGCACAATTGTCCTTTTCCTTAGTGATACCAATCAATATAAAATCAATGCCAGTATCACTTGTTTACTCCATATATTTCTCCCCCTTTTTGTCACAAAATGACAAAGAAATGAAAAAATAAAGGACAAACCGAAAAGAATCTTACAAATCTCAAAATAGACTTGCAAACCTATAAAGTTAAGCACGAGGGTTACACACACCATTTTTGATAACCCATATCAAAACCGAAACTACAAAGTAATTTGTTTTGATATTCTATCAAGGAAATAATTGCCCGAAGCAATTTTTCCAATTTAGTTTAGCAAATCAACAATCAACTAAGCACCTTAGTTCCTTTGCTAAACCGATTGTACAAATAAAACCGCTTCGTTCGATAAGACCAAAATAAAGATAACTCTATTTTTCTCATCAGGTTCTAATTATCCTTATAACTTAGACCTTTCACTTTTAAACAAGACAAGTACCAGGTTAGTTAACTAGTATTTCTTGTTAAGGCATTCGATTAGACTTGAATAACCGAAACCTCCACTTTGATAAGTCTAACTAAGATAACCTTAGTTTCTCTTATCCGGAATCGAATTGGACTAAACAACTCATCCCGTAAACCTTTTATTTCGTTAAGCCATAAACAATTCATACAAACCAAATAAATCAACTTGCATAATTATTCACCTCAACCAGAAGCAATTGAAACAACATAGACATTATAGCACCGCAATAGCACCGAAATTTTGTAAGCCTAAACAATTGATACCACACAATAAAGCAAGATAACAATAGTTTTTCTTAACCGGAAACAATTGAATCACACACACATCCATACACACATCATGGAATAAAACATCAATTGTACCGAAATTTTGTTAAGCAAAAGCAATAAATATATGAAATAAAACTTAGGATTTTCTTAAACAGGAAAACAATTAACTAACAAGATTGTTACCTCAAATTTCGCATCCTCTTCTCCAATATGTTTGCATCTTCTTCCAGGGAGAATTGATATCGAAATATCATTATGTTGTCATCCTTATGCAAAACAAAAAAATAACAACAACCAACCTTTACCAGAGAAAGGTTGAAAACCAGTTTTTGACTATTGCAAGCAAAAGTTGAAAACTGGACACACAAGGTACTAATGTACCTTGACAATCCCTATGGATTTCCTTAGATTTTCGAAAGTTGCTCTATCTAAGGGTTTGGCAAGAATATCAGCTAGCTGACGCTCGGATGGAACATACTCTAATTTGATAATACCATTCTCATATAACTCTCTAATAAAGTGATATATGATATCTATGTGTTTAGTACGAGAATGTTCAACTAGGTTTTCAGTCAATCGAATAGCGCTTGAGTTATCACACAGTATACTCATAGTTGAAATATTTATTCCATAGTCAATGAGCATTTGTTTCATCCACAAAAGTTGGGTACAACATGTACCAGCAACAATATATTCTGCTTCACAGGTCGATAAGGACTGTGAATTCTGTTTCTTGCTATGCCAAGCTACAAGATTTTGACCAACATAGAAGCAACCACTAAAGGTGCTTTTACGATCATCTATATATCCTGCCCAATCAGCATCTGAATAGGCAACAAGACTGTTGTTCGTATCCATAGAGTATGAAAGACCATAATCTACTGTACCATTAACGTATCTAATGATTCGTTTTACAGCTTTGAGATGTGATTCTCTAGGATCTGCTTGAAATCTAGCACAACAACCTACACTAAAAGCAATGTCTGGTCTTGTTGCAGTTAGGTATAGTAAGCTCCCTATCATAGATCTGTATAGTTTCTGATCAACTGATTTTTCACCTGGATTTGATTGAAGTTTTCCAGTAGTTGGCATCAGAGTTGCCATATGTGTTGTACTTTTTAGTTCGAATTTTTCAACTAGATTCCTTGCATATTTTTCTTGAGAAAGTAGAATACTGTTTTTTTTTTTTTGTATTTGCAACCCAAGAAAATATGATAATTCTCCAACATTACTCATTTCAAATTCTCCACTCATAAGATTCAGGAATTCATCTGTTAGAGTTTTTAAGGTGGATCCATAGATGATGTCATCTACATATATTTGCGCTACAAGAACGTTTTTTCCACTCCATTTGGTGAAAAGTGTCTTATCAGCACCACCTCTAGAGAATCCCTTTTGGAGTAAGAAGGATGTCAGTTTATTATACTAAGCTCTTGGAGCTTGTTTTAGACCATACATGGCCTTCTTAAGTTTAAAGACATAATCTGGGAATAATGGATCTTCAAATCCTTTAGGTTGAGCAACAAAAGCTTCTTCTTTTAAATCCCCATTCAGAAATGCAGACTTAATATCCATTTGGAAAAGTTTTATCTTAAGATAACAAGCATAGGCAAGTAACAGTCTTATTGATTCTAAACGAGCAACATGAGCAAAAGTTTCATCAAAATCAATACCTTCAATTTGAGAATATCCTTGAGCAACGAGCCTAGCTTTATTTCTGACAATCGTTCCGAACTCGTCTGATTTGTTCTTGTAGATCCACTTTGTTCGAACAATGTTTACTTCTGGTGGCTTAGGAACAAGTTCCCATACTTCTTGCCTTTTAAACTGATTGAGTTCTTCGTGCATTGAGTTTACCTAAGCAGGTTCACTGAGTGCTTCTTCTACGTTTTTCGGCTCTATTGAAGAAAGAAAACATGAATAGTTACATACATTCTGAAGTTCTCTTCGAGTCATTACTCTAGCATTTGCATCTCCAATGATGTCTTCAGACGAGTGTCTTTGATGAACCCATTTAACAGGTTTTTGGACAATATTTTCGGTATCATTGGGTTGTTCAACAATACTTCCATTATCATCTTTATCATCTGTGTCACTAATTAAAGGGACAATTGATGGTTCAACTTTAGTCTGTTTTTCTTTGATAACAGTTTCAAAGGGAGGAAGCTCTGCTGCAGTGTGATTGTCTTGGCAAAAATCGCTAATGTCATCAATGACTACATTAATTGATTCCATCATAACTTTGGTTCTGAGATTTTATACACTGAAGGCACGACTGTCAGAAGCATACCCAAGAAAAATTCCTTCATCACTTTTGGAATCAAATTTTCCTCTATGTTCTCTGTCTTTGAGAATATATCATTTGCTACCGAAAACCCTTAAATAGCTTAGATTGGGTTTTCTTCCATACCATAATTCATATGGGTTATTTAGAGTTTTAGATCTTAAATAGACTCTGTTTATAAGATAACGGGCTGTAAATACAGCTTCCCCCCAGAAGGTTAATGGTAGATTTTTATTATGAAGCATTACTCTTGCCATTTCTTGAATATTTCTATTCTTTCTCTCAGCTACACCATTTAGCTGAGGTGTAATAGGAGCAGAGAATTGATGACTAATTCCAAGACTATTACAGTATTTATATACTTTCGTATCCTTGAATTCTGTACCACGATCGCTTCTTATCTTCTTAAGCTTGCGACCTTGTTCATTTTGAATTCTATTCACAATAATTTTTAACTCCTCAAGAGTGTCATTTTTGTGCTTCAGAAAAGCAACCCATGTGAACCGTGTATAATCATCTACTATCACTAAAGCATACTTATTCCCTCCAACAGACGCTTGTTGGATTGGACCAAATAGATCCATATGAATAAGATCGAGAGGAGCACGAGTGGCTATATCTCGAGAAAGTTTGTGTGGAATTTTTCCTTGCTTACCCTTTTGGCATGCACCACAAACACCTTCTACTTTAGTGTTAATTTTTGGAACGCCTTTGGCAAGTTCACGATTAATGAGCTTTCCTAGCATTCGGTAGTTGATATGACCAAAGCGTTCATGCCACAAATGAGTTGACTCAACCTTAGTCAAGTTACAGTATAAATTGGATTGTATATCAAGGAGATAACAATTATTCATACTTCTTCGTCCTCGAAAAATTACTTTTCCGGACTTATCTTCAATATCACAACCTCTCATATTGAAGATAACTTTGTGACCTTTATCACAAATTTGACTGACAGACAGAAGATTAGCTTTCATTCCTTTAACATAAACAACATCATGGATTTCGGGAATACCTGGAAGTTTGATAGTACCCTTTTTGCTGATAAGACAGCTGCTTCCATCTCCAAAGGTTACGGATCCTCCTTTGTAGTCTTCTGTTTTTGTGAACCAAGAAAGATCACCTGTCATATGTCTACTGCATCCACTATCAAGAAACCATTGGAATGGTGAGGTTGTTTTAAGTGCAAAAGCTCCAAGACATTGTTCACCAGATTTATGATGGTTTGTTAAGTTCTTAAAAAGTTTCTTAACACGGTTAATCAGACATTTTGTAAAACAAATCTTCTGAAATAAACAGTTCCATCATTTTTGAAACCGGTTCCTAACCTGACTCTTATTAGACTGTTTAAGATGTCTGGATGAAAGAATTGAGCATCCTTGAGAATCTCTTGTTTTAGACGCTTTAGAGTTTTTCATCAGTTTCCTATCAATCATGATATTACTGATCTCATCAGTATACGACTGGTTCTGTTCAATCCTTTATTTAACATTTTAACAAGAGCAGAGGGATATTCTTCAGAGTCTTCTTTCGGACCATCAAAAATCTTTACAACGTTAATTGAATCGTTCATCTGATTCAAATTCTTATAGGTTGGATCGCACCAAACACAGATTATTAGATCTTTTCGTGTTTGCCTGCTATGATACCAATTGCAAAGGCGAGGGTACCCAAATATACCTCAACCTAAAACTTTTCCTACCTATAAGTCCTTTCTCCGAAAGTGATTGTCTATGGACTGAGTCGAGATAATGCAACTAATCAGTTCACACTTCGTGTGATCGTCTATGGATACGAGATCGAGACAATACAACAACGAAGTATGTTTACTTGATAAAAAGGTTCGGACTTAACGAAACACAATAGGATTGCTTATCAAGTAAATAGGAATTAACGTTTGTGTAATTTACTTTAATTATAATAAAATAATTATAATTCGGATATAACGTTTGTGTAATTTGCTCATCAATTTTTTCAGGATGGTCGTATCGTGAGACCTCGAATTGATGTAGACTTCTCGAAAATAGAAGCAATTGTTCACGGCGGATAAGGCAGGAGTAAGAATTATAAGATGTTGCCTAACACCATAAAGTGCCCAGTGATTTCTTTGGTGAGTTGTCGATATTTATTTCATCGTGACTTCTTCTCGTCCGTTTAATTAGGATCACAAAACCAATGTTTGTTACTCCGTTACAGAACTTTACCCCATCAAGTATCGATGGTCTTCAATTTTCTGCTGGACAAACAATCTCTGAACCAAGTGCTGAAGAAGAAGTCGATGTAACTATCTCTTCGTATATTTAGCTACAATCTTTGTGAATAAGATTCTAATTGTCATGAATGTATCCAGGAGGATTTCTCGATGGAAGTGGAGAGTGCTGATGATGCTCGTTCGTCTTCGAAGGATGACGATGAAGAAAATTCTCAGAACTCAAAACCGAATGAAAGCAATGATGCTCACAATGTTTATACGGGCAATTCTGGTTCTTTGAACGCTTTAGAGACCACCCAAGTAAGTATTTCTCTTGTATTTTATGTATATAAGCATAAACTTGTCGATCCGTGAATGAATGAATAAGAATCCAAGTGAATATACGAAAGGTTTTGCCGAATTACGTCACCAGAAAAATCCAGAATTTAGCCTTTTAGTAAAAACGTTGTAGAATCCTCGTCCGATGTCGGATTTTTATGGTTTACCCCAGTTTTCTTATTCCCAGGAAATTTCCAAGCTTTTTCAAAGAAGATGTTTCAGTTTTGAGCATGTTTATAGGTCTAAATCGACGAAACAGTAAACTTCCAGGAGACTTCCAGAAATTTTTCAGCTGTCATGTGGTCCAATGTTTTGGCCACCTGTCTTTGATCATTTATCCAATTGCTATGAAATTTGTATATGTTGTAGATAACATCCATACGAAGAGAATGGTATAGAACTCAACCTTAGATTCTTCACCAATTGCTCCCAGTTTATCGTCTCATGCAGGGCAGTGTAAAATCTCTGCATACGAGCTTGTTGTAAAACGTGTTTTCATGACTTTATGCTATTTGCTCATGTCTTGCATGTATAATAAAGAACTCAAATTTTATTAGTTCACTTACATGCTGTAATTTATGATTTCCCTTGGTTCATGCTTGGATAGCTCTAAACTCATGTAATCTTCGTATTAGGTGCCAAAGGCCGAAGTTGAGAATGAAGGAACCAATAATGGTGACTCGAGAAACTCTGGGGTTATTGACGAAGAAACGACCATCTCTTCACTTCAAAGTCGTGAGGGAGTTGTTGCTGAAATTGTTAAAGAGGCCGAGACTTCAATTGTTGTTGCTGCAGTGGAAGAAACCGAGCCACGAGTAGAAGAGACTGAAGAAACTGTTTCCATGACTGTAGAAGTTGCTCCGATAATTGAAAATCGTATTGTGGTGCATGAATATCCAAGTGCATGAATTTCTATTGATCCTCCATTTGGCGCATCACTCCAATATCACGAACTAGTTGGCAGATTCAATGTTCCTATTGGATATGCAGGCTTGTACGAGAAGATATGGAGGAAGTTTGGTCACATCATCCTTGACAGAGACCCCAAGCGTGCTTATTCTTTAACAATACAAGTAGGTGTAATCTTGCGTGCTATAAATGATATATGCACCAGAGCTAGAAATAGTGTTACTCCAGATGTACTCTTTGATTGGGAGTTTAATTTGGAGAATTCTGTGAGACTTGGCTTCAACGTGAAGTGGCTTCGTAAGAAGATAGATGCTATCAAGGACTCATGCGAGAATAACATACCCTTTCCCAATGATGCTGTGATGGAGAAGGAAGATAAGATTTCTAGGTTGACTGAAGAGTTGAACATGGAGAAGGCGGCTTTACAAGTCTTTAATGATGCAGAGGAGCGAAAATCTTACTTTGCTGATTTCTTTGATTTTCTTTCCAAAATCTCTTGAACTTCTGAACTTCTGAGAGATGTGAGGCTTTATTTTTTGGTTTTGATTGGTTTTGGATAAGTTGATGATTGGGGATTTTCTTTGGATTTGATAGAGATTTTCTTTAAGTAAAAAGAATTTTGATAAATTGCTGGGTTTAAATTACTGAATGCAAGTATTGCAAACATTTTGGAGGAAATTGAAATACAGCGAAAGAAAATCCTAAATGCCAAATTCGGTTATTTTAGGCGTTCATGCCTTGAATCCAAATACCTCAAATATCCAATATCTTAGGTGTCGAATGCTTTGAGCCATGTTTTGTGTATTACTGCCACATTCGCTTTGCCATCCATGTTGATCAATCTGTAGTATCCACCAGCAACAGACTTAGAGATCATAAAAGGTCCTTCCCAGTTGGAGTTATTTGCAGAATGAAAGTTACGCTTAGTTGCTTTGAGAACTAAATCTCTTTCCTGGAACTTGTTAGATTTGATTGTCCGCGCCCTAAATATCTCCTGTTAGTTGGGAATTCTTCGTGCAGTGGAATTCTATGTTGTTGAAGCCTTCCAATCTTGCAGTACATATGGACATTCGCGGAGGGGCGAGTATCTAGGATACTGTTTTTCTTGTTCATCCATTATTTCATATTAGTGAAGTGCTCGATTTGGAAAGGTTCTGCGTCCAACCACTTGGTGAAATATTGCTGAGGTGAGGTTATCCATTCATAGCATTTTGCAATAGCTAAGTTATTGGTGGATTAAAGCCCTCAAACCAAAGCAGCATGTTTGAAAACTGATAATATGGACACATGAGGAGGAATAAGACTTGCCTGAGTGCGAAACCTTTTGATGAAAGAATTTGCATTTTCTTCAGGCTTTTGTGTCAGCTCTGTCAAGGCTTTGACTTCCTTCAGATACTCAAACGGTGGAGTATCCTCTTTTTCTTTTTCCGAATCAGAGGTTTCCTCAACGGAGAAATTTGCAATTGAAGGTGTTGGAGTTAACTTTCCAGCATGAATCCACGTACGTCCAAGGATCATATCAAATCCTGGATCTTCTCGGATTATGTAAAATTTTGTATCTGTCCAGGCTGAGTTTATGTTCACCTTGAGAGTAATGTGGCCATAAGCATCTCTGGGCGTCCCTTCATGATCCATGATTAATACTGGAGCATGAATGGCTTCTTGTCGTGTGATACCAGCAGCTCTGAGAGTTTTCAGAGGGATAATATTGATAGCAGTGCCAACATCTATCAGTGCTCGTTTGAAATCGTTTTCTTTGAGATGGACTGTGGTGAGAAGTCCCCAGTCGTACATTTCTTTGTCTGTTGCTGAAGGCTCAGGAAGTGTCTCCTGGATCAGTAAACGCTTCCCTGACACGATGTGATTCAATGCTGCAAGAATGTCTTTCCTTTGAGCCTTTGATAAGTACAACAATTCACAGACATGCTCGATTAAGGATTGAACTGCTTCCTTGACAGGTGGTTCAGAGAGAGTGAAGGTTCTGAACGGGAGAGGGTCTCGGTGTACTCCTTCAGCCCCCAAGTTAAGTTCTCCTGATTCGAATTTTTCTTGGAATATGCGCTTCAAGATTCTGCATTCCTTTGTGGGATGATTAACGAATCTATGAAAGCGACAGTAACGAGGATTTTCCATGTCTTCTTCAGCTGGTTCTTTCTTGACATATGGTAACTTGATTGCACCGTCTTGAACCCAGACATCTAATAATTCAATCACCTCTTCTATGGGAAAGGGTAAATCAGGTGCTTCTTGACCAGCTCATGCGTGTTGGGTAGGAGCCTGTGCATCTCGAGTTTGATTATCCTTCCTTTGTGCTTTCGAAGGGGTTGGGGAAGTATGCTTACGCTGCGGCTCGGCTTTTGTTTTGTACCTTATGCAACAACATTTGTGGAAGGTTGGAGGTTGTACTGTTTGTTGATTAAACGTCTGCTACCTCGAGTTTCTCGTGGTTCTTTAACTTTTGTAGTTTTAGCTCTCTCCAGTAAAACAGGTGCAGTGGTTGTTGATCTCTTAGCCGCTTCATGAAATTCTTAGAAAGTCTGGAACCTGAGATTTTCCAGTAAATCCCGGTAGACTGGAATCATTCCATTGATGCACAAGTCCACGAGTTACTGTTCTGTGACATTTGGATCATGACAGTCTAGAGTTTAAACTATGAAACTTTTCACATATTCATTAGGATATTCATTGCTCCTTTGAAACATCCTTCCAATATCATAGAGGGTGATTTGCTCTGAAACGAAGAAATATTTTCTGTAGAAAGCATTAACCATTTCTCCCCAACTTGTGATACTTCCTGGTGCGATGTTGTTATACCAGGTATATGCCCTGCCTTTCAGAGACTTTGAAAATTCCTTCAGACGGACAACATGGTTATGCTCATGTTCACCCAATGCTTCCAGAAATTGAGAAACATGTTCTCTAGCATTGCATGTTCCATCATAAATGGTGAATGTTGGAGAGGTATAAACTTTTGGCAGAGGAATCCTTTGCGTAGCAGTAGGGTATGGAGGTTGGTGACGGTGGACAGAGGGCGTCTTGTCTTTTCCACGATCCTCCAAAAGGCGTTCCAGGTCTTCACGAGTGATGAAACTGGACGGTTCTTTTACCGATGGATTATCTGCAGCCTTAGGAACTTCTTCATCATCTACCACATGGATTGGACTGACTTCAGGATCAGCGTCTGAAGATGTTTATTTAGCTTTTCCTTTGTCCTGAGTTTTCTCTGACATCTTGTCTGTAAGAGTCTTGAGATAATTGCATAATTCCTTCTGAGTGGTAGCCATGTCAACCTGATTCTTGGCAAGAGTTTCTTGCACCTTCATGAGATCACCTATAGTAGGCGGATTCTCTCTGATTTCTTCAGGAAACCGACCGAAGAGAGGATTGTTGATGGCGCCAGTACCATCATTTGCAGGAGTGATCACTAGAGCACCAGTATTCAGAGAAATAGTATTGGCAGGTTGCGCTGGAGGAGTGATATTAGCGGTACCACTAGAGCTTGAGATATTAGTGTCGTGTGTTGAACCCGAGTTGGTAACTAAACCAGACCTAAGACCGGCCATCTTTTGTGAGAATTGGATTGCAACCGAGAGAATGATCTCCCACTATGGTCGCCAATCTGTAGATGGGGCAAAACGAGTTGCTGGTTTTTAAGGAATTGAGGAGACGACCGTGCGGAGGAAACTCCTCGAACCGAGCGAACTGTCTAAACTCACACAGATGCACTGCTGTTGATGGTGGATTTTCGTTTAAGGTTAAATTTGTAAAAACCGGAAAAAAATTATGCGCTGAAATCTTGTAAAAGATAAAGCCATTAATAAGTGTTGGATACTCCCTCACTTAATTTACCAAGAATGGAGCATGTTGCAACAATCCCATTCTGTGAATACATGAAATTCCTCCAGGTTGGAGCATGTGGCAACAATCCCATCCTGTGAATTTCTAATCAGCCTTGTATTTCCGGTACTCATTATCGGTGTGGCATGACGATAGAGTGTTACTCTTACAGAGTAACACGAACCTCCAAGCACTATAATGAAACCATGTACGAAATACCCGTCACAGCCGACTCTCGGTGTGTTATACTAGCCCGATTGAGCCCCTCTCGGTGTGTTATACTAGCCCGATTGAGCATCCAGATTGACCGTATCGAGTCCGGGATATGATCGCAGTCATCCAACTCCATAAGCATGATTGGATGACCCGGATCAATTCCCTCACCCCCAAGCGGTATGGAATATCCATGCAGAACCAATGCGGAACCCGCACGGTCGGCCATTGTCCTAGCTTGCCAAAAAACGTTCATACCAAGCATTATGGACGGAAAACCTAAATTAGGGTTTGCGGCATATTACATGTGTCGCAAAACAGCCTCAACCATCCATCTTCGCAGTATAGATGGAGGGTGTAGATGTAGATTCAAATGGCCCAGAGCATGTCAACACGATCACCGTGGGCCCGCTTACACACTTGACCAATCGGTCAAGACCAACCATG
The DNA here is from genome assembly GCA_023531295.1 of Papaver armeniacum. Taxonomy (NCBI): domain Eukaryota; kingdom Viridiplantae; phylum Streptophyta; class Magnoliopsida; order Ranunculales; family Papaveraceae; genus Papaver; species Papaver armeniacum. The sequence continues at coordinate 170,504 of JAJJWW010014984.1, read as the reverse complement.
TTTGGTCGTGACAAAATCGTCGCCCAAACAAGAGAAGACACACGGCTTTGAAACCCAAAATTAGGGTTTTGAACATCACGATCGTCCATCTTCTCCTAAGGCATGAATGGAGGGTCCAAGATTAGATTAAGCAGGTCCGGTCATACCAGCATGACCACCGTGGACCCATCTATTCCCTAACCCAATCGGCCAAGGCATATCATGCCTGGCTAATCCAAAATGCACGCTCAAACTAGCGTGGTCACACCTCCCAAACCGCAAACTGATCTCGACCACTCAACTTCGCCGGACGATTTGGATGGCTCGGATCACGTTTTCATGGGATATTCAGGTATAGGCGTGAACATCATCCTACCACCTTTACACCAGGCCAATCCGCCAAGACCGACCAAGATTGGTCGTCTTGGAACGTGCGCCTGAAGAGGGCGTGACGTGCGGCCCTTGCGGCACTAGTTTTTTGTCGCAAATCGATCTCGACCACTCGATTTCACCGGATGAATTGAGTAACCCAGATCATACTTTCATGAGGTAATGGGGTATAGGCGCCTACACCATCATGCCATCTACACGCATGTATGGTCGGTTAGGCCAAAGTTGTATCCCATGCTTGGTTTCGACCAAGCTGAAGAGTGATGCCCGCGCACCTCTTCAAAACCCTAACTTCATCAAACGGTCGCAGATGGGTGTCTCAAAGATCATCTCATCCGTCCAACTTCACCAGCTTGGTTATACAGCCCTGGTCAGGAGTTAATTGGTGTGTAAGGTGTCATTACTCATCACTTTACCACACCATGATGCGTGACTACTGATAAAATACACACGATACTTCACAAGTATCGACTTCCTGAATAACACAGTTATTCAATTCAGCATTACATGCTACCTATCGTGGATCCACGATCCACACATTCCAGACATCAATCATGTCACAAACTGGGGGGATACATACTGGGGTATTGGTCTGGCGGTTTACAGCGTGCAACGCGCCATCACAAGAACGTGTTAGGAAGTCATGGATGGTTAGAGATGAACAGGATAAGTGGGCAAGGCTGGTCGTGTATCACCAACGCACAACTCCACTACTCCATCACTCCACTTCTTCCACTTCCCACGAGAGACGTGAATAAGACTCAATGACTTGTATAAATAGGTTCTCCGCCCTATTTCCAAAACACAGAGAAAAACAACAAGAAAACACCCAGAGCCTGCTTACACCAATCGTAAGCTTGCTCACTTCCTGTTGCAAGTCATAAGCAAGTCTACACCTTCACAATCTCAACACCTTCTTCGCTTCCCTCCCTAAGATCAACCCCGTTTCCTTCACTTTGTGACCGAAACAAGTCTGGAACGGCCATTTCTTGGTTTAGGCCGGACTTGCACAGATTGATCTCTCGAATCTACAAGCACTCACCGCGCAATGCATTTGTTTAAGGTTTAAATTCATTCCTCATCCACACCCCAAATTACCAAATTCTGCAGGAGTAGTTTTCACCCATAAACAACTGCAAAAAGGGAGTGCTTTAAATTCGAGAGATCAATCTGTAGGACTCCGTCCTAAACCAAGACAATGGCCGTTCTAGAGTCAATTCGGTCACAAGAGAGGATGGGTCAATCTGTAGGAGGGAAGTTGAGAAATGTGTGAGATCAATGGTGATCGAAGATTGTAGGTGTGTTGTGTATTTGATCGCTGTCATATGCGTAAAAAATAATTTCACTTTCTCACTCAACTAAAATAAATGAAGTATGTGGTAAGAAAGAGTTCGTTCCCACAGAGAGGCTTTTGTTGTTATAAAATTTCAATTTCTTAGTAACCAAGGGGGGAATTTTTGTTTTAACAAAGTAATAAAAATAATTGAAAGCAATAAAATATGAAAGTAATCAATAAGAGGAAGATATTGGCCACGGGATAATATCATTCACAAACATGTATTTTCATCAATGACTAGAATTGGTATTTTAATCTCTCATTTACTAAGTCTATCCCGCTAATTTTCTGATTTCATCACAAACACATTAAAAGATGCACATGTGAATTTTACCTAGAAAGCAACCTAAAGTGTAAAAGCACAATTAATTTTAACTCCCTAAGAGCAATAAGTTCTATGAAATAGACTAATCAATGCAAACGAACGTGTAAACAACTAATCCGTTTTAACAAAGGTTATGATTCATATGCAATTATAAAGATGTATCACTATAAGTAATAACCACACTATGCTACTTGCAATCAGGAATTGACAACTTTTTCGTATTGAAAATCATAATCTAGCAATAGAGATGAATGCAAATCCAATTGATTCCGGACTCAACCAAACAAGCAATCAAATCATATGACAATTGAAAAAACGGGGGTACAACAACCACACCCAATATTTCGATTAGCAATCTGTATGGACAAACTCCAATGTACTTTCTAGAGAATCAACTAGACAGTCAGACTCAATCAAGATAAAAAGTATATCAAAGAGTTTATATCTCAATCTATCGATTTGATATATACTCAAGCAAATAGAAATCTGCGAGTCTTTATCAAATACTAGAGAGATAACTTGGATGGTACCAAAGACCAATATCCAAGTCTCAATCAATTTAAATCAACAACCAAAAGGTCGGATATTCTAATTAATTGAACCACGCACAACCTGTGATATTTCAATTATATAAACAAATATAATGCAGAATAGAAATAACACATACACCAGAATTTTGTTAACGAGGAAACCGCAAATGCAGAAAAACCCCGGGACCTAGTCCAGATTGAACACACATTGTATTAAGCCGCTATAGACACTAGCCTACTCCAAATTAACTTCGGTCTGGACTGTAGTTGAACCCCAGCCAATCTCACACTGATCCAAGGTACAGTTATGCTCCTATGTCTCTGATCCCAGCAGGATGCTATGTACTTTATTCCCTTAGCTGACCTCACCCACAACTAAGAGTTTCTACGACCCAAAGTCGAAGACTTTAATAAACAAATCTGTATCACACAAAAAAGTCTACGGTAATAGATAAATCTGTCTCCCACGAATATACCTACGAGTTTTTGTTTCGCCTTTTGATAAATCAAGGTGAACAAGAACCAATTGATAACCCAGACTTATATTCCCAAAAAACATCCTAGTATTATCAATCACCTCACAATAATCTTAATCGACGCATCGAAAAAAGATATTGCGGAATCACAAACGATGAGACGAAGTGTTTGTGATTTCTTTTCTATCTTGCCTATCGGAGATATAAATCTCAAGCCAATTATTCCAATTGTACTCGTACGATAGAAACAACAAGATCAGATCACACAACTACAAGAAAAGTAGTATCGTTCTGGCTTTACAATCCCAATGAAGTCTTTAAGTCGTTAACCTGGTTTAGAGAAGAAAACCCAAGGTTAAAAGAGAATCGACTCTAGCTTATGAAACTAGTATCACACGTAAGGTGTGGGGATTGGGTTTCCCATTTGCTAGAGTTCTCCCTTATATAGTCTTTCAAATCAGGGTTTGCAATCAATGTGAGCTTGGTAACAAAGCATTCAATATTCACCGTTAGATGAAAACCTGATTAGATTCAAGATAATATTTCTCAACCGTTGGATCGAAACCTTAGCTTGTTACACACAAATGAAATGTCCAATTTTGGGTTTATGTAACCATTCCCAAACATTGACATTTTTTGGTTCAACAATAGTTAACCAAATGGTTAGCCATATGAGCAATTTCATATCAACCATATTCTTCTTCACCATAACTAGTTCAAATGACTCAAATGAACTAGTTAGAGAGTTGTTCAATTGCTTAGATCTTATGTAACTACACAAGACACAATCGAAGCAAAAACGGTTTGATTCACTCGAATCGGTTCATGAACTTTATAGCCACGGTTTGCAAAAGCATTCCTTAGTTTATATAAACATGAGTTCAAGAACAACCGATTTTAGATATAACCTACTCAAGTTCACGGACTTAAGCTTACAGAAGGAGTTCACAAACTCCAGAAGAAATCCTCGGTCGAGAACTTCCGCCAGTTCGCGGACTGGGCTCACGCCACATTCCGTTTCTCTTGATCAACAAAGTTCGCAGACTTTGGTTCAAGGAATAAGGACTTATACATATATGTGTTTCCAAAACAATGCTTATATCCTACCAATGGTTATGTAATCTAAACTCTCATTTCAATCATTAAAACATTCTCAGAGGACGTTATATAGCCGTTATTCACAGACCATTTTTCGTCAGAGTAATTTTCAAAGTGATTAAAACATAACATGACATTCGTCACTAGGTAAAGATGAATTTGGCTAAAGCGAAAGCTTACCAACACATATTTCGATAAATATGTATGATCAGAATATCGCAACACCAATACCCTTGCGAAATCCATGAACGACACACTGCGAAGATATCGCAGATTGGTAATAAAAATGACGCAATGGATGACGACAGCCTGAACACGAGAAAGATGTGAAGACCTAGCAATATTTAGGAGTGTTGCGAGATTTAACATTTGTACACTTGCGAGAATATCGCAAGCCAGATCCGAAAATAAAGGACAGCTTAGCTGTCATCCACTATGTAATGTCCTATATAAAGTGCCGAACAGGCTTAAGGAAGAGAGAGATCTTTTTTGAGTGTTGAGTAGTCATTAGGAGAGAGAAAGTCCAGATCGGTTGTAAATTCTTTAGTTTATTTCCTTTTCATCTTGTAACATTGGTGAGATTAATCAATAAAGATTATGATTGTTCATCTTAAAATGACTTGATTGTGTAAATTCTTGTGAGGGGTCTAGTGTGGGATTTCCTGCAACTACATAATGGCGCTAGAAACAGGGATTGATTGAAGATTGATATTGTGATTTGAAATAATTTGGAGTAATAGGAAAGGAATTTCATATAATTTTCAACAATTCACTAAGATTGAAAAATGGCTAGAAGAAGACGTGCATCAAAACAACCAACAACTGTTAGAAGGAGTAGAAGACTTGCTGGAGAAGGGAGAGACGAAATGGAGGAATCTTCAAGAATAAACACAAGGAACAATGGGGAAAATCAAGTTCAACCGCCAATTCAACGTACACCAATACAAAATAGAACTGTGGATTATGATAGAGTGAGTGTACATACTTGGCGATCAGATTCTGCAGATAAAATTGTAGAAGAGCAACAATTAGGAAACAATGGACGAGAGGAGAGAGATCAAGAAGTAATTGGAGGAATAATTCATGGAAATGAAGAGATTGCAGCGTTAGAGGCATTGAGGCAAACAATACATGAAGAAAGGCGATTAGAAGCGGAAGAGCGTGCAAATCTGACAAGGAAAAATCATGAGTTGAGGATGGAAAACATGATATTACAAAGTAGAAGGTCAAAAAGCACTACAAGGTCAAGTTCAAGATCAGTTAGAGAAGAAATAAGACAAAATTTGCCTATAGAAAATGCTAATGAAGAAACTCGAGAGGGAGTACAAAATCCAGGCGAAGAACGTCGCGAAGGAAGAGAAATAGTGGAAGATCGTTATATCCAACGTGCTGAAACTCTTCAAAATGGGTAAAACGATAGAAATCTAGGAAATAGACAACGTCATGGGCGAAATAATCAAGATGGCGAAGAAAAACAGGAAGAAGGAAGGAGAATATTACATGGGAGAGAAGTACAAAGAAATCATCGAGTAATTGAAGAAGAAATTGAAAGACACTACGCTGAACAAGAACGTCTAGCTTGCGAGAGGGAAAGATTGAGAGCAGAAGTGGAGGAACAGGAGCTACAAGAGGTAATTCGCCAGAACAATCATGATAATCGAGAAAGAAGACGTGAACAAAATCGCAACAATGATACTGTCAATGAAGAATATGATAAAGTACAAAGGAGAGCTGAAAGGCGGCAACGAAGAGAAAATGAGAAATATAACGGTGTGCGAATTCATGAAAGAAAAGATCGCAAAGAAAGACGAGAAGAAAATGATGAACGAGAAAGTCAGAACAGATATGAACGCAGAAGGAGAGAGGCGGAGTTAAAAAGACCAATGGATCCAAATTCTGGTGTAAATGAACAAATTTTGAGAGAGCTAGCGGAAATGAGAGGAATGTTAAATAATACTCCCTCCGTCCCTAATTAGATGAGCTACTTGGTTTTTAGTTTTGTCCACAATTAGATGAGCTATTTCACTAACCAAGGGGATATTTCTAAAACTATCCTTTTAATTGATTATTTTTTCTATAAGAAATATGTATAATTTGATAGTCATGTTTATATTCGTTGCGTAGGTGTTTTAAAATGTTTTTCAACCGTATAAAGTTTATAAAAAACCGTGGTATAGTTTAAGAGATAAATTGTTTCTAAATTTTACTAATTATTGTCCATAAGGGTATTGTAGTTGCAGGAAATCCCACACTACACCCCTTACTCAGTTTTGCTTGACTAATCCATTGAAAGATGTGTGATCAAGAATATTTATTAATTGATTCCATGAAATGTTTACACTGTACAATAGAATTACACTTAGAAATTAAGGCGCTCTTAAACTTTCTCTCTCCTAATGACTTGCTTCACAATTCAAAAAGATCTCCCCCTTCAACAGACTCATTTAGCCCTTTATATAGGGTAATACATAGTGGATGACAGCTAAGCTATCCTTTATTTTCGGAATGTCTCGCGAAGTGTCGCAAGTGCACGAATATTCATTCTCGCGACACTTCTTAACCCTCGCCAGGTTTCATGTCTTCCAATTGTTTTGTTTGTCGTTATTCATCGCGTCGTTTATTTTAGCTCCCTGCGACTCCCTCGCGACACCGTCGTTTATTAATCCCGCGAACCTTGTCCGTTGCGATATTATGATCCTACATCTTGCCTCTTTTTCCTTGAATATTGCTTGAAGAGCGATTTGAAGGAAAAATTCATTGTTGTAATAATCCTTGGTTTCAATCGGTGAAGGAACGAGCGAAAGAATATTTTTCTTGAAAAGTACGTACTTGCCTCTATTCTTTTAGCGAAGTTCCGAAGCTTCTTTGTAGTATATATATGAAGTTCCGTCTCCTGTCTCTCCTTACATCTCCTCTGCGAGGGAGAGAATATCATGAGAATCAATATTTTGATTTGCCGCAACTACTTATCTTTATCTGTTTCAGCTCCGTACTATTACACAGATTTTGACTATTAAAGTCTTTTCTTGACACGTCTCTTCCACCCGTTTATTCTCGTCCGTTCGTGTCTCTTCTCGCATTAAATGCCCTCGTTTTCCTCAAGAATCTTTTTTGATTTTTCTATATATAGCTTTCTTTTCCTCCTCTTTTCTTCCTTTAGTTTCTCTCTGCAACTTTTCTTGACTCTCTCCTTCCGCAATTTGCGCTCCTGCTACTGTAACTCTTTTCTTCATCCCTTCTAACGCTGATCCTAATCTCCAACCTCCCATCCATTCCCATACTGATAATGGCTTTCATTAGTCGTGCATACAAATCTTCTTTTAATGAAGTTCAACAGAAGTTGCTCGAGAAGGGTTTTACTCTATCAACCATTCCCGATCAAGAATCTTCATCTATTCTTTCTGCAAAGTTGTTTTCTGATCATCAATGTGATGATCAAAAAATTATAGTCTCACTAGGTCAACTTCTCGCAGGACTTCCCATTCCCTTATACAATCCTGAGATGCCTTTATTTTATGAAATCTTGGCCCATGAAAAATTCTCTCGGGCTGTTTATCAATTAAGTGGCGATTGCATTCGCCTAATGCTTGAGTTCGCGAACCGTGGTGCTGGCAAAGGATCTTTATACCCTAATACTGTTAGACACCCCGATTTCGCAAACTTGGAAATAGCTGCTGAGAAGTACACTCAGAGAGAACTTTTTTGAAAATTATTCAGTGATAAAGATGAGGAATGCGAAATCTCGCTGGGGCATTCGCCTGAAAAAGAAGGATAATGTCCCTGAGGATAAATTACTTATGCAAGATATTGATTGGCACCCGGCAATAATACTACTCCTCGCCACTCCAAGGATGAGAAGTGGTGGGTTGTACCCTTGATTTTAAATGGCCCTTACATCGCGGGCTCGCATATTCTTCCTGCGAATCTCGCAGGATATCATCCTTGGGAATTCAAATGGCCTGATAAGGCAAAAGAGGTATGTTTTCCACTTCAAATCTTGCCTTCGCAACTTTCTTTTTATATTTGCTGAGTTTGTGGAATTTTTCAGATCGCCAAATTGAGAAGAAGCTACAAGGATAATCCGTTGGAGAGTACTCTGACGATACTTCGATCGCTTACGGGTGAAGTAAGAAACATTTCCTTTGTTATTTGAAACAATATTGTTGCCTCTGTTTCTTATCTTTAACCGTATGCGAAGGTTGCCTCTGTTTCTCATCTTTAGCCGTATGTGAAGGTTGGAGTTGAAGAAGCTGTAGCCGCGAAGATTAGAAGTAAGGGTAAAACCGTCGTTCGCAAAGATAAATCTTCTGCTCCATTAACTAAGAAGCGAAAGACTCAGTCTTCTTCTCGCCTTAGCTCAAGCTCCGAGTCTTCTGACGAGGATAACCATGATTCGAATCCCTCTCTCGCTAAAGAGATTCCATTGGCCGGTTCTCCTATGGATCAGTTATCTAGTATCTTCTCAGACTCTTTCCAAGGAATGGGAGATGCTCCCCTAGCTTCCCTTTGCGGGGCTCTCGCAAATGTGTGTAATGCTGCTTTACTAGAAGGCAATAATTCTTTCAATGGAGCCTCTAGAATTGTGTCTCCTGACTTCTTGAATGCACTTGGGTCTTTGGTATGCATGCAGTCATATATCCCTGTTAATTTTAAATTTTTAAATATATATGTATTAACGGTTTTTCTATCTTCTTTCATAGGCTGGAAAAACTTCTTTTGTAGTTGCCTCGAGATCTCGAGAGAAGACGCAATAATCTTGAAAAGAGAAATTTACAATTGAACAAGAAGACCCAAGAGCTGGAAGTTGAAGATGCGTCATCTCGCGACAAGATTCAAAAATTAGAAGCCGATCTGGACTCCCAAAAGGAGAGAGTAATCACTCTTCAGAATTCAAATCAGCAACTTTATGGTATAGTAATTTTCAATTCTCAAATCCTTTTCATGCTATCTTTTATTTTTCTTTGTCTGACTATTATTCTCGCAGACGTATATAATCTCTCCGAAGAATCCATTCTTCTCCATTCATTTCCCGAGCCTATGAATGATGATGTCCTTCTTTCTCACCTCAATCAATCTCTAAGTAGTTTCTCAAATAAAACTAACCTCCTTTCATTAAAGGATCTTCAATCCAAATATCATCTCTTAGAGATCGAACACAGATCTAGTTTAAATTTAACTAATCGCTTTAAACGAATGTACCTTGATTCCGAAAAGAAAATCAAGACTTTAAGGAAGAAAATTAGTGATCTCATAGATGAGAATGATCGCATTACTAACAGAGGTGCACATGCGTTAGCAGAATTCCACAAATCTCTTCTTGGTGTGCAAGTTGAACGAGATGAAATCCTTCATCGAATACCATACTTAAGCAAATGAGAAGAGCAAGTTCGTTCTCTTCTTGTTATTAATAGTGATGATGAATTCGCCTGGGCTGCGAAAGTTTTAGATAATGCCAGGAATAACCTAGGTGTTGATGTTAGTCTTCATGCCGAGCATACTTCCTTGATTAAAGATATGATATCTGATAGAGAAGGTTACTTATTATACCTTACTGCTTCTTACTTCTGTAGTATTGCTTGTAAATTATTAACTTGTTGTTACTTATTTGTAGAATCCGAGAAGAGACTTCAAGTTAGAATTAGAGAGCTTGAATCGAAAAGAACAACTCGCCAGAATTTTCCAATGAGAATTGAAGAACTTGAAACTAAAAGAACAGCTCGCAAAGAGTCTCTCCCTTTGCGAGAATAAATATTTCAAGTTGAAGAAACAATTTCTAACGACAGTGGCGAATTTTAATAATGATGCCGTTCGTTTTCACAATGAAGCCATGGAGTATGTTTGTAAGGACCACAATATCCCTCTGCATTCATATCCCTGGCTTTCTGAAAAGGTTCCTGAGAATCTGCCTGTCTCAGACGTTTCTGATAGTGAGGCTAGCGAAGAAGATAATTCTGGCGATGAGAATAATAGGACTGAAGAATCAGATGAAGGAGAAGAATCACCAAAGAGATAATTCTTTTTGTTTTCTTTTCGCTAGCCTCTAATATCTGTACATTTCTGTATCTCTTTATTATAGTGTACTTCTTGGATTGTCCCCCCCTAAATTCAATCTTCACTCCCCTTTTTTGGTAGTTCTTATTTGTAATATAATTGGCTAACATTATTGATGTATAACTCTTGCATCAGAAGATGAATAACAATATTCCATCTTTTCCATTCCCATACTTGCCTCTGTTATTTATCTTCAGATGGAAGATTTTAGTTGTCATCATGTATTTGGTTGGATAATAATTTTATTGTTATTGAAATGTATCGTTGCGACGAGGTCGCGGGTATCTTCATAAATCAAGAATCCTACTTGTCTCGCCTTATCGTTTCGGTAGTCTTTATTTTATCTCTTCTTGTTGCGACAAGGTCGCAGCCGCTTTGCATTTTCAAGCAAGGGCCCATTGACCTTGCCTTATCATTTTCGTGTGGTCTTCCAAGTTAGACCTCCCTAATTAGAGGTCTTCCCCTGCCACCTTTCATTGCGACAAAATCGCAGGACGTCTTTACACTTGCATGTAAAAACCCATTGATCTTGCCTTATCATTTTCCAAGTATTTTTGCCTCTGCAGGATGTTTTAGTTGCGGCAATATGACAAGCCTAAATATCCTTGCGAATATAAAGCCCCATGACATTGCCGTCGTGCGACGAAATCGCAGGACGTCCGTACACTTTCGTGTAAAGACCCATTGATCTCGCCTTACCTTCGCGTTAGTATTATTGCCTCTGCAGGATCATTGCACAAATATGACAAGCCTAAATTCTCTTGCACAACACACCTTATGACATTTGCGTCTGTTTGACACTTCCCCTAATGGAGAGCGTCGCCCTTATCATCTCCCCGGTTGCCCCTTCAAGGAGGCGAAACATCGGCCATACAAGACTAGCTCCTCCCATCCGGTCTTAACAACAACCAGTTGTTTTCGCAGCCTCTTATCCCTTATACCTATAGGGTTTATGGTTACGAGGCTGCACCCTAAGTGGAGTTTTCTTCGGGCGAGTGCAACATATGCCAAGACTTGCCAAGAATGGCCAGGGTAGGTTCATCCATCCCGGGCACTCTGGCTCAACCGTGTACCTCGGCGCCTTGAGCATACACTGACTCCTTGGAAGAGACCCTCGGTCGCCCAACCAGGGTATAACCTTATATATTTAGTTGGGAATCCAAGGTACCTCTTCCGGGTAGGCTTTCATGGGCCCCAAATTTTCATGACTCAGGCTTCAGGAGCGGTGTAACCTTCCCCCCGAGCCATGTCGAGAGATACCCCCTTATATGACGCACTTTAGGTCTTACATTTGCCTCTTACGAAATGTTATTCGCGAACTAGGGTGTACGCCATAAAGGTTCGTCCCATTCTTTTACTCATTCATCTTTGTTAAATCATTCAATCATTCATGTTTCATTATTTGTTGATGTTTGTTTGCGAAGTATTCGCAGAATTCCATTTCATTTGTTGTATTTTCATTTTTCTTTCTTAACCGAATTCTCATATACTCTTGATTGCGAGATTCTCGCACATCATTACTTCAATTGCTACTCTTTCCCCTGCTTTTGTTGATTATTCACTTCTTATGCCTTTTGTTCCTCATACCCTTCGCTTCTTTATTATCATAATATTCGCCTGTCTCTAGGCATTCACCTCGCGAGGTATGTTCAGTCCTTACTTCTATAGCATCCACCATCAGTTTTTCCTTTCTCTCGCTCATCTCTCACATGTTGCTTCCAACCCTTTCTTTTGGCATTTCTTTCTTCGCAGCTTTCTACATCGACCTCATGACATTGTTGCGACTCCTTCCAATCTCCCTGTATAATACCAATGCCGTTTGGATGTGGAAATTTTATACATTGGTGGTATGTTGATGCGACCCCCAAGGTTTCATGAAGCCATGGCCTTCCAATCAGCGCATTATACGGAGATTCCACGTCAACCACACAGAATAAAACATCAGTTGATAATCCTTGTAGAGGTATTCTCATGTGAACCTCTCCCTTTGGCTTGTTTGCAGTGCCATTAAAGCCATATATTTTATATGTCGAGGGGATCAAATCCTCATCCTTTCCTCCCATCGTCTTGTAAGTATGGTAAAAAAGAATATTCACCGAACTTCCGGTATCGATTAGGATTCGGTTGATCGCCCAGCAATTTTCTGCTTCATCATCTTCTCCATCAACTGGTTTTGGGTTAATCTCTAGTTTCACAACCAACGGGCTATCATGTGTTTCTCTTCCTTTTGGCACTTCATCTGCAGAGAAAGAGATAGTCTTCAGCTGCCATTTTTCTAACCGCGTCGTTCTCGCCAGACTCATTATTTCTTTATCACTAGTATCTCTCGCAAAGACTCTACTGAGCACGTTGTCGTGAAAATCTTCGATTGTGCGATATGAGTGGACAATAGAATTGCAATTCAAATTTTTAGCTTTTGTTCCGACTTCTATCACAAATGTTTCCTTTCCTTTCGCCGACACTCGTTTGCATCATCTCTGGTGGTGGTGGTAATGTCGCCTTTTTCTTCTCCCTTTAGAAAGTGATTCAGCTTTCCCCGATCAATCATCCCGAGAATAATTCTCTTTATGTTTCTACAATCGTTTGTTTGATGCCCATGGAAGCGGTGATAAGAGCAAAACTCATGACTTCTATCGCCTTTGGCGGTGGTTCTATTCCCACGTTCCAAGGTCTTTGGTATATTTTCCATCACAAGTATAGCTTCCCGATCTTTTCCACACTAGCATGCAAAGGAGGCATCTTAATCTCTTCCCACACTATTCTCGCGACTTCTCTCGCCTTGCATGATTATTTTGCCTTCGTCCACCGTAAGTTTCTTGTACATGATCTAGCCTCTGAATCTTATTATTGTCATTACGGTTGTAGTAGTTCCTTTCTCGTTCAAACTCTTCTTGGTCGTGGCTTCCCATGGCTACTATCTTCTCGCTGTCCCTCATCAGCCTTCCTTGCTTGCCTGTCCTTGCGAAGTGCTCGCCACTTGTATTTATGAATTGAGGCAACAAGCTTGCATTCGCAGATTCGAGCTTGTGTTCGCGATCGGATAAGAGTTCATTTCATTCTGTCTTTCTTCTAAGGCAATATATTCTTCCCTGTAACTCTCGCAGCTTCGCCATCGTGATTGTATTTTTGATTCTAAAAATTTGAATGTATAACAAGTTAGTCGCGAAGAGAGCATTCACAAATGAGAGGATGAGGTATCTTTCCTCAACCCGTCCCTGCCATTTCGCTACACATGGTCCTCCATCTTATTGTCAACCGCAATTTCTTTAGCTCTCGCCAACCCTTTGCTTCAACCCGAATACATCTTCAATACCAGTGGTCGTGAAGAATTGTTACTTATGTATGCTCCCCGGGAATGTGGCTTGTAAATGGTTAAATGATGTGATTGTGTTCCTTGGCAGACCCTCAAACCATTTTAGTGCTTCTCCTATTAGGCTTGATGCGAAATATTTGCACGAATCTCAACTGTATAGCATCATGATTCTCCCACCGCAACATACATCTCATATAAGCCTTGATATGTTGTACCGCACAGGTTGTTCCATCAAAGATGTTGGTTAATGCGGGTAGATTGCACTTAGGAGGTATTCCTCCCATCTTCATCTAACACCGTACTTCTAGCGTGAAGGGATTCTTCGCAGCTTCCTTTTGAAGGCTGCGATGGCTTCGTCCAATTGTTTCCTTCCTCCTTCCCTTCTATTGTTCAAAGTAATCCTCTCATTTCACCCGGTTCTCTTAAGATTTGTTCATTTGCCTCGAATTTGATTCTACTTGGTCTTTTTAGCTCTGCCTCTCTCCTTCTACGCTCGTGCTGTTTTGACCTTCTTGTTCGTTATTTTCTTCTCTCCTTTCCCTGCGACGCTCTTCTTCGTTTCTTTCTTCAATTCGCACGCCATTATATCGGTTATTCTCTCTTCTTGGCTGTCTCTCAGCTCTCATCTGCACCCTCTCATATTCTTCATTAATATTTCTATTGGTACGATTTTGTTCCCTCCTTCTTTCCGGTTGTCATGGTTATTCTCGCCGGGATTGCCTCTTCCATCTCTTGATTTTCCATTTCTGCTCTTATCCTTTCTCTCTCGCGAGCCAGCCGTGCTTGTTCAATGTAGTGCCTCTCAATGTCATCCTCAATCTCTCGGTTTCTTCTCAATTCTTCTCTCCCGTGCAAGATTATTCTCCCTTGGCACTGGGTCATTCGGCCTTGGAGTTGCATGTTTCCTTGATTCTCCCTATTCCGCTCATCTTGAAGATTTTCTGGTGAGGAATATAACGATCTTCCATTTCCCCTCTTCTCTCGCCATGCTCTGTGTTTGGATTTTGTGTTTCTTGTTGGTTTTCTTCTTCGGTACTTTCTGTTGGTAAAACTCTCCTTCTTTCTTCCCTAATCGATCTTGAACTTGATCTCACACTACTTCTTGATCTCCTATTTTGCAATCTCATATTTTCCATTCTCAATTCATGATTCTGTCTTGTCAAGTTTGCTCGTTCCTCTGCCTCTAGTCGTCTCTCTTCATGTATTGTTTGTCTCAATCTTTCTAACGCTGCGATTTCTTCGTTTCCTGGATTCATTTCTCCATTCATTCCTTGCTCTCCTCCTCCTTGTCCATTGTTCACCAGCTGCTGCTCCTCTTCCCTCTCGTCTTCAGAATCAGACCTCCAAGTATGTACACTTACTCTATCATAATCCACAGCCGCGTTTGTTACTGGGGAGATCGGTGGCTGATTTTGATTTTCTCCATCATTTCTCATATTCATCCTTGACGATTCTCCTGTTTCATTCCTCCTTTCTCCAGCAAGTCTCCCACTTCTTCTTACAATCGTTGGTTGCCCTTGTACGTTTCTTCTTCTAGCCATTTCTCTTTTTCAATGAATTCTTGAGTATCTCTCCAAACCTTTTCTCTGTTAATCCAAATTCTTTCCAATTTCTACGTCAATCTCTGCTCTCTCCTTGTTTCTAGCGCATATGTAGTTGCAGGAAATCCCACACTACACCCCTTACTCAGGTTTGCTTGACTAATCCATTGAAAGATGTGTGATCAAGAATATTTATTAATTGATTCCATGAAATGTTTACACAGTACAATAGAATTACACTTAGAAATTAAGGCGCTCTTAAACTTTCTCTCTCCTAATGACTTGCTTCACAATTCAAAAAGATCTCCCCCTTCAACAGACTCATTTAGCCCTTTATATAGGGTAATACATAGTGGATGACAGCTAAGCTATCCTTTATTTTCGGGAATGTCTCGCGAAGTGTCGCAAGTGCACGAATATTCATTCTCGCGACACTTCTTAACCCTCGCCGGGTTTCATGTCTTCCAATTGTTTTGTTTGTCGTTATTCATCGCGTCGTTTATTTTAGCTCCCTGCGACTCCCTCGCGACACCGTCGTTTATTAATCCCGCGAACCTTGTCCGTTGCGATATTATGATCCTACAGGTATAATTGTAAAAAATACTTAAATATACTCCACTTTCCTCCTTGCCTTAAAATTTGTGCAAACTACAAGTAGCTCATCTAATTAGGGACGGAGGGAGTAAAAAAGAAGGAGGTAAGAGACAACTGGATGAAGCCATAGAAGAATCTGTGAAAACCCCATTCACACAAGAAGTACAATTAGGAGGAATACCCCCAAAGTGCAATTTACCTACGTTAACCAGCATTTTTGATGGAACAACTTGTGCAGTACAACACATCAAAGCTTACGTGAGATGTATGCTACAATGGGAGAACCATGATGCTATATTGTGCAAATATTTTGCATCAAGTTTAACAGGAGAGGCCTTGAAATGGTTTGAAGGTTTGCCAAAGAATACTATAACATCTTTCAACCATTTGCAGGCTGTATTTTTAGGGGCGTATATAAGTAACAATTCCTCGCGACCTGGCATTGAAGATGTATTTGGTTAAAACAAAGGGTTGGCGAAAGTTTGAAACATCTAACCGTGAGGTGGAAGACAATGTGTAGTGATATGTATGGTCGTGTGGATGAGAGATATCTCATTCTATCATTCATTAACGCTATGTTCGCAACCAATCTGTTATACATTCAAATTTCAGAATCAAGAATACGATCACACTGACTGAGTTACGAGAACTTCAGGAGGAGTATATTTCTCTAGAGGAAAAGCAAAATGAGATGGAATCATACCCAGTTGCGAACACAAGTTCAAAAGTAGCGAACGCAAGCCTGTTACCTAAGTTGATAAGTACGGTGGCGAGCATATTGCAAGGACAACAAGAAAGGATAATGGGAGATAGTCAGCAGAAACTAGTAGCTATGGGAAGTCGTGATCAAGAAGAATTCGAGAGAGAAAGAAACTTCTATAACCGTGGTGGAAATAACAAAATTCAAGGACTTTATCATCCACAAGAAACTTATGGAGGTCATAGGCAAAACTATCATAGAGGACAGCGAAATCACATGATAATATGGGAAGAAATCAAGATGCCGCAACTGAATGCTAGTGTGGAGAAAATATGGGAAGCTATAATTTTGATGGAAAACATACCCGCGCCATGAAACATCGGAAGTGAACCACCTACGAGCGACAGAAGTCATGAATTTTGTTCTTATCACCATTTTCATGGACACTCAACAAATGATTGCAGAAATATAAAAAAAATCATCCTCAGAATGATAGACCAAGGGAAACTAAATCATTTTCTAAAAAACCAATCTCAGTCTCAACCATTACCACCACCGCCAGAAATTCGCAGCGTAAATACAACAAAAGGAGGAGAAACATTTGTAATAGAAGTTGGAGCAAAGGCAAAGAATCTGTTTTGTAACTTTATCGTACATTCGTACAAAACAATTGAAGATTTTCATGATAACACTCTCGGTAGGGTTTTCGCAAGAGATGCTGATAATAGAGAAACAATGAACATTGCGAAGACATCGCCACTGGAAGAATGGCAAAAGCAGACTATCTCTTTTACTGCAGAAGAAGTACCTGAGGGTGGAGAAATGCACGACAACCCATTAGTGGTAAGATTGGAGATTAACCCAAAACCTAGCGAGGATGAAGATGATGGAGCTGAGAATTCATGGGCAATCAACAGAATTTTGATCGATACTGGAAGTTCCGTGAATATCCTTTTTTATCATACTTACAAAACTATGGGAGGGAAAGATGAAGATCTAATACCTTCAACTTACAAAATCTATGGTTTTAACGGTACTGCAAATAAGCCTAAAGGAGAAGTTCATATGCGAATTCCACTGAAAGGATTGTCCTCTGAAATTTTATTTTGTGTAGTCGGTGTGGAATCACCATACAACGCATTGATTGGACGACCTTGGTTACATGAGAATCTAGGTGTGCATCGACTTTCCATCAATGTATCAAGTTCCCTCATCCCAGTGGTATTGGCATCATAAAAGGAGATTGGATTGAAGGAAAGAAGTGTTATGAAATTGATATAGAATATTGCGAAGAAAGAGCTGCGAAGAAGAAGAATTGGAAACACAACATCAAAGAGAAACAAAAGAGTGAAAGATTGATGGTAGATGCAATACAACAGAGAGAAGAAGAAAAACTTCGAAGCCAAGGCATATTGAAGATAAGAAGCAGCGAAAATCTCGCAACAGACAAGAAGAAAATGACAGAAAAATTCAAAAATGCAGAGGCAGAAAGTAGCAGAAATAAGAGACTTAAAAAATGAATGTACTTGTTGACTACCAAAGTAAAAATCGGGAGGAGAAAGAAAAATGTATGGTTGATTTGTTCAAAAAAAAAAAAAAAAAAAAAAAAAACTTTTATGAGTTACAATGATGAGATCGCGAAATTGCAAAAGAGCTAATATGCAGAAGAAGAAAATATCTTTTATGAATTACAAAGATGAGATTGCGAAATTATAAAAGAGGTAATATGCAAAAGAAAAAATAAAACAATCAGAAAGGGGCGAACCTGCTATGGCGTACACCCTAGTTCGCGAAATCAAAATTTCGCAAGAGGCAAATGTAAGACCTAAAGTGCGTCATAAAAGGGGGTACCTGTTGACATGGCTCAGGGAAAAGGTTACACCGCCCCTGGAACCTAAGTCATGGAGATTTGGTGTCAATAAAGCTCATCCAGGAGAGGTACCTCGGATTTTCAACCTAAGCTTATGACTTAGGTTGGACGACTGAGGGTCTCTTCTAAGGAGTCAGCATCTGATCAAGGCGCCGAGGTACACGGTTGAGCCAAGAGTGCCTGGGGCATTTGAAGTGTCTCGGCCATTCTTGGCAAGTCTTGACGTATGATGCACTCGGCCCGAAGAAAACCCCACTTAGGGTGCAGTCTCGTAACCATAAGCCTTATAGGTAAAAGGGATAAGAGGCTACGAAAATAATTGGTTGTTGTTAAGACCGGATGAGAGGAGACAACCTTGTATGGTAGAGGTACGCCTCCTTGAAGGGGAAACCAGGGGGAAGATAAGGGCGGCACCCTCCATTAGGGAGCTGATAAGTGTCTTAAGACGCAAATGTCATGAGGCTTTATTTTCGCAAGAAAATTTAGGCTTGTCATATTTGTGCGACAATCCTGAAGAGGCAATAATACAAAAGATAAAGATAAGACGAGATCAATGGGTCAGTACATGAAAGTGTAAGGACGTCCTGCGCGATTTCGTCGCAAGACGGCAATGTCACGTGGCTTTATTTTCGCAAGAAAGTTTAGGCCTGTCATATTTTCGCCACAAAAATATCAAAGAGAGAGTTAAGGCAAGATCAATGGGTTTTTGCATGCAAGTGTAAAGATTTCCTGCGATTTTGTCGCAATTACAAGAGGTGGCACAATAAGACCTTTAACTAGGAAGGCAAAATAAGACCACATAAGAGAAAAAGAAAATTAAAATCGTGGAAGTAACCAAGAAATATCTACTCGCGAAAATTCGGCAGAAATAATTGCGAGATTGAGGCATGAATACATATTGCTATCCAAAGGTAACTTGCTTAATCTTTCATTTGAATGCAAATAACAGAGGCAATTATGGGAATGTATAGAATAAGAACATGTTATTTGTCTTCACATGATAGATTTACGCACTCATAAAATGAAAAGTTGACAATATATTGATTAATTATATTGCAAAAAAGAGTTGCTTTTTAACATGTGCAGAAAGGAACAACAAAGGTAGAGCTTGTATTTGAAGATCCAAGAAATTCGCAGCAAAAGATTACAAAAATAGAAGATTAAAAGAATGAATGTACAGATATTACAAAAAGAGAAAGAAGAAAACAAAACTATTTCTCGTTTGATTCTTCTTCTTCATCATCTTCATCGGATTCTTCTACTTCTTCATCTCCATCAGATTCCTCTTCTTCACTAGCATCGCTGTCATAGATATCTAGAGAAGGTACATTCTTGGGGATTTCTTCAAGAAGGCAAGGATATGCAGAATGAGGGATACTGTTGTCATCGCAGACCATCTTAATAGTCTGATTGCGAAAGAGAGTAGCATCATTCTTAAAATTCGCAACAGTAATCTGTAGTTGCCACTTCAATCTAGAATATTTATCATCCCGAGAAGAAAGGTTCTTTGCGAGATGCTCCTTCTCAGACTCAAGTTCTTCAATTCTTTTACGAAATCTCTCTTCAGCTCCTGCGAACATGTGACAATGAATCAGCAACTTAACGACAATTTCATGAAAGACAAACAGTTAAATAAAGAAGAACGATTAACAACCTTCTCTGTCAGAAATCAATCCCTAATCAAGGCCGTATGCTCAGCTTGAAGACTAACGTTAACACCTAAATTATTTATGGCGTCATCTAGAACTTTCGCAGCCCAAGCAAATTCATCTTCATTTTTTATGAGAAGAAGGGAGCGAATTTGATTCTCTCTTTCGCTAAGTATAGCATTTTTGCGGATAGATTCATCTCGTTCAATTTGAACCTCAAGAAGAGTCTTTTGGAATTTCGCTAATGCTTGAGCACCTTGTCTAGCGATGTGATCTTTATCATCTATGAGATCATTGATTTTGGTTCTTAAATTATTAATTTTCTCTTTAGAATTAAGATAGAGATGCTTAAATTGGTTGACTAAGCCTAAACTAGATCTATGATCAATTTCTAAGAGGCGAAATTTGGATTGAAGTTCATTTAGAGGAAGAGATTTAATCTTATCATTTGAAAAACTATTCAAAGAATTGTTGAGGTGATCAAGAAGGGCATTGTTATCCATAGGGTCAGGGAATGAGTGAAGAAGAATGGCTTCATTAGAAAGGTTATAGACGTCTGCGAAAATGGTAAATCAGATGAGGGAAGATAATGAGAAAATAAAACAAAAGAAAAGAGAAATATCTCATACCATAAAGTTGTTGGTTGGCACTTTGAAGACTAGATATCTTATTCTTCTGAGTGGAAGAATCATCTTCTAATTGCTTAGTCTTCTCGCGAAGAGTAGCAGCTTCAGTTTCTAGTTCTTCATTTCTCTTGCGAAGTTAAAGGTTCTTCTTTTCAAGAATACTGCGCCTTTTCTCAAGATCTGAGACAACAACGAAGGAAGCTCTCCCGGTCTGTAAAGGAAAGTGAAGAAATTATCAAGATATAACTTAAAATCAAAAATATGAAGAAATAAGGGAACAAAGACATACCAAGACACCAAGCGAATTTAGAAAGCTGGGAGTCACTGATCTGGAGACCCCATGAACAGAATCATCACCCTCTAGTAAAGGAGCATCGCAGATACTCGCGAGAGCTTTGCACGTACTAGAGAGACGATCATCCCCAATCCCTTGCATGGAGTCAGAGAAGATGCTAGACAATTGTGCCATAGAAGATTCATCATCATCATCATTATCTTCATCATCAGAGCTTTCGCTGGACTGAAGATTTGAAGGAGAGGGAGAGTGAATCTTTTGTTTCTTTGAAGGTGGGGCAGTGGACTTCTCCTTGCGAAGAGGACCTTTACCCTTACCTTTAGTCTTCGCAACCTTAGAACTTTCTTCTTCTTCAACAACTTCAACACCAACCTTCGCACACGTATGAAGATAAGAAACAGAGGCAATAATATTGTTAAAAATAATAAAAGAAAATATTTCTTACTTCATCCGTGATCGAACGGAGTGCCACAAGGGTACTTGCCTTATCAGTACTTTTGTAGCTTTTTCTTATCTTGGTAACCTGAAAATTTCACAAGATTAATAGATATAAAAAGGGGTGAAGATTATAAACTGAGCGAAATTTAAGAAAAATACCTCTTTCGCTTTCTCGGGCCAATTAAATACCCAAGGTTGATAATTGGCGAGATTCGCAGGAATAACATGTGAACCTGAAATGTAAGGTCCTTTCAAAACCAACGGAAAGACGCACCATCTGTCGTCTTTAGAGTGACGAGGAATATTGTTCTTTCCAGAATGCCAGTCGATATCCTGCATAAGTATTTTATCGCTGGCAACATTTTCTTTTCTCTTCAAGCGAGCACCTCAGCGAGTTCTATCATTCTTCATGTTTATTACTTCATAGTTTCCGAAGAAGCTTTCCACTGTATATTTTTCGACGAATATATCTAAGTCCTCAAATTTAGGATCTCTGACTTCTTTTGGGTAAAGAGACCCTTTACCAGCACCACGATTGGCGAACTCAAGCATTAAGCGGATAAAATCTCCACTCAATTGGTAGATGGCTCACGAGAATTTCGCATGAGCAAGAATTTCATAAAATAAGGGAAGATCATGATTAAAGAGAGGAATGGAAAGGCCAGCGAGAATCTGACCTAGCGAAATTATGATTTCCTTATCATCACAATGATGATCAGAAAACAGTTTGGCAGAAAGAATGGATTTAGATTCTTGATTGGGAATGGTGGTTAATATGAAACCTTTCTCTTCGAAATCTTTCTGAACCTTTTCCAGAGAAGTTTCATATTTACGACCAACTGGAGGCATTTTCAGAGTATGGGAATGAAGAGAAAATTGAAGATCAAAAGAAGTGAAAAGAAGAAGATTTACAGTAGCAGAAGCAGAAGTTACGGAGACATGTTGAAGAGAAATTGCAGAGAAAACAAGAAGGAAAGTAAAAAAGAAGAAGAGAGGAGTAAGAAAAATATATATAGAGAGAAGGTTTCTCGAAAAGGAAAACACATTTAATGCGAAGAGTAGACATGAACGGTTGACAAATAGCGGTTGAAAAAGATGTGTCAAGAAATGGATGGAAGAAGAGATACGTGTAATAAATACTGCGTAAAAGTACAGAATCATGTCAATACAGAAAAATATGATAAAATGAACAGCTGCGGCATTTTGAAAGTACTAGTTCTCATGACATTCTCTCCTTCGCAGAGAAGACATGAGAAGAGGCAAGATGTAGGATCAGAATATCGCAACACCAATACCCTTGCGAAATCTATGAACGACACACTGCGAAGATATCGCATATTGGTAATAAAAATGACGCAATGGATGCCGACAGCCTAAACACGAGAAAGATGTGAAGACCTAGCGATATTTAGGAGTGTTGCGAGATTTAACATTTGTACACTTGCGAGAATATCTCAAGCCAGATCCGAAAATAAAGGACAGCTTAGCTGTCATCCACTATGTAATGTCCTATATAAAGAGCCGAACAGGCTTAAGGAAGAGAGAGATCTTTTTCGAGTGTTGAGCAAGTCATTAGGAGAGAGAAAGTCCAGAGTGGTTGAAAATTCTTTAGTTTATTTCCTTTTCATCTTGTAACATTGGTGAGATTAATCAATAAAGATTATGATTGTTCATCTTAAAATGACTTGATTGTGTGAATTCTTGTGAGGGGTGTAGTGTGGGATTTCCTGCAACTACAAAATAGATAGGCGAGTTAAACTCGGCTCGAAATAGCAAATGTGTATAATGAAAGTCTATATATCAAAACGGCTTTTGTCTCAAGAATATGAGATAGAGTAAATAGATTTTTGAGTGACATATAAGTTCAAGTCTCCACATACCTTTTAGTCGATGAAGTTCCACCAGTTCCTTGAGTAGTCCTTCGTCTTGTATGATGATTGCCATGGAGTCTTGAGCTCAACTACACTTTCTATCCTAGTCCGAGACCTTTAACTATAATAGGCTAGAAATCAAGACTTATAGTTTTGATCACTAACATTGACACACATGCTTGAGATAGCAACGCATGCGAGTTCGACCGAGCAATGCTCTAACAATCTCCCCTTTTGTCAATTTTAGTGACAAAACTATTAATACATATGGAATACAAAAAATAAATAAATTAACTTTTGTAGCTCCTATTTCACATGCCTAATCTTCAACATTACTCGAAATCTTCGTCACTTCCAAGTACTCCAATGATCCCAAAGGTTGTAAGTTTAGCATCATCGTTGTTGAAAATCCGTAGCTATAACAACAAGAAAACAAGAGTTCTCAATCATTGTTATACAGTGTCATAGTATCATTACACAGCGTCAAAGTCCAATTGTATCACAACTTCAACAACAATACTATGGTGATATGTATCACTCCCCCTTTGTCAATACTCCATCTCACATGGAAACCACTCCCCCTTACACAATGATTCGAAAACCATATGTATTTGTAGTGTGAACTACATATTAATTCTCCCCCTTTTTTGTCAATAAAATTGGCAAAGGTACAAGAACGGGATCCTAATGAAATTTCCGAAAGAGACATTTCATGACCAAAAGAAAGAAACACATATCATCTTATTTAGATGCAATCATAAAGCCGAAGCTAAATGCATTCATCAAGGAGTTTAAAGATACAAGACAAACCCTATAATATTCCATAGCCTCACTTCCCACAAAGATTTGGCAATTAAGCACAAGTTCAAAAAAAACTCTCCCCCATAATATGTCATTCCCGAAAGAACAACAAGAGAGACCTTAATTTCAAAACAAAAGAAGGATTTCTTTGGACATAACAAATCACATACGAATATGAATTTCCAAAGATACTCAATTAAATTAACCACAAGATAACCCATGATTAATTTAATCGTAAATGCTCAACATAAGTGAACTTATGGAGACTCAAAAATACTCAATTAGATTAATCACAAGAGATCCCATACTTAATCTAATCGGAATACACAACCAAACTAATCACAAAAGTAATTAATTTAATTGGTCATGCTCGACATAAGAAAACTTACGGAGCAACACAGTATATACATAAAATATGGATCAGGGAAGATCAATACTGCGTAATACACAAGGATTCATTCTATTTTCCATCACTATTCGCACAATGGCATACAATAGACATAATCCTTGGAAACAAAAGATTTTAACCTATCTTCCATCAATAATTGACATAATAGGCTTAACTTTTGTATTGTCAAAAGTTCATTCCTTCTTTTATCAACACATGCATATCGACTTATGAAAGACTTTACTTTTGACAAGATATGGGACAATCATAGTTCACGGACGCAAACACACATATCCCATAACAATTGCAATATATAAAACATAAAGATTAATACTGCAAAAATCATCTTCCAAACAATTTTAGAATTTAAACAAATAAATCTAAAAACCTGAAGATGAAAACGTTGGACATAGCTATGTGTAATCACAATAATGGCTATTCCAAAACTCTAGTAATCCTTCTCAAAAATAAGAATAAATTCTCATAAGAAGTTTCCTAGGCATCAAGACAAACTTGTAATGCACATATAAGATGATTTGTCCTTGAGGGTAGAATCAATCTTTTTCGCCCGGATTTACACCAAGAATAGCTACCAAAGGCGTATACAAAGATTTTCTTAACAAAGAAGAACATAAAAAGTCATTAAAGACCATGCACCATAGTTCACATAAGATGATTGTGATCATTCAACAATCCCATAGTAATGCGTACTACTGTCCATTCTTGAACTTCCTTCTTTGTGATTCCCCAATAACATTCTTGTAAAAGCTACAAATGAGCTTAGAAGAGTATTACTCCAAGAATCCAAGTGCCCAAGTCCAACAGAAGTGGAACAAGTGCGACGAAACGAAGTAAAACACCCAAAAACAAGAGACAGGACAAATACCTTTTTAGAAGAATCCAGTCGAATTCTACAGCCTTTTCGAACATTATTTGTGTGCCCCAATTCTCATGCTTCCCTCACCGTATACATAACAGGGAATTCCTTGGTGAGGATGCACTTACAACACAATCAAGTTGTGTTGGGGTGAACAATGTCTTGCTTACCACAAGTTACCTTTGGATTGTCATGAAAGAGATCGCTTTTAGAACCTTTCATATCCAGTTTCATTTTTCCAAAAAACTTGTTAAGTTCCAACATCATGGATACTGCCTTCTCCATAGTCATGGAATTTTCTGGAAGATCGTTCCTTTTCACACTCAAAGCATCATTGGCTTTCTTTGGTACCCACTTCTGAGTGCGTTTAGGAACAACCGGAACCTTCTTCCTATTACTCTCTTCAAGATTTCTCGGAAGAGAATTGGATTGACTATTCTTTTACAAGTCAGTCTTTCTCCAAATGGGAACATCGGATCTTGTCTTCGTCTTTACGAAGTTATCCTTTTGATAACCATTACGATTGTAAAAAGGATTCGTATGACGTTATAGGCAAATCTAGATTTATCACAGCACTGATTCATTTGCCAAATGGTTGGACAGTTACTGTTAGAGCATGGCTCGGTTGAACCCACCATGCGTTGGTATGTCAAGTTTGGTTGTCATATTTTAGTGAATCAAAACTCATGTTAAGAGGTTAGCTTGAAAGTATTAGGATATGAGACATTACAAGTATTGCGAAGACTTGAACATGTGAAGAAGCAATGAGCTACAACGACAACAATCATCCTTCCACTTGAGGTTAGTGATATTTGACTTGAATTGTTTCATTCCCTAACGTATCTTTCAAGTCATGCATATTGAAAACATAACTGCGAATCATATTTGAACTCTAGATAGACATAGTATTAAGGAATACAATATGAGGTTTATTGCTTAACCATTAAACTTGTACATAAGACATCTCCAAAATCATTTAAATACTATTGTGATTATGTATGGGTATGAGGTGAGGATTTCATCCTAGGGAACAATGTTTACATGTGTTCTAAGGAAGTAAGTTCATAAACTTGTTTGTGAACCGAAAAGGAAATTGCCAGGTGTTATTGGTTTTGTTATTCATTGCATATCTTATGAACAACCAATATGTGTGATAGAGTATACCCGCTCACAACTTGTTGTGTTCTTGGTAGAACTGTTCACAAAGGCCTGACTTATGTATTGGTATAACTTTTATTAGTAAAACCGATCTTAAGTAATCACCTGTGGTATGATCGGATTTTGTATGTCTGACCTTGTAAGGGAAAGGGAACCGATCCTTGTAAGGGAAAGGGAATCGATCCTAGTAAGGGAAAGGGAACCGATCCTACTAAGGGGTGCAGTACATCAAAGGGAACCGATCCTTGTATGGGGTGCATCAAGGTGTATAGAAGAAAGGGGAACCGATCCTATGGACATGTGCAACACATATAAGTTAGATACCATATATATGTGAGGAACCGATCCTAGTACCTATAGTCAACCGAACTTTTGGGAAGCTAGTGTGAACTATGCACAGTACTCACATGAAGGTAGAACCGAAACTTATTTTGGTAGAACCGTAAACCCATGATTGTGATTGAATGTTGGTTTGATCAATCACATAGTTCTGGAAAGTCAGATGAACCAATTCTAAACTTGTTTGGAAGTGTGGCAAATCGGTTTCAAGGTTGTAAGTGTGAAAAAGAACTTACAAAGTTAAGATGTCGACAAACTTTGAACACGTGCTGTGAATGTTTATTTCTATAATTGTTCAAAGATATTCCTTAACGGCTAAGGGAAGAGAATTCCAGGATCGAAACATAAGTAAGTTAAGAATCTTTTAATTAAGGTTATTAATTTCATTTTGTAGGGAAATTACAGAATTAGTAATGTGCATTTACTAATTAGATTTTCCGAGAGTTTCGATCGTTATTTTTGGACAGAGCATTTCCAGGAATTATGAAAACCGAATCTGTGCTTTTATGAATATCTTGAGAATATTTTCGGTTTTGGAAATTCCTTGGTGTCCAAACTTCCTTGTCTATAAATACACGAAGTTTGACTTTCTAGCAAACTAATCCTTCGTAACAACAAATTTACTCTTTTGTTGTTGTTCTTGTGTAGTAGCCTATTCGGAGAGGAGAGTAACCTAATTAGGCGAAATCTCTTACGGCCGCTCAGTTTAAAGTCTTCTTTGGGATTGAGAATCTCTAGCGCGACCCGTTGGTTGGAAACTAAATAATTGCGGTTTATCTTTGTTTTCGATTGATTTGATTGACTAACGGTGGTTGAAATCTGATTGCACCTAGTTTGTTTATTCTTGAGAATCTTCTCTTCTGATATAAGATTCACTCAAACTAGTTCAGAGTTTCGACAGGGATCTTTAGACCGTTGTTAGTTCTAAAGACGATCTTGTGATAATCCATTGTTAACAGACTCTGTTCTGTGCGTGATTGATCACAAGAGATTCAAGTGATTGTGTGCAGGTTTTTATTGATGATTTAAGAAGATTTGAAGACAAAGAAGATATTGAAGATCTGACTTGGGTTTTATAATCTTTGGTGTGCACAATACTTGTTTCGATAAATGAGGATACAATTAATAATCGGTTTATCCTTGTGGTAGATTGGATTGATTAATTGAGTAGATCGGCATCAATACGTTTCCTTGTGATTAATCTTAAATAATTACCTTTGGGTGATTGAACATAAGATAGATCTAAGGACCCGACGAAGGAGTTTATGTTAAGATAAATAGAAGATCCTTTGTCCGACTCATATCACTTGGTTGAATAGAGTTGATACCAAACAGATTTGTTGTTCCTTTACTGTTTGGAATATGAACCAAAGGAATTGTTCCAAGTACGTAACTTATTCACAAGTCGGAGGCGTGGGAATACAGATGGAACTAAGTGAACTATAGGGTTAGTTACTTGGTCTCAACTATACGAAGTTAGGTGTAATTTTGTGTAGCGGCTTAATCATGAGAGTATTCAATTCTGGACAAGGTCCCGGGGTTATTCTGCATTTGCGGTTTCCTCGTTAACAAAATCTTGTTGTGTCATTTACTTTTATTTTCCGCATTATAATTGTTTTATTATAATTAAAGTAAATCACACAAACGTTAATTCCTATTTAATTGATAAGCAATCCTATTGTGTTTGGTTAAGTCCAAACCTTTGTATCAAGTAAACATACTTCGTTGTTGTATTTTCTCGATCTCGTATCCATAGACGATCACACGAAGTGTAAACCGATTAGTTGTATTGTCTCGACTCAGTCCATAGACAATCACTTTCGGAGAAAGGACTTATAGGTAGGAAAAGTTTTAGCTTGAGGTATATTTGGGTACCCTAGCCTTTTCAATTAGTATCATAGCAGGCAAACACGAAAAGATCTAACAATCTGTGTTTGGTGCGATCCAACCTATAAGAATGAACTCGAGTTCTCATGAATCGACTTCAATTAACATGTCGCCAAGATTTGACGGAACAAACTATCTATGGTGGAAATCTGTTATGAAAATCTTTCTTCAATCATGAGACTTTAATACTTGGCTATTAGTCTTCGATGGTTATACTCTACCAAAGAGAGAAAATTCAGAAACTGAGTTTAAACGCTTAGCAGAGTTTTTGAACGAAGAAAAGGCACTTGCAAAGCAGAATTCAGATGGTTTGAATGCTATTATTCATGCTATAAGTCACGACCTACAACATCATGTGTCAACATGTCAAACTTCGAAAGAAGCTTGGGATAATCTTCAGATCGTATTCGAAGGAAATTCTTCAGAGAAAGTAGCTAGACTTCAAACCCTCACTTCCAAGTGGTAAAACCATCGAATGGATGACAACGACATTTTTGAGGAGTTTCACATTAAACACTCTGAGATAATTAATGCCACTTTCTCGTTAGGAAAGACTATTTCTGAAAAGGGTATAGTATGCAAGATTCTCAGATCATTGCCATCTAGATACAATTCTAAGAAGCATGCAATCATAGAAGCAAATGATATTTCAACTCTCACACGAAGCACACTCGTTGGTAAGTTAAAGATCTTTGATCATGAATCACAGTCTATTCAAAGTAAAGGAATCATTTTTAAAGCAAAAGTTCCAAAAACTTCAATGGAAAGGAATAGACAGCTGGATGATTCAAATGAACAGATTGCAGGAAATTCTGATGATGAGATTGAACAATCCTTGTCATTAATTACTAGACAGTTTCGAGATCTCTTAAAGAAAAGAAACAAGAGATTCGTTAAGGATACTTATCGATCTTCTCGACCGCATGATCGAGTTCCTATCAAAAAGGATCAGGAAGAAGATGATGAATATCAGCCGCAGTGCTTCAAGTGTAAAGGGTTTGATCACATTGCTAAAGACTGTCCCAATTTTAAGAAATACACTGGGAGCAAGGCATTGGATGTAACTCTAGATGAGTCCTCCGATTCATATAATTCTGAAAAAGAGGAAACAGCTGTTGTTGCATTAGTTGTCAATCTTATTCCTTCCCCCACCACTAGTGATTTACCCATATTAAGAATGGACATGTCTTCCGATGTTATTAAATCATCTAATGGTGAAGGGATAAATAAGATAACATGCAAAAACTGTCTTAAAAACATAATTGCTAAAAGTTGCGTTTGCAATTTCAGTCTATCTCAAGGTACTTCGTTGGTTCGAGGTAATAGAAAGAGATCTTTTCATACTATACTAGATCAAGAACACTCTGGTTGTTCAAAATTCCATAATGAGATAAAATCTCATACTAATGCCACTTGATCGGTATTAGAATTCTTTCCTCATCTTGTGTGCCAAATTTTGAGTGAGGAAGAAGAAAAAAAATCAAGGCACTTTTGTGTAGATTATGGAAATAATGTCTAGTATTTGAAGATATTTTATATATTCGTATCTTTAGGAATATTATATTTTCGGAAGTATGAAAAATATAAAAAGATTATTCTTCTTTTTGATCATTCCTTGTCCGAACTATGGGTCCGGATCAAATGGTTTCTCTGGAGAAGATGCAAGATCAGAAAGATCATCTTAAATCTAAGTCCGGATTATCTCTTGACATTAAGGGTAAAATCAGAAAGGGAGATTGTCTTAGCAAGAAGGAAAGAGAGAATACTCTGAAGAAAGATCAGTGTATTGAGGCATTGACACACTTTTGTGTTCAATCGAAGACAGAATTACATGCTCTTGCAGAATCCTTCACGAAAATATCTCATCTGCAAGAGATTCTGGTCAAGCAATAAGGCTTTCTACTTGAAGAAATTCAAAAGCTGAAAAGTAGTAATGCACCTTCATTCAGTTCTGACATGAAGGACTAGGTTGCAAGGAAAAATAGACATCAATTTTTTGATTTCTTTCATTGATTGTATTGGTCTATTATGAATAAAACTATTATGAATAAAATTATTTGATTAGTAATTTTTCTTGTGATAGTTTTTGGTTTACATAGCATGTGCTTATTTGCTTTTACCTTATTGATATGTATGTTTATGGGATGTTTGATTTCGGTTTTACTACCTTAATATTTGATCTCATATATTGTGAACCCTCATGGTTTGGGTGACTTTTTGATTTAGTAGGATTAAGTTCTAGCCCTTGTAGGTAGGCTTTATGAAAGGATTATGAGGGGTTCTGATAGAAACAATATGTGGAAAAGTCACAATATGTTGAATCGGTTTTGGTTTAGCATAAAAGCATATGTGTTTCGACGGTTTTCAACTTTTGCTTGCAATTGTTAAAACCGGTTTTCAACCTTTCTCTGGTAAAGGTTGAGGTGTGTTGTTATTCTTTTGTTCACGCATAAGGATGACAACGTGGTGATATTTCGATATCAATTCTCCTTGGACGAAGATGCAATCATATTGGAGAAGTGGATGCGAAATTTGAGGTAACAATCTTGTTAGTTAATTGTTTTCCTGTTTAAGAAAAGCCTGAGTTTATACTATATATATTTGTTGCTTTTGCTTAACAAAATTTCGGTTCAATTGATATTTATTCCATGATGTGTGTTTCAATTGGTTCCGGTTAAAAAAAAACTATTGTTATCTTGTTTTATTGTGTGGTATGAATTGTTTAGGCTTACAAAATTTTGGTACAATTGATGTGTGTGTGTGATTCAATTGGTTCCGGTTAAGAAAAACTATTGTTATCTTGCTTTTGTATGGTATCAATCGTTTAGGCTTACAAAATTGCGGTGCTTATAATGTGTATGTTGTTTCAATTGCTTCTGGTTGAGGTGAATAATTATGCAAGTTGATTTATTTTGGTTTGTATGAATTATTTATGGCTTAACGAAATAATATGTGTACGGGATAAGTTGTTTAGTCCAATTCGATTCCGGATAAGAAACTAAGTTAATTCTGATCTTAGTTAGACTTATCGAAGTGAGGTTTCGGTTATTCAAGTCTAATTGAATGCCTAAACAAGAAATGCTAGTTAACTAACCTAGTACTTGTCTTGTTTAAAATTAAAATGTCTAAGTTTATGGATAATTAGAACTTGATGAGAAAAATGGAGTTTATCTTTATTTTGGTCTTATCGAATTAAGAGGTTGTTTTTGAACAATCGGTTTAGCAAAGGGACTAATATGCTTAGTTGTTTTTGGTTTGATAAACTAAATTGGAAAAATTGTTTCGGACAATTGTTTCCTTGGTAACATATCAAAATAAGACTACTTGTAGTTTCGGTTTTGATATTGGTTATCAGAGCATGATATGTGGAACCCTCGTGCCTAACTCTACAGGTTTGCAAGTCTATTCTGAGATTTGTAAGATTCTTTTCATGTTGTCCTTTATTTTTTGTTTCTTTTTCATTTTTGTGACAAAAAGGGGGAGAAATATATGGAGTAAACAGGTGATGCTGGCATTGATATTTATATTGATTGGCATCGCTAGGGAAAAGAATATTGGTACTTGAATGTTTTTATCTAACGAAAGAGTGAAAGCACAGACTAAGGGGGAGTAACATGTCATATGTTTGGTATAACAAAGATGTGAGGATTGAATATCTACCTATCTTCCTTAGGGGGAGTAATAGCTTTGTTATTATAATGTCAACAACGACATTTTCAAGGATTGAATGTAAGCAGTTTCACTGTGCTGTTGAATCGGGAATCAAGCGGATTGTAATGAATTGTTGTAATTTGTTTATCCATATGGTGTAATAGTTTTGTCACTAAAATTGACAAAGGGGGAGATTGTTAGAGCATGGATCGGTTGAACCCACCAAGCGTTGGTATGTTAATTTTGGTTGTCATATTTTAGTGAATCAAAACTCATGTTAAGAGTCGCTTGATTATGTACTAGAGTTAAACTTCGTATAGGTTAGCTTGAAAGTATTAGGATATGAGACATTACAAGTATTGCGAAGACTTTAAGATGTGAAGAAGCAAGGAGCTACAACGACAACAATCATCCTTCCACTTGAGGTTAGTGATATTTGACTTGAATTGTTTCATTCCCTAACGTATCTTTCAAGTCGTGCATATTGAAAACATAACTGCGAAGCATATTTGAACTCTAGATAGACATACTAATAAGGAATACAATACGAGTTTTATTGCTTAACCATTAAACTTTGTAGATAAGACATCGCCATAATCATTTAAATGCTATTGTGATTATGTATGGGTATGAGGTGAGGATTTCATCCTAGGGAACAATGTTTACATGTGTTATAAGGAAGAAGTTCATAAACTTGTTTGTGAACCGAAAAGGAAATTGCCATGTGTTATTGGTTTTGTTATTCATTTCATATCTTATGAACAACCAATATGTGTGATAGAGTATAGCCGCTCACAACTTGTTGTGTTCTTGGTAGAACTGTTCACAAAGGCATGACTTATGTATTGGTATAACTTTTATTAGTAAAACTGATCTTAAGTAATCACCTGTGGTATGATCGGATTTTGTATGTCTGACCTTGTAAGGGAAAGGGAACCGATCCTTGTAAGGGAAAGGGAACCGATCCTAGTAAGGGAAAGGGAACCGATCCTACTAAGGGGTGCAGTACATCAAAGGGAACCGATCCTTGTATTGGATACATCAAGGTGTATAGCAGAAAGGGGAACCGATCCTATGGACATGTGCAACACATATAAGTTAGATACCATATATATGTGAGGAACCGATCCTAGTACCTAGTCAACCAAACTTTTGGGAAGCTAGTGTGACTATGCACAGCACTCACATGAAGGTAGAACCGAAACTTATTTTGGTAGAACCGTAAACCCATGATTGTGATTGAATGTTGGTTTGATCAATCACATAGTTCTTGAAAGTCAGATGAACCAATTCTAAACTTGTTTGGAAGTGTGGCAAATCGATTTCAAGGTTGCCAGGATCGAAAAATAAGTAAGTTAAGAATCTTTTAATTAAGGTTATTAATTTCATTTTGTAGGGAAATTACAGAATTAGTAATGTGCATTTACTAATTAGATTTTTCGAGAGATTTCGATCGTTATTTTTGGACAGAGCATTTCCAGGAATTATGAAAACCGAATCTGTGCTTTTATGAATATCTTAAGAATATTTTCGGTTTTGGAAATTCCTTGGTGTCCAAACTTCCTTGTCTATAAATACACGAAGTTTTCCTTTCTAGCAAACTAATCCTTCGTAACAACAGATTTACTCTTTTGTTGTTGTTACCGGTGTAGCCGCCTATTCGGAGAGGAGAGTAACCTAATTATGCGAAATCTTTTACGGCTACTCATTTTAAAGTCTTCTTTGGGATTGAGAAGCTCTAGCGCGACCCGTTGGTGGGAAACTAGATAATTGCGGTTTATCATTGTTTTCGATTGATTTGATTGACTAACGGTGGTTGAAATCTGATTGCACGTAGTTTGTTTATTCTTGAGAATCTTCTCTTCTGATATAAGATTCACTCAAACTAGTTTAGAGTTTCGACAGGGATCTTTAGATTGTTGTTAGTTCTAAAGACGATCTTGTGATAATCCATTGTTAAACAGACTCCGTTCTGTGCGTGATTGATCACAAGAGATTCAAGTGATTGTGTGCAGGTTTTTATTGAAGATTTAAGAAGATTTGAAGACAAAGAAGATATTGAAGATCTGACTTGGGTTTTATAATCTTTGGTGTACACAATACTTGTTTCGGTAAAAGAGGATCCAATTAATAATCGGTTTATCCTTGTGGTAGATTGGATTGATTAATTGAGTAGATCGGCATCAATACGTTTCCTTGTGATTAAAGGTATTGATTGGCTTAATCGTAAACGATTACCTTTGGGTGATTGAACATAAGATAGATCTAAGGACCCGACGAAGGAGTTTATGTTAAGATAAACAGAAGAGCCTTTGTCCGACTCTATCACTTGGTTGAATAGAGTTGATACCAAACAGATTTGTTGTTCCTTTACTGTTTGGAATATGAACCAAAGGAATTGTTCCAAGTACGTGACTTATTCACAAGTCGGAGGCGTGGGAATACAGACAGAACTAAGTGAACTATAGGGTTAGTTACTTAGTCTCAACTATACGAAGTTAGGTATAATTTTGTGTAGCGGCTTAATCCTGAGAGTATTCAAATCTGGACAAGGTCCCGGGGTTTTTCTGCATTTGCGGTTTCCTCGTTAACAAAATCTTGTTGTGTCATTTACTTTTATTTTCCGCATTATAATTGTTTTATTATAATTAAAGTAAATCACACAAACGTTAATTCCTATTTACTTGATAATCAATCCTATTGTGTTTGGTCAAGTCCGAACCTTTGTATCAAGTAAACATACTTCGTTGTTGTATTGTCTCGATCTCGTATCCATAGACGATCACACGAAGTGTGAACCGATTAGTTGTATTGTCTCGACTCAGTCCATAGACAATCACTTTCGGAAAAGGACTTATAGGTAGGAAAAGTTTTAGGTTGAGGTATATTTGGGTACCCTCGCCTTTTCAGTTACAACCTGTAGCGTTAAGGGGATTAGTCTTAACATATGATCTTGGTTTCATAACTTCTTGTGATGCCCAAACAAGAACATCATGAAGTTTCTCATTCCTTATACTGAAATGACATCTTCTTTCCAGGTGACCTTTATTTCCGCAATAGTGGCAAACATAAGGAATGTTCTTACCTCGATCCGTGTGTGCTAACTTTGGAGGTTGATATACTTTGCTCTTTTGAACCTGAACTTTCGATGAAGGTATTTCACTTTTGCCATCAGTGGAACCTTTTGTTAAGAAGAATCACTAGCCTTGACAAATTTTACCTCTTTGCTAATACTTGGAGCATCTATTCCCTTATAGCCCAATCCTCATGTATCACGATGATTTTTACTTGCTCCTAGCATAGTGGTTAATTTGTTCGAACTAGTATTGAACTTTTTCAAGTCCTCCTCTAACATTTTGATTTTATCAAGAGCAGCAGCTAAATCAGCCTCAAGGCGTTTTTCTCGAGCGAGATAAGCGCTTTCTCTGTCGTCAAAACTTGTTTGCTGGGAGTTAATCCTTGATTCAGATTCTGCAAGTTTCTCTTCCAATAACAAATACTTTTGATAAAGATTATCACATTCAAGTGACTTCATACGTAGGTTTTCCTCAGAATCCTTGAGGATCGATTCGTTAGAACGATTCGAAACATAAACACCTGCGTAACATCTTCTCAATTTCTTGTTTTCTCGACAGAGAGGAGTCAGAATAGGAGTGACATGAGAAGTTGTCATCTTCTTATTTTCCAACGAATTCAAAACCTTTACATACTCAGAGACTTCCTCATCAACATCTCTATCAATATCTGAATCACCTTCATCAGAAAGTTCATCCAACTGTTCTTCTAGGCGTGTTTCCCAGACTTCAACAGGTTTTACATTAAGAGAATGTTTAGATACTGACCTAGATGTGACAGTCCTCTACGGTGAATCCAAGCTTTGAAAATCATCTGGTAATTTATGAACTGGTACGTTATTACTCGTCCATAATCAGATCGCTACAAACACAGACTTATAAGGTCTATAATGTGTTTGCCTGCTCTGATACCAATTGAAAAAGCGGGGGTACAACAACCACACCCAATATTTCGATTAGCAATCTGTATGGAAAAACTCCAATATACTTTCTACAGAATCAACTAGACAGTCAGACTCAATCAAGATAAAAAGTATATCAAAGAGATTATATCTCAATCTCTCGATTTGATATATACTCAAGCAAATAGAAATCTGCGAGTCTTTATCAAATACTAGAGAGATAACTTGGATGGTACCAAAGACCAATATCCAAGTCTCAATCAATTTAAATCAACAACCAAAATGTCGGATTTTCTAATTGATTGAACCACGCACAACCTGTGATATTTCAATTATATAAACAAATATAATGCAGAATAGAAATAACATAGACACCAGAATTTTGTTAACGATGAAACCGTAAATGCAGAAAAACCCCGGGACCTAGTCCAGATTGAACACACATTGTATTAAGCCGCTACAGACACTAGCCTACTCCAAATTAACTTCGGTTTGGACTGTAGTTGAACCCCAACCAATCTCACACTGATCCAAGGTACAGTTATGCTCCTATATATTTGATACCAACAGGATGCTACGTACTTGATTCCCTTAGCTGATCTCACCCACAACTAAGAGTTGCTACGACCCAAATTCGAATACTTTAATAAACAAATCTGTATCACACAGAAAAGTCTACGGTAATAGATAAATCCGTCTCCCACGAATACACCTACGAGTTTTTGTTCCGTCTTTTGATAAATCAAGGTGAACAGGAACCAATTGATAACACCCAACTTATATTCCCGAAGAACAACCTAGTATTATCAATCACCTCACAATAATCTTAATCGACGCATCGAAAAAGATATTGCGGAATCACAAACGATGAGACGAAGTGTTTGTGATTTCTTTTCTATCTTGCCTATTGGAGAT
Source organism: Papaver armeniacum (assembly GCA_023531295.1). Lineage (NCBI taxonomy): Eukaryota > Viridiplantae > Streptophyta > Magnoliopsida > Ranunculales > Papaveraceae > Papaver > Papaver armeniacum. Next base: position 133,430 of record JAJJWW010014984.1, on the reverse strand, counting down.
ATAAATCTCAAGGCAATTATTCCAATTGTACTCGTACGATAGAAACAGCAAGATCAGATCACACAACTACAAGAAAAGTAGTATCGGTCTGGCTTCACAAACCCAATGAAGTCTTTAAGTCGTTAACCTGGTTTAGAGAAGAAAACCCAAGGTTAAAGGAGAATCGACTCTAGCTTATGCAACTAGTATCACACGTAAGGTGTGGGGATTAGGTTTCCCAGTTGCTAGAGTTCTCCCTTATATAGTCTTTCAAATCAGGTTTTTGCAATCAATGTTAGCTTGGTAACAAAGCATTCAATATTCACCGTTAGATGAAAACCTGATTAGATTCAAGCTAATATTTCTCAACCGTTGGATCGAAACCTTAGCTTGTTACACACAAAATGAAATGTCCAATTTTGGGTTTATGTAACCGTTCCCAAACATTGACATTTGTTGGTTCAACAATAGTTAACCAAATGGTTAGCCATATGAGCAATTTCATATCAACCATATTCTTCTTCACCATAACTAGTTCAAATGACTCAAATGAACTAGTTAGAAAGTTGTTCAAATGCTTAGATCTTATGTAACTACACAAGACACAATCGAAGCAAAAACGGTTTGATTCACTCGAATCGGTTCATGAACTTTATAGCCACGGTTTGCAAAAGCATTCCTTACTTTATATAAACATGAGTTCAAGAACAACCGAATTTAGATATAACCTACTCAAGTTCGCGGACTTAAGCTTACAGAAGGAGTTCACAAACTCCAGCACAAATTCTCGGGTCGAGAACTTCCGCCAGTTCGCGGACTGGGCTCACGCCACATTCCGTTTCTCTTGATCAACAAAGTTTGCAGACTTTGGTTCAAGGAATAAGGACTTATACATATATGTGTTTCCACAACAATGCTTATATCCTACCAATGGTTATGTAATCTAAACTCTCATTTCAATCATTGAAACATTCTCAGAGGACGTTATATAGCCGTTATTCACAGACCATTTTTCGTCAGAGAAATTCAAAGTGATTGAAACATAACATGACATTCGTCACTAGGTAAAGATGAATTTGGCTAAAGCGAAAGCTTACCAACACATATTTTGAGAAATAGATAGGCGAGTTAAACTCGGCTCGAAATAGCAAATGTGTATAATGAAAGTCTATATATCAAATGACTTTTGTCTCAAGAATAAGAGATGGAGTAAATAGACTTTTGAGTGACAGATAAGTTCAAGTCTCCACATACCTTTTAGTCGATGAAGTTCCACCAGTTCCTTGAGTAGTCCTTCGTCTTTTATGATGATTTCCATGGAGTCTTGAGCTCAACTACACTTTCTATCCTAGTCCGAGACCTTTAGCTATAATAGGCTAGAAATCAAGACTTATAGTTTTGATCACTAACATTGACAAACATGCTTGAGATAGCAACGCATGCGAGTTCGACCGAGCAATGCTCTAACAACAATATTAGTAATGAATCATAAACAATAAAGTTGAGACAAAACTAATTCATTGAAGCAATATCATGTTGTGAAATAAACTTTATCCCATAACCAATAATATATGTTTATCTACTCATAGCTTTTGATTCATTATCATCAAATAAAAATGAAGAAGATGAAAAATAAAATGAAAGCAAACCCTAGTCGCCGCACTCCAAAGCTCCAAGTAGAAAATACGCGATCTCCAAAAGAAGAAACTTTTCCTTTTTGTAGCCTTTCCTCTTTACAAACTAGGTCTTCAAAGCCCAAAGTCCAAGTGGTCCACCAAGCCCAAATGTGAGAAAAACCCAAGTGAAAATATGTCCCAAAAGTAGTCGCCGGAAAAATAGTATCACCGTCCGGAAGTTGACTGAAAACGTAGCCGAAAAGCAGCTCAGGTGACTGGAAAAGTTAATGGGCACCGGTCAAATTCAGTCAACTGACTCAACTCAGTGGTGTCATGAGTCAGAGCCGAGTCAGAATCATAGTCAGCTAACTAACCAGCTGAATGGGCTGAGTCGGATCAGGCCAAAGCCATCTTGCGAAGGCCATAGCCAATATTGCACATCCTAGTCTTGTGCTACACCATCATTGCGCTTCAGCCACATTCCACTTAGCACCAACATAACCATATTTCTTCAGCTCAATGGATACATAAGTTCTGTCATTTAATCACCATCTTGCATCTTCAAAACTTCTCTTTCTGCACTTTCTTGTTCTCTACATCCTTATCCCAACACCACCATTCTTTAAGCTCATCTGATACAACTGAGTCTAGCCCCATCACTACCACCTGCGAGTCAGGTTTAACAACATCATTTTCTGCAGCAGCTTCAGTTCATCTCTGCCTAAGACTCATTTATTCTTCAATTCACAGCTCCATAATCTCCAGCTGCACCTTCAGTTCCATCACCTGAGCCATTCTCTTTAACCTGCACTGCCTGAACTTCAAATACTATTGACACCATGGCTTGACAGCAACAAGCTCCTTCAGCTGCATCTCAAATGCCACAAACACAACCTAACATTCATCTATTCACAGCTTCATACCAAAACCTTAGCATCAGCTCTTTATAACTTACATTGCAGTTCCATTACTTCAATCGACCTGTACCAGCAATTCATTCCCTTCATCAACACATTCACCAGCATCAATACCATCTGCTTGTCCACTGCAAACCACAAGACTACAGCATCAGTGCACCACCTCCTGTAACTCATTCATAACCAAAAACTTCAGCTCCCTGAGTTCAATTTGTCTTCATGGACACAATTATCTCAAATCCCACATCTGTTCTTCACTGACCCCTTCTTTCATTCTTCAACACCCTAAGTCTTCACCAGAGACCACCATTAACATCATTTGTAGCTACAACTTCACTGCAATATATCACTGCTTTAGTCCATGGCTTAATCACCAACACAAACTGCAGCCCTTGCTTACAACTGCATTTGAACATTCGTCATTCATTAGTCATGGCTAATTCTAATGCTCCCTGTCTCTCTTTACAACATCAATGGAATCAAACCCACTTCGAATTGCAACCCCATTGCAGCTTCAACTCTTCCTCACTTCTTCTTCTTGTTGTCTGCAACAAAAACATTAAACTAACACAGCCAGCTCCAGTTCACCCACCAGAAACACTGCTACAGCTTCAGACTATCGACCTAACCACAACAACCTCTGCCATTCAATTGCAACTACTCCATCACACAAGTACATACCACCACCAGCAAATAACCCCATATCATCCACAACTGATACCATTCTCAGATTCCATCTAAATTAACACACACCCACTTGAATACTCTCCTTAATTCAGCATCTGAGCTTGAATTTCAATTTTTGCTCAATCTTGTTCATCTGTTGTAGCTCAGATTCATTAAACCAACATCAACTATATCAACACCTCCAAAACCAACAACAACCAACAATTTGAATCCATTATTCTTGCCAACTTCCATATTTTCTTAGTCTTCAAATCCTGAGAACAAATCCCATCGTGTTAGGGTCATTGACCAAACACTAGATAGAACACAGCAAAAGAAGAACAAGAACCCTAGATAAAACCCTTTGAGTTGGGGGTTAGCCACCTCTGCGTAAGATTAAGAGAAGAAGAATTGAATAAACTGAGTTGTATTAATTAGTTGTGTTTCGATACAAGCTCAAGCAATGTATTTATAGCTAACATGAGTGCTTGTTAGGAAAGAAATGCTAATAATAAGAAGTTTACTCAAACTAGGAAACTATGTAAACTAATTAAGGTAAATCTAATTAAGGAAATAAGAGATATTGGGTTGGTGTCCCAACATTCCACCCTGCTTGAAAAATGGCTTGTCCTCAAGCCTGAAATTCTGGAAATACTTCACGACACAACGAATGCGGCGCATCTTGTACTCTCCATATAATTCTCTTAAGCTGCTGATATAACTTACCACGATCAAATACAAATTTTATAGCCTTGGATATTCCAAAACACATTAACCAGGAAATGTTCTTCCACGCAACATAAGATGTGTGTTCAGACTCCGCGCGATCAAATACAAAAATTGTGATTTGATCTCCTCGTAGCTTGTTATTCCTTTGGTTAACACCGATTGCATCTATGAACTGTCTATTAGTCTTGTTGATAGCATCCTTTAAAACCAATAACTGGCTGAGCTTGTGAGTTCTGGTAACCATTGACAGATATTCACATCTAATACCCTTCGAATAATATTTCTTCCTTGACTCAGCTGATACAATGCAGCAGAACTTCACTTCTTGTAACAAACAAGATAGACTAAGACTAATATCAGAAGTATATACGTGCTCAATCAGCCATTATTTTGTATAAACATCACACTTTAATAAACTTCTTTTTGAACTGAGATACTGCACAAATGAGTTGCACAGATTTTGAACTCTAAAATTTCTTTGCCTCTCTCGTAGTAGTTACTGAAGTTATCCGAAAAAGCGAAATCAGAACGATTTGTTTGATTGCTTCCTAGCTTCGAAAACAGAAAATTACCATCTTCATTGCATATCTTTAGATATGTCCGTATAAATTCAACCACAACGACACTAGACTGTCCACAAGGTTCACAAACTGGCAGAGGTAATATTTCATGGACATTATAATTCAAAATAAGAATAAGCTATGGAAACTTACAGTTCTCCCAACTATCAGTGTGATTACTTGTCCAACGTGTTGCATGGTGTCTTGAACCAACAAATGACCGTGTCACCAAAGTCATCTTTTCTTCCAGACCCATAAATACTTTATGATTTACAATGGTATGAAAGAAGTCACGGATACTATAAGCATCATATAGCAAGACACCATTGTAGTGTATAGCCTTCTTAATTAAAGTCGTAAACTCTAACTCCAACAAGACACATATACTGGTCAAAAGATTTTGCAATAGATCGAGTCCGTCACTAGGAGACATGCCTAGTTGCTGAAATTGACTGACCCTAGTATAAAATTCTGGTGTTGGACCCAGACATGTACCAACCTCTTCATTGTATTCCGCTACAGGTTTTACTCGTGCAGCAGAGCTTTGGATATCAGAGCAATAAATTCGAAACCTTTTTGGGACAAAGTTATCCACATATAAGCGCCCATCTGTACTAGGAGTTGTTTTACTACTGGATGATGTTAACGACGAAGGAGAATGAATTAGTCGAAAACAAAATGTTGTCCATAAAAAGTACTTGTTCCTTGCTCCAAAATTAAATAAGAAGGGATATTGAGCCAGTAGTTGACTGCACCATGATGGCATTGCACTTGCAGATGTAGCTAAAAGGTTCACCATTTGCTGCTCCAATAATTCAGTATTACTACTCACAAACTCACTCTGTGGAACTGGATAAATAATGACTGCCAAACTGTTCAAGTCGTCACTTTTCCTTTCTGGTAAATTATTGCAGATTTTCGCACCCATTATAAGCTCACTGTACTCATCTTTGAGAAAATATGTGAAATCCCCGTGATTGGGCCGATCTTCCCCAGCTAATTTGACAAAAAACCGAGCATTGTTAATCTGGTTTTCATATAATACTACCATACCTTTCAATTTAATAACATTAGTGGATTTAATGCAGTTCCAGCACGAAAAATAATTGGAAACTTTTAAGTTGCTGGACACCCTGAGAAATCCTTCTTGAACACAAATACTTGACCATGTTTCTCCATTCGAAATACAATTACCATGCAGATGTTCTTGAATTGAAAAATTTATCACATTGCAGTCGGTAGAACTACGCTCTTCAAATATGTGCAGCTTATATAAGGTGCTTGCTGTTTTGTTTGATGTGGTTACCAAATGATCCAATCCTTCCGTGACAGCATACTCCAAAAATTTGAGAAGTGTCAAAACTACATATATTAATGATGATACTTGGTACCATTTCATACAATACCCGTTGGTCACTTTTTTGGCCTCATTCACTGCAAAAACAACGTAGCCCAATAATCTCGAGCAGATAACTACTGCATCTCCCATTAATTCCTCGTCTTCGTTGATAGCATTAAAAAATGTTCACCATCAGATTTCCATGCAATGTAAAGAACAAGGTATTTATAACCGTTGCAAGTATATGATGGCGTCTGATTAGTAAAATCCCATAGGTGCATAGACTTATCATCAGATTTACTATCGTGTTGTCCTCCATTAGTGTTGAATGCAATGGAGGTGATCTTAGTATCACCATGATCACAATTATCGTCAACTGTGTCGTTGGATCCATAAACAATATTTAAGACACCACTAGACAAACAAGCTTCCATAGTTAGTTTCATGAGTATCATAGAAACTACCGGATATATTTCTGATGGCTCTAAGAAGAAAGTATTTCCATGGATATTTGTAATTACGGCAACCCAATCGTCATCCCCTTGAGTACCATGCTTCTCAAGGCAAATTTCTGAACCCAAACTCACGTCAATGGGGCTTTCCATGGTAGTTACGAATAGTAACCTCAAAACAATTCAATGATATACCTGCACACCTCCCACGATCGAATAATGAAAGAGTATAGATAAAAGGAAGATAAATACACTTCTCATCTAGAAACTTGTGGTAGATAAGCTCCCTGTAAGCACTAAGTTTGTTGTTAAGTAACACCTTGGAGTTTGCTAGTTTTTGGTAATCCATAACAGCAATTCTGGTTTGACGTATTTCATCAAATGAATTCATGTTATCTTCCAATTTTACTACAAAATCTTTTGCCAATGATACTCTCTCAGAATTTGAAAAAATTCTGCCACGAATTCTTCCAATGTAATTTTCGGTAAACATATCTTTCTGAGATAGACAGTCATATACACAAATAGATATATAAAACGACACAAGAGATTTCTTATAGGAGGATTCAACAAACTCAACATTCCTGGTATATATTTGGGACATTATTAGCGTAACCTCATGATTAACAACCAAGTTACTCCCAACTGTAGATAACAAGAGTAAATCAAAATCAGGTAAATTACTAGGTTTAAGATTTGATAACTCACCAGTAAACTCTTGTGAAACATTAGAATCCTTGTCGACCTGAATTTCTTCGTCTTTAGAAACAATATTTGAAGACTCACCAACATATTCTAGCGAATCACACAAAACCACGTGGTCTTGATTTGCTTCTTCAGTTGTTACAGGAATCGAAAGACTCTTAGGGTGTTCACTTGCACATAGCTGATCTAAATTGATGGGGTTTGAAGGACTTGTATTTGCCTCCTCAGATTCTTCTTCTTCGGCTAATAGTCCGTCTAGTGGAGCTGGTAGCGCAACAAGTGTAGCCCTGATTTCTCTAGTTGAACTGAGACAATCCCCAAACGCAGCATCGATCTGTTTAATGGTACTTGATGTCATCCTAGCATTAACAAATCTCTCGGGAGAAAAAAAAAACACGAACTAAGGAACAAAATTCTTCCCATGTAGTAACTGTAGTCATGGTCTTCTTCCAACGATACCAAGCATAGGCATCACCTTTAAGATGCGCGGAAGCGATAGTGATTTTTTGATTGTCAGCCACCATGTGCAAGCTAAAATATTGATCGGCACTAAAAATACAATCATCAGGGTCATCTCCATCAAAAGTAGGAAACTTCAAACTAATAGCTCCAGCAGTATTAGGGGTTTCAAGAATTCCATCACCAATATTAGGATTAGTAGTACACTGATGAGCTGAGGAAAAAAATTCAAGAAACACAGCACGTAAAGATTTTGTGAGTTCCATGCACGTGCACATAGTGTTTGTCAGATCTTTTGTATTCCCAACTGTTGATGGTGATTTTTAGATTAGGGTTAAAATCGTAAACCTTGCATCTGATGTGACGTCATTCTGCAAGGAAATAGAGCCACATGTGCTAACCTCTCCACTGGCATATTTATTGAGCCGCTCAATATACTTACATGAAATTTATCCAGACTGGCGAATCCCAGATGTTCTGTAAATTTTGGCGCCTCGCGTATATTCACTTAATATAAGTTCCTCTGAATGCCTTCTATGCTATGTTCTCCGGCTGAACTCTTAATGTTGATATGACATGAAGATTTGTGTTCACTCGCAGCAGAGTAGCACGAATCTCCAAGTATCAAGAATAAGATTTTTGCATAAGGTATTCAATCAGAAAAGCATGATGCTCTCTGGCAACGAACTTAAAAGAGCTCTGTGTCGACACATAGAATTCAGTCAATCGTCCCGACTAACTTGAAGAAGTTAGGGTTTCGCACCTCGCGCAATATACCAGACCTTGCTTGTCAAAATTAAGCCTAAGCAAACTAAGTAATTAATCCTCCATGGATTAGCAGGTGCAGAACCTCGCTCAGAATAAGAAATACTGAGAGCCGCAGCAGCAAGAAGAGGCGTGGCCATGCCCAAGTCCAGCTAGCGTCATTGGCCACGCCCCGACCCTATTTCCTCGACCAATCAGGTCACTCTAAACTCGCCACACTCTCACCAGAATTATAGTCGCGCCTTATGTTTGGCCGACCCCCTTTTTGGGCCAATCAAGTTGTTCTGAACTTGCCACCATACATTAAAGGCCAAACGCACCCTGACGCGCCACCATACTAACTGGCAAGCCAAATGCGCCCTACCACAACAACATATTGGTCGGCATGCCAACATGCCACTCTACCGCGGTAGCATGCCAACATGCCACTCTGTCGCGACAACTTCGCAAACATGCCACTTCGTGGCAACCTGCCATAGATAGCCACCCACGGCAATTCCTACTCCCATGGCCGTTTCCACACTATGGTATTGCCATAGTTCCTTTGGCAAAGCCATGACACCATTTGCACAAAAGTAGCGCCATGCCGCAGCCGCACGCCACGTGCACTAATTAGGGTTTCGACAGGCCAAACCCTAATTTGAGTAAATTGCTACCAAAGCCAAATAACGTTCCTAGAGCAATGGAATTGGCGTGGCAACAGGGCCAATGTTGCCACGCCACATGTGGGTCCGACTCCACGGAGCATTGGCCACACCAAGCCCTAATTCTTCCACGATACCTTGGCCACGCCAAGCCCTAATTCTTCCACGGCGCCTTGGCCACGCCAAGCCCTAATTCTTCCACGGCGCCAAACCCTAACTTTGGCCACGGAGCCAATTTTTAGTTTTGGCCATGCCGCAACATCACTGGCATACCACTATGCCGCGGCTACTAACATGCCGCTATACCACGGCTACGCCATTGGCATGCCGTTATGCCACGGCTACGCCAATGGCATGCCGCTATGCCATGGATACGCCACTGGCATGCCATTAGCATGTGGCTGACGCCACTTCGCTATACAACAAGATGTGGCCATAATCAATGGCCATCCTTCTTCATGAGATGCAATCTCAGCCATCCAAGTTCGCCACCGAACTGATGGACTTATGGAAACTCTTAGGCGACCAACCGCCTAAACCCAGCGACCATGGCTACGCCAGGCGCCACTTGCACCATCGTGCCACTGGTATGCACAAGTCATGCCGCAATGCCACTGCGCCATTGTCAGGCGCCAACACAAGGTAGCCACAATAAACGTCTACCCTTATTCATAAGATGCGATATCGGCCATCGAAGTTCTCCACCAAACCGGTAAGCTCGCGACAAGTTTTAAGCAACTAGCCAAAACGATCCTAGCATCACATGCTATTTACCTGCTGTGTATGGGGAAAACGGTTTGCTGGCTTTTAGGGAAGTGAAGAGTCGAGCGTGCGGACGAGACTCCTCGACCGAGCAAACTTCTGAACCTCACACAGATGCACTACAAAGGGAGTGCTTAGATTCGAGAGATCAATCTGTAGGACTCCGGCCTAAACCAAGTCAATGGCCGTTCCAGAGTCAATTGGGTCACAAAGAGGGAGATGGGTTGGTGTGTAGGAGGGAAGCTGATAATTGTGTGGGATCAATGATGATCAAGGATTGTGGATATGTTGTGGGTTTCTGCAAATAATATATAAGTTCGAATGATTGAGAGAGTGTTTCTCACACGATGATTCTTGGTTAGACGATGGATTGTCTGTTCAATATCTCGTGGATTTTCTGTGCGTTTGTTCTCCTTGTTTCAATCACGGATTCGAGGACTTATTTATATTGTCAGAGTAATGAACACATTGATCCCTGTAAGTATGACGGTTTCTTGAAAGAAAGAGTGGGAAAGTGGGAGATCGTGGTAAAGTCAGTTCCGTGTCGTGTGGAGGCTTGACTGATCGTGCACCCACTACTTTGCTAACTCCTTCAACCGATTGCACAACTTACTCACATTTCTCGTCGTGGATGAACACACGTGCCGTAGGCCGCCAGACCAAAACCCTAAGTGATATCCCCCATATGTGACGTGATTGATGTCTCACGAATCGTGGAGTCTGCAAGACAAACGTGTATTTAATGAGTCAATTGTTGACTGATTAGACAGTTGTTTATGGGTGAAAACTATTTCTGCCGGTTTTGGTAATTTGGGGTGTGTGGATGAGAAATGAATCTAAACCCTAAACAAATGCACTGCACCGGAGTGCTTGTAGATTCGAGAAATCAATCTGTGCAAATCCGGCCTAAACCAAGAAATGGCCGTTCCAGACTTGTTTCGGTCACAAAGTGAAGGAGATGTGGTTGATCTTAGGGAGGTAAGCGAAGAAGGTGTTGAGATTGTGAAGGTGTTGGCTATGTATGACTTGTATCAGAAAGTTGAACTGGCTTGCAGGATGTAAGCTATCGATTCTGGTGTTTGAATACAATTGTATCAACACTTGCCTCTGTTGTCTTGTCTTGTTCCTTTTTGGAAAATAGGGAGGAGAACCTATTTATACAAGTCTTTAAGCCTAACCCTCGTATCTCGTGGGAAGTGGAGAAAGTGGAGTGATGGAGTAGTGGAGTTGTGTGTTGGTGTCACACGACTAGTCTTGCCCACTTCTCCCATCATCACTAACCGTCCATGACTTCGTGACACGTTCTTGTGATGGCGCGTTGTGCGCTTCACGCTGTAAACCGCCAGACCAATACCCCAGTATGTATCCCCCATTTTGTGACATGATTGATGTCTCGAGTGTGTGGATCATGGGACCCACAGAAAGTAGCATGTAATGCTAGATTAAATAACTAAGTTATTTAGGAAGTCGATACTTGTGAAGTATCGTGTGTATTCTATGCAGTACCGCATCGAGTATATTCAGCATGTATGAAGCATCGCTGTTTGAGCGTCTCAAAATAGCCTCATGTCCAGCCTACTTCATGTGATGGTTTGGAGGTTGCGCTCCTCCCTTAGCCGACCACATGGTATGGTAAAGTGACGGGTGGTGATCACCATGACGCCTCAATGACCAATTAACTCCTGACCAGGGCTATATAACCAAGCCGGTGAAGTTGGACGGACGAGATGATCTTTGAGACACTCATATGCGACCGTTAGTGGAATTAGGGTTTTTGAAGAGGTGCGCAAGCATCACTCTTCAGCTTGGTCGAATCCAAGCTTGGGATACGATTTTGGCAGGGTCGATCGTGCATGTGTGTAGACGGCATAACGGTGTAGGCGCCCATACCTCATTGTCTCGTGAAAGTGTGATCTGGGACACTCAATTTGTCCGGCGAAGTTGAGTGGTCGAGATCAATTTGTGACAGAAATCTGGTGCCGCAAAAGCCGCGCTTCATGCCAACTTCGGGCGCGCATTTCAAGACGACCAAGCTTGGTCGGTCTTGGCCGATTAGTCTGGTATACAGACGGAGAGCTGGTGTACACGTCCATACCTTAATATCCTATAGATTCGTGATCTAAGCCACTCAATTTGTCCGTCAAAGTTGAGTGGTCGAGATTAGTTTGCAATTGGGAGGTGTGACCACGCTAGTTTGGGCGTGCGAATTGGAACAACCAGGCATGGTATGCCTTGGCCGATCAGGTATGGAGATAGATGGGCCCACGGTGGTCATGTTGATACGCACCGAACCTGCTTAGTCTAATCCTGGACCCTTCATTCGTGCAGGAGAAAATGGACGCTCGTGATGTTCAAACCCTAATTAGGATTTCACCGGCCGTGCGTCATGCCTTGTTTGGGCGCACGAACTGGAATGACCAACTATAGTCGGTCCTGACAGATCGGTCATGTATGTAGGCGGGCCCACGATGTTTGTATTGACATTCTCTGGGCCCTTTGAATCTACATTTACACCCTCCATCTATGCCTGCGAAGATGGATGGTTGAGACTGTTTTGCGACACATGTAATGTGCCTCAAACCCTAATTTAGGGTTTTTCGTCCATACTGCTTTGGCTTGGAAGGTTTATGTCCCAGAAATATAATTGAATAACTTAAATATGTGCCTTAATCTGGGACGTCTTTTATGTGTTCAAACTGTAAATCTCCGTCCAAATAGAAAAACACCATTGTCCCTTATAATATAGATGTGAAGTCTCTTTCATTAATTTTTGATTGTTCATTATTTTTAGCATGATTAGCTTTCTGTTTTAATAATTCTAATATATAGTTTTGGGTTCTCTTGATTGAGTCAGATATGTTCAAAGAAGAAGAATAATGTTCGATGAAAATCCAGTTTATCTTATGGTTTAGACTTTTTCTTTATTTTGTTCACAAAGGTACATTTTTAGAGTTTTGGGTGCTCAAAATTAGTGGTTTATGTTTGCAATGAAAAAGGATATCACTTTTAATATACTGCTTTTATGATCTGGATTTTTTGGCCAGAAATTTGTATATACGCCAAGCTGTGTTGCTCCTCAACTTGGACACATAATTTCTTTTTTACATTCATCAAATTTGGCAATCTAAGTTGGCCTTAGACACATAATTTTATCTTTGCATTCATTGCAAAAGTAGGTACTGAAAAACTTAGTGAGCATATTTTATGTTATTGCAATAATTAACTTTGATTTATGGCTTGTTTAAGTTTCTGATTCGGGTAATGAAGTACACTGACAAAATGGAAAACAAGTTGTGATCACAACTTCTCTATACTCGAAAGGAAGTTCCCAATTGTTCTAAGATGATATTAACAAAGATCATTGATTTTTTACGGGGGTTGTATTCCTGTATCTTGATTATTCCTTACTTGTTAGGCTTTGCGAAAGCTCTATGTCATAGAAAATAGAGCATAAGTTACGACATTTAAGAGCTTTACCTTATAAGTTAAAAGGGTGGATTACTTTATGCAATTGAATATATCACTTCTTTGTTCACATGCCTTAATCTACTACAAACGAGACTACTGTTTTCTAACAAACAATATTCTAAGTTACGTTATACATTAGAATGGAAATATGCTAACAACGACATTTGCAAACATTATAGGATCGAGGTTAACGGAATCGACAAGGTATTCATCAACAGGATTCAGTGGACTAATTTACCTTTTTACATTAGCAGATCAATTTAGCAACCCAAATAACAATATCCGTATATACTTTAGGACTTGAGCATTCCGCGCAGATACGTTAAAGATGTGTCCGCATCCCACAAAATACCACAGGTAACACTCTACGTATGAACTGATATTTACTTCTCTTATTATTATTTTGTTTTTGTTTAGTCAAGTTCATTTTTCTAATGTGGTTTTGTATTAGTGAGTATTGCAGTATAACTATCACTGGATGCAGCATATGATGCACGACAGGTATGACTTTCATTACGGTTTACATTATTTTTGAATCCCTCTTCGTAAAATAAATTTACAAAGTGGGAGCATGCCGGCGTGACTATATATTGTCATGCCTTGGATAAAATGTCATCTCTTTGATTGGATATTTTTTATTTGTTCATCGGCTCCAAGCCAGTAGGTGTTAGGTGTTCAAGTGTTAGGTAAGTAACTACATCGGTAAGTATTTCAAGTGTTAGGTGTTAGACAATTAGCACCGTCAATAAGAATGTGCGATATCGGAACCATAGAAGGAATTATAGTTTGGAGAAACACTTTGTGTGAGAAAGTGGAATTCTTCATTTACTCTTGATGGTCATTTGGATAAGTACTTAGCCAAATCCAGGGCACGGTAAGCTTACAATATAATTGTGTTATGGAGGTACGTTGTGAATGCGATTAGAGTAGAAAATTGATTAATGAGTATTGGTAGTTTACTTTAGTAGCATCACTGAGAGCTCTATTAGTTTTAGTTTGACTTGCAAGGTTTACAATATAAAGATATGCTGCGTAGATAGAGTTTAAGCTGATGTTTCTCATCTACTTTTTAGATGACCAACTACATATTAGACCACCTTACATTTTAGTACATAGTACTAATGTCAAACCACTACCAGAGTAAATGGCTTGGATGACATGGCTTACCCACTTCTATAAGGTGTCTCCTGAAATAGTAGATAGTAGTTGAATATCTACCCGTCTGGTATATGCGGTTATGATATTTTAGCAAATCATCTACAAATTTGATAATTTGAAAAAAGAAATAAACTTACCAAAACTTGCAGGATAGTGCTCTTGCTGCAGTTGTTACAAAGAAAATATTGTATTTTCTTATCACCTTAACCAAGTTCAATCTGAGGAAGCTCGATACTCCCAGCTTCACTGTGTCCAAGATCCCAATTCATAGATAAACACTTGCTTCCAATCATGATTGAACCGGACTCTGACGATAAACAACCATCCAAGCGGAAGTGTACCACGGACTCCAGTAATGACGTCCATGAGGTTTCTAAAACAGAGGATACAGAGTCCAGTGATGATGTCCATGAGATTTATGAAACAGAGGATTGATGCGCAGTTTTCCAATAAGAATTTCACACACTATGAAATTTGAATAACACATTGCTAGTTTGTTCTTTTCATTTTTTTTATGTGGTAGTCTGATTATTTAGGACAACATATATGTTACGCTGCCATGTTTCTTAATGTACCCATTGTGAAGCCACTATCATCCATATATTAGAGTCCAATTATTCTGTCAGTTGTATAATGTTATTTCCTTAATTCATCTTTTCATGGTTATTAACAGAATCTACATTTTCAACTCCACTAAACACCAGATCACATATATTTGTTATGTTCTTCATTTACTACTCCTAAGTACACAGACAAAGAAGTTTAAGAAAATATTTTAATCAAATAACCCAAAAAAACAATCTTGCCGAGAGAAAAAAAGAAAAGTATGTACAGAAATGCAATAATTAGGAAAAACTACTGTAATCCAACTTAGAACTAAAACTTAGGCTGAGGTGCAAGATTCAACTTTCTTTTTGAATCCACGTCACCAAAAACTAACGCCCAGCCGTAGTGGGGATCCAAGATTCTACGTCCATACGCGGTTTTAAACTGCGTGGCACGCAATTAGAAACAATGCATCATTTATCAACCATTAGATCTCCAATACGACTAGGAATCCAACGGTCTACTTGGTACTGCGTTTCTTGCTTTTTCCACACGCAGTTTCAAACCGCGCGCTTGGATTACTTCCATCTTGGATCCAAGCCACACGCAGTACTCTCTCGGAATCATGACAACTGTAGCACTAAAAACGACACTTCTACAGGGCAAAATCTTGGATCTTGGAGATGGTTAGACCCAGCCTGAGTAATGTGAGTAGTAAAACTGCAATCCAACTTATTCCAAAACATGGTAAACAGTACTATTTGCAAAATCAATTGCGTCATACTACTATCACCGTGCGATGAGGGGTTTATATGGCTTAGAAAATAAAAGGGACGGGGCGAAGCCGAGCCGAGCCACACCAAATTAAAAATGCATCGCAACGTTGCGAGGGCGAAGCCGCGCGACATCAAATCAAAAATGCATCGGGATGGGGCGAGGCGAAGCCGAGCCACACAAAATTAAAAATGCATTGTGACGAGGCGAGGCAAAGCCGAGCCACACCAAATCAAAAGGCATCGAAACGTTGCAAGGAAAAGCCGCGCGACATCAAATTACAAATGCATCGGGATGGGGGATGCGCGAGCCACGCCAAATTAAAAATACATCGCAACGAGGCGGGGCGAAGCCAAGCCGCACCAAATCAAAAATGCATCACGACAGGGCAGGACGAAGCCCCGCGATGCCAAATTAAAAATGCACAACGGGGCGAGGCTAAGCCGCATCACACCAAATCAAAAATATGATTAAACCAAATAAAAAATATGATTAAAATAAAAAGATGCCCGATGCATAGCAAATCAAAGAGCATGCATTGGGACGGGGCGAGGCGAATCCAAACCACACCAAATCAAAAATCCTAAGCAACGGAAACCAAATAAAAATGCTCGACTGGGCGAGACGAAATCACATCACACCAGACCAAAAATATGGGTTTTCGGGCCTGCCCGGTGCGTAGCACAGGCACAAAATCTAGTTTAATTTGTAATAATTCTTATCGCACTCAAAGGACCAAAGTCACGCCGTTGTATTGTAACAAGAAGTGTTAAAATGTGATTGATATTTAAAGTGTTTGTATTTGTTTTGTAATTAGTCAATAATATATTAATAATTTCAATAAAATTAGTGGATTTCGTACTTATAATCTATAACTATTATTGAGCCTCCAAACTAGGAATTACTCTTTAAAACAATAATACATTACTATTGTTATATTATATCACTTAAATATAAAATAATAATTTATTATATTATCGATAATATAATAACTCTCTAAAATAATAAATTTTCTTTGTCTCAAGTCTATCGTTAATAATATGGTTTCAGGAAAATTCTCTCTGATGTGGTTAAAAGCTGAACAAAGCTCTCTTCTTAGAGCTTCTGGCCTGGGCCCACAAGATAATATTTAGACCAATAAAATCTTTTTAGAAAATTTAGACCAATAGGAAATAAGAGCTTCTGGCCCACCATAAAATAAGTAAAAAAAAAATAATACCTTAAATAAAAAAATCTTACCGGACCCACCGAAAATAATTCCTTAAGTTAAAAAAAAATAATACCCTAAGTTAAAAAAAAATAGCCCTCACGGTTAAGGTAGTTTTTTTTTCTTTTCTACCTGTTTATTAAAATAGGGAATTCTTCACGTGCAAAAATAAAATATAGTCCCTCCATCCCAAATTAGATGAGCTAGTTGTAGTTTGCACAATTTTTAAGGCAAGGAGGAAAGGGGAGCAATGTAGTTAATCTCGGCCGAGATACCGCCGATAATATCGGTTTCGGTGTTTCACCGAGATGCCGATATTGCCGGTATTGGCCGATATTTCGCCGATATTGGCCGATATTTTCCCGGTATTCACCGAAATATCGTGTCTCGGTACTCGACCGATATTCACCGAAATCCGATATTAACTACATTGAAGGGGAGTATGTTTAAGTGTTTTTTACACTTATATCCGTATGGGTACTAACAAGTAAAACTTAGAAATGATTTATCTCTTAAACTATACCACATTTTTTTCGTAAACTTTATACCGTTGAAAAGCATTTTAAAACACTTACTTAACGAATGTAAACATGACTATCAATTTATACATATTTCTTATGGTAACAATAATCAATTAAAAGGGTAGTTTTAAAAATATCTCCTTGATTAGAGAAACAGCTCATCTATTTATGAGACAAAATTTAATACCAACTAGCTCATCTAATTTGGGACGGAGGGAGTATCTAGAATAAAATAAAAAAATTCACGGGTAAAAGAAAAACATATTTTTTCAAGCGTCTGAAAAATTGTCTAGCCAGTAATGATGCTAGTAGTGGTTTTGGTAGTTTTATCTTTCGTAGACTAGGTGTTGCTATTCAAAGAGGAGTTGGAGCCCAGCTTGTTTCTAGGCTTCCATCCAAGAGCTTTATTTAATTATTATTATTGTATCACATCATTTTCCTTCATGGGTATTTTTTTTTTATCTTTCTACCCTTATATTAATTTATTCCCTTGGAGGAATAAAATATATGTTGAGTTAAAAAAAAAAAAAACTTAACGGGTAAAAGAAAAATACTTCGCGGATAAAAAAAAATATCTTGAGTACAAAAAATACTTCACGGGTAAAAAAGAATCTATCTTTATTTTACGGGTAGAAAAAATATTTAAAAAAATCAAACGATGAACCATAAGCCTATTTTTATCCCGGCGAGATTGGGGTATACTCAAACTAATTGGGGTATACCCAATAAGACAAAATCTGGTCATTATGAAGTAAAACCAAGCCACCCCTTAACCTTGTATTTTCAAAATGGCAAAATTGCCCTCGTTTAATTAACACTAAAATTATGATTAGATTAATTAATTGAGTTTAGATTAAAATTTTGAAATTATGAATTCAGTAGATTAACCTTTTGATCCGTCATATGAGTTCGATTCGATCTAAAAATTTTGGTTTTGAAAATGCATAAAGCCGGCAAGGTCTGGTTTGAATAATCTTCCGACCAAACATACGCCGGAAGATTCAACTTTGAATAAGCTGCCGATCGCTCTTCCGCCGGAAGGTTCAACTTTGAATAAGCTGCCGACCATTTATCCGCCGGAATGGTCCTAGGATGAAGAACACGCCGACTATCTTGGGCAGCAATCTTGCGGCCGGCATGTAAATATTTCCTACCCTTCCGGCTATATTAATCTCGGCATGAAAAACAAATACAACATTGCCGGCTGACATAATATGGAAGATGTAATTTACTTTATTCATTCAATTTTGGTTACTACATTGATTGAAACATAAAACCTAATCCTTGTCGACGGAAAAACGAATGCACTTAGCATGTGCATCAAGCCTTTGAACCCCTAGGCGACCCTATTGGACGAGTTATAGTCTCGTGAGGGTTTACATAGAGGTCTACCCACAAAACCTATACTAAAACTTCTAAAGCCATCAATCTTCCTCCTCCGAAGACGATACACCCTCCATCATCTCAGGGGCATACTCCGGGATTTTGGATTCCATGAATTGATAGCTTGCATCGAATGCGAATGCTTCCCCCTTTTCCTCCAAGTAGCGCGCTTTCACGACTTCGTGCTACAAAAACACAAAAACAAACTTATATTTGTTAGTGGTGTTTCATTGGAAGATCAAACAACATGGATCACGTAAAATAAACCACAAAAATACTTACAAATTGTTCAATGGACAAGTTAAAGTGGGGAGCGTTGAAAATTGGTTTTTGGATAGCTAAATAGGCAAGTATCGCATTTTCAATAACTATGTGCCTATCGTGCACTTGTTGAACACTTCTTGAGTTAGGATTCCCACACTCTTGGCTAAAAGTGTTGTGAACCCTAGCCCAAAAGGTTGTGGAATCCACCCTTACGGAGGACTGCCTTCGAACTCTAGTCTCCGCATACCAAGCTTTGGTGATTGCCAAATCTTCATTAGAATCAAATGAAGCCATTTCTTGTGTGTAGAGAGCTATTGGGTGAGTTAGATGGAGTGTGTGATGATATGAGCTTTGGAGAGTATATGCAAATAGTTGTGTGTTGTTTTGTGGAGATAAGTAGTGCATTTATAGGATGGTGCCCAAATTTGGCCGTTATAGTGTCCAAGTACAAGTGAATCAATGCAATTGTACTTGCAAAAATTTGAATTTTGAACACGCCGGCAGGGTCGTAAATTTGCTACAATGCCGGGGTCCCAAAACAGCCGGAAATGTATGGGTTCATTAGCATGCCTAAGCAAAATACCGCCGGCATTTTCCTGTTTTGTTTCCCTCCCGACCTTACATGATTCTAGGCATCAGAAGAATGGTTTTTTTTCAATATATGGCCGGCAGGGTCTCTATTTTAGTACCCTTCCGGCTACACGAACGCCGGCTTGGTAGGAATGGTATTACCTTGCCGGCCCTGGTAACTACACAGTTTTTTGTTGACAGGGCCGGCAGTCTGTCATTTCACAACCTTGCCGGCCCTGGTAATTCCCCAATTTTTGTTGACAGGGCCGGCAATGTGTCATTTCACAACCTTGCCGGCCCTGGTAATTCCCCAATTTTTGTTGACAGGGCCGGCAATTTGTCATTTCACAACCTTGCTCTGCAGGACAGCCCGCCGAGGGTAGCTTAAAAAAGCATGCCTAAGAAATGTATTGACACTTTATATAGCTAAACAAACCATTCATTCATCCAACATTTTTTGTCCAAAATACGAAACATGTCCCATAAACCGTTAACTTAAACATTTGTCCACACCATTAACTTAAACATTTGTCCACCACAACATAAAAAAATGAACTAGGAAAGAATTCATTGGCCACGACCACGAGCACGACCACGACCACGGCCCCGTTTAGGAACACTACCTTCACCACCACGACCACTGCTGCTACCTTCACCACCACGACCACTGCTGATACCTTCACCACCAGGAGCACTACGAGTCCTCTTTTTATCAGCCTTTGTCTTGGCTTGTGCATCCTTAATAGCTTTTTCTTCCGCCTTTACTTGAGCTTGAAGTTGCTTGAACAATAGATGGGCATCCTCATTGTCAACATTGCAAGCATAGTCAATGTGCTTGCTTTGCACAGGTTCTCCTCTATCTTTCGCGCAACATAAAACCCTGACAAAGGTCTTCAACTGATCCTTCTATATTCAATTAAACAATAAACAATTAATAGAATGATTCGGTAATGCAATCAATCTTAAAATAGTAAGAGCAACTCTAAAAATACTTACAAATATCTTAAGCATTGTTGTTGGGTCTTTCGATTCCATCTTCTTCTTACGAGCCGCTTCTTCGGAGTCATTGGCCTAATCACAGTAGGACGAGCCCAACCCAAGTACCACGCCATGTATTTCTCAGTAGCTTCATGACCGGTGGTCACCTCGTCCAAAAGACTCACATCGATGTTACGGCCCCGTCTATTGTCCCAATGTTCTTGAGTTGGCGCTGGATCGTAAGAGACGTTAATAGTTTTTTGGGAGGTGGTGCAGTTATCCCGGTTCACGGTAAAGAACGGTTCTTCATCGAAATGAGGTTCTTCTTGGACGTAACCCAATTGTCGCATTACCCGATGTGGATCGTACATTGAAAATCCTTCAAACACAGTCATCAAGGGTCCATAGTATAATGCAACAACTTCATTTCTCCTTGGGATTAAACCTTGATTTCTATCCTCCCGATACGGATCAAATATCACCTCTTCCGCAGTCAAATTGTCGATGGCGGCTCGGAGTTTCATAAGATTTTGCGGCATTTCCTTATCCTGAGTACCCTTAAAACTGTACCTTTGAGCTCTTGGCAAATGTAACGGAACACTGTTATCCACTTTGACGTAAGAGTTGTCTTTGAACAAAGAAGGAAAGCGTTCATATATCCAAACCTTTGCAAAAAGAAAAAAAAAGTTTAGTAAGAACCCTGATCTTTTGAGATTTGCAAATATAAATGTTTTAAACAATAAAATTACCTGGAAGAGACATGTGTTTCCGTTAACTTGCTTAGTGAGTGCCCTAGAAGATTTTGTCAACTCATTATTCAAGAAGGCAACCACCGCAGTACCCCAAAAGAAGACCCACGCATCTCATGTAAGGGATCCAATAGTTGCAAGTAACCGGCCTCGACTTGGTTTCCTGAATCGTCGGGAAGATACATCTGCCCAGTGGTGTATAGCAAATAAGCGGCCGCGGTAGCATTGATTCGCACCGGGTGCACCATTCCTTCACTATCAAGGATTTCCTGAGTCTTCCATAGTTTGTCCCTCAACTTCTTCACATTAAACTTCTTAATTAGTCGACCATCCTTCTTGTCAAGAACATCATCCGTCTGAACCTGACTCCAACCGAACAGTTTCTTGCTCAATTCGTAAATCTTCTCGAAAGAAATGGCATTATCGAATCCCTCTAGGATCAAGTTTCCATCAACCTCGGGGCCTAGAATTTGTTGAGCATCATCGGGAGTTATCGCCATCTCACCGAATGGGAATAACATAGTATCGGTCTCTCCATAGAACCGCTCACAGAATGCAGAGATGGTAACTTTATCATGATTAATATTCGAACTCTCCACCGCAGGCAACAACCCAGAGTTCCTCACAATCACTTTCACCTCCTCACATTCCAAGCCAAGATTCCAAGTATGCATCACTGAACACGAAGCTTGGCGCCTCATGAGACGGATGGCATGCTTGTGATCCTAAATACCAAAAAATAGAAAATGAAAAGAAATACAAACACTTGATGCAAATTTAATTAAGATAGTTACACACTTGAATAAATAACAAAGACGGATTAAGATTACTTACGATAGTATTATGGACCGTACATGCCCATGAGTGTTTGTATCCAAAAAGAACAGCTCCACCATCTGCTGGGGTCCCTTTTGGAGGCTCACCTTCTTTCAGTGCAACCATCAAGTGTTTGGGAGGCATGTGAGAATCAGCCGGTTTAGTGATCACCCTCTTCTTCGTTCCGGTTGAAGTTGAAGCCGAAGCTTCGGTGGCTTGAACAACAGCTAGAGTTTGTTCTCCTTCTCCATCTCCATCTCCTTCTTCTTCTTGTTCCTCTTCCTCTTCAACAATTTCATCTTCGATGATATTCTTACCTTTATCTCCATTACCATCATCATCATCACCATCATCATTACCTCCTCCAGCCTCATGCATGTCTTGATCACCACCATCATCATCATCATCATGGTTACCTCCTCCAGCAGCCGGATTGGTTTCATCAACATCATCATCATCACCTCTTCTACCAGATGGAATTGATTGGTCTTCATCTGGAGTCTCGTCTGAATCATTGGGTTCAGATAATGGTTCTAAGACCTTTGTCGTTCCGGGCACAACATACACCCCTCGATGTTTTGAAGACAATAGTTTATCACCAACACGAGGAGGGTTTGAAGGAGGACTAAGAGATGCTTTCAGAGCTGCTTTCTTCTTTGCCATTCGCAATCTGAACAAGAACAATTCAGAAAAAAAACATTACAGGCCGGCAGGTTAGATATATTCAACATATCCGGCGGAACAATAGCCGGTAAGGTCGACCAAAAGATGAGTGCCGGCTAAACAACGCCGGCATTGTATCATCAAAATAGCCTTCCGGCGCACAAAAAAAACAAGAAATTTTCACTATACAGGTCGGCAAGGTCCATTACACATACATTTCCGGCTGAAAAAACTCCGGCATGTTTTTATATAACTACCCTTCCGGGTTTAAAAACTCTAGGCATCAGGAAACATTCAACAGAAGTAGCCGGAAGGGTAAAAAACAAAAACTTGCCGGCTTCATTAAAAGATAATGACGCCGGCAATGTATACAGTTGAATAACCTGCCGGCCCTGCTAGTAGCAGTTACAGAAACCATAAAGCCGGCAAGTTCTTCAACCTTATACCCTTCCGGCCAGACCCTAACTATGAAATCCCGGAAAGGTCGATAACCAAAAACCTTGCCGGCGCCGTAACTACCAATTCACAAATTCGATTTTTCTGACCTAATTTGACATGCAAACATGAAATTGAAGTACTAGAGTGAGTTTAAGTGTGCCCTTACTTTCTTAAGCGCACCATTTCACGTGTTTCAGCGGGTTCAATTCCTTCTTCTTCAACCGTTTTTCTCTTCACTTTCTTAGCAACCAAATTTGCAATTCCGGGTTATACTCATTGGGTTTTCGATTAGATTGTTTCATACGAGTTGCCTCCTTCCGTGGTGGATCCATTGATGAAGATTAATCGGAGTT
This sequence comes from Papaver armeniacum, assembly GCA_023531295.1. Classification (NCBI taxonomy): domain Eukaryota; kingdom Viridiplantae; phylum Streptophyta; class Magnoliopsida; order Ranunculales; family Papaveraceae; genus Papaver; species Papaver armeniacum. The sequence continues at coordinate 109,949 of JAJJWW010014984.1, read as the reverse complement.
TTCGAATCGACGATTTTAACAAATTGATCGACGAGTTTTGGTGGTGGTGGGGTGATGGAGCCGGTAAGGTAAGGTTGTGGAGGAGAAGAAGAAGAGAAGAAGATGTAATGAAGAAAGAAAACTGATTTTGGTAGTAATTAGAGTTATAATGAAAAAGGGTAATTTTGTAACTTTACCCATTGACCTCCCCCTTTGCCCTTAAAAAAGAGTCCCTATAAAATTGGGTATACCCCAATTAGTTTGAGTATACCCCAATCTCGCCAGGATTTTTATTCACCAATACGTACTTTTCTCTACAAAATATTTAGGACCGTGCAACAACTATATATATCCCAAATTTTATTTTTGTACCCAAAAATGACAACCTCAATAAAACATACATATTTTTTGCAAATATCTGGGCCCCTGCAGTGCTCAGGCGCCGTCACACCTAGTTTTATAGAAGTTATAATAATATACTCATTTTCCAAACAACTCCACCACCACCAACTCACGGGATAATATTCCAATTAATCTTGGGTAAAACATCTCCAATGGAACCCATTAGTTGCTTACTGAATTCTTCGTCATTCCTCGCGAAAAGTGGTATGTGTTTTGGTACAATCATATTCTTCTCGGTACTCTTGATACATCAAAGCATTAAACACACAAACAGTATCTATATTAAACGTATAAACGCATAACAACAAAAACTATTTTCACAGTATCTATATTAAACGTATAAACTATCTTCACGGGATAATATTCTCAGCTTGTTGCTAGGCTTCCGACACGCCCGGTGTAACTATTGACTTGATTTTCTTTTCTAATAAATGCCCTCGGCGGCCTGTTAAAAAAAAAATAAAAAAAAACTAGATCAATTAGAAACCCATTTCACAAATCATTGGAATCAAACCTCAATCCAAAGCGAAACAAATCAAAACAAAAAATTAGATAATAGAATAATTAATAAAGGTTGGATTACAAAGAACATGATAATGAGTTCATATCACAATAACAATATACATTTATGATCTACTGATCTTCGTCGTCAATAGTGGTAGTCCTTAAAATTCAGATTTAAGATCGAGCATTGATAAAAAGTTATATTCTTTATTTTGGATTATAGAAATATAAAATCTATTTAGAATTTTATTATCGTGAATGTTTTTTTATTTTTTTTATTTTGGTTTCTGCTACTCCCATCGATGTTCATCCTTCTTTAGTGTGACACTGGTGGAGTTAAATTGACTGGGGAGAAGAAACGTCGACTATTGTTTGGGTATCAGGTGTAATTGGTAAGGTTAATTTGATCTGATTCAGAATATAGGTCCTGATTAGTGAGTAGACCACGATTTATGCTCTCATCGGATCGCTTTTTGCTCTCTCTTTAACAAAATAATAAAAAAGTACTACCCGGAGTCTAGGATAAAAACGTGTCATTACTAAACTAGCCTTGTAAGGCCCATTCATATGCACATGTCAAATAATATAGTTTGTCGTTTTTGCACCCACTATGAGTATGGCAAAGTGGCAAAGGTATGTGGCAAAGTGTCGATTATACCACTTAGGCATACGTGACAGAAACTCTGGCGAGCGATAGAAAGTCCATCGCTCGAAGGTCTCAACAGCGCTCGATGGTCAATATAGTGCCAAACGTTAGTCTTGCTATCGCTCGTTGGTATGATCATCGTTCGGCAGTTCATCATCTAACGGCCAGGAATTCACCCTCTATAAATACTCAACTTCAAATTTATTTATACTCACACCATCTCAACTTCAAATTCATATTGCTAGTGCTCACTACACAAAAGTGGCTAGTGCTCGCTTCACTCGAGAAGAAGATGTTTCTCCAATTCGATGTTGGATATCAGTTGCAGGAGATAGAGATTTCAATTTAGCTACTTTTAATTTATGGGATATTGTGTTTAAAAATTTTATGACGTTAAGTCATGTAAATTCAAGAAAAACAAATGAATGTCTTCAAGAAAGATATGCTTCATCAATAACGAAGCGAGAAAGTACATGCAAATTTTGTGGATGATAAAAGGGGATCATCCTGAGTTGTGCATCGATGAACTACAAATTAGAGCTTGAAAAAGCGGGGGTATAACAACCACACCCAATATTTCGTTTGGCAATCTGTATGGACCAAACTCCAATATAATTCCAAGAGAATCAACTAGACAGTCAAACTCAATCAAGGAAATATATCCAAGAGTTATATATCTATTTCTCAATACGATCTGCAATCAAACTGATAGAAATCTATGAGCCCAATTGATACGAGAAATAACTTGGACGGTATCAAAGACCAGCGTCCAAGTGCCAATCAATTTCTATCCAACAAACAAAGGTCGGATTTACCAATTGATTGAACTACGCACAACCTCTGATATTTCAATTATATAAACAAATATAATGTGGAAAAGAAATAACACATACACCAAAAGTTTTGTTAACGAGGAAACTGCAAATGCAGAAAAACCTCGGGACCTAGTCCAGTTTTGAACACCACACTGTATTAAGCCGCTACAGACACTAACCTACTACAAGTTAACTTCGGACTGGAATGTAGTTGAGCCCTAACCAAGTCTTACATCGATTAAGGTAAAATCATGTTCCTTACGCCTCTGAATCCCAGCAAGACTCTACGCACTTGATTCCCTTAGCTGATCTCACCCACAACTAAGAGTTGCTACGACCCTGTTGATGGTGATTTTTAGCTCAGGGTTGAAATCGTAAAACCTTGCATCTGATGTGACGTCACTCTGTAAGGAAACGGTGCCGTGAGTGCTAACCTCTCCACCGACATATTTATTGAGTCGTTCAATATATTTACATGAAATTTATCCAGACTGCCGAATGTAGCAACCATCCCAGATGTTCTGTAAATTTCGGCGCCTCGCCTATATTCACCGAATGTAGTTCCTTTGAATGCCTTCTATGCTATGTTCTCCGGCTGAACCCTTAATGTTGATATAGCATGACGATTTGTGTTCACTCGCAGCAGAGCAGCACGAATTTCCAAGTATCAAGGATAAGGTCTTTGCATAAGGTATTCAATCAGAAAAACATGCCTTTGCTCTCGGCAATGAACTTAAAAGAACTCTATGTCAACACATAGAATTCAATCAATTGACCTGACTAACTTGCAGAAGTTAGGGTTTTTGCGCCTCGCGCAGTATATCAGACCTTGCTTGTCGAAATTAAACCTAGGCAAACTAGGTAATTAATCCGCCATGGATTAGCAGGTGCAAAGCCTTGCTTAGAATCAGAAAACAGGGAGCCGCAGCAGCAAAGGGAGGCGTGGCCATGCCTCAGGCCAACTGGCGCCACTTGCCATTGGCCACGCCCCTTCCTAAACCAGCCCTATTTCTCTCGACCAATCGTATCGCCTCAAATTAGCAACGCGCACATAAGTTGTGACTGGGCCCATACTCGCCGGCCCCACTTCCCATCGACCAATCAGGTCGCTCTAAAGCCGCCACACTCTCACCAGAAGTGTAGCCACGCCCATGCTTGGCCTGCCCCTTTCCTCGGCCAATCAAGTCGCTCTAAACTTACCACCATACATTAAAGGCCAAACGCACCCTGCCGCGCCACCATACTAACTGGCAAGCCAAACGCGCCTTACCACAACAACATATTGATCGGCATGCCAACATGCCACTCTGCCGTGGTAGCATGCCACTTTAGCCTTGGCCACGTCGCCAAGCCCTAATTCTTACCACGACGCCAAATCCTAGCCTTGGCCACGCTGCCAAGCCCTAATTCTTACCATGGCGCCAAATCCTAGCTTTGGCCACGCCGCCAAGCCCTAATTCTTACCACGACGCCAAATCCTAGCCTTGGCCACGCCGCCAAGCCCTAATTCTTACCACGACGCAAAATCCTAGCCTTGGCCACGCCGCCAAGCCCTAATTCTTACCATGACGCAAAATCCTAGCCTTGGCCACGCCGCCAAGCCCTAATTCTTACCACGACGCCAAATCCTAGCCTTGGCCACGCCGCCAAGCCCTAATTCTTACCACGACGCCAAATCCTAGCCTTGGCCACGCCGCCAAGCCCCAATTTTGGCCACAGAGCCAAACCTTAGCTTTGGCCATGCTACAATGCCACGGGCGTGGCCATGCCACAGCACCACTGGCATGCCGCCATGCCACGGCTACTGGCATGCCGCTATGCCACGCCACTGGCATGCCGCTATGCCATGACTACTGGCATGTCGCTATGCCATGGCTCCACTAGGCGCTACTATGCCAATGGCGCCACTTCGCTATACAACAAGATGCGGCCATAATCAATGGCCACTCTTCCTCATGAGATGCAATCTCAGCCACCCAAGTTCGCCACTGAACTGACGGACTTGCGGCAAGTCCCAGGCAACCCGCTACGCCAGGTGCCACTATGCTAATGGCGCCACTTTGTTACACAACAAAGATGTGGCCATAATCAATGGCAACCCTTCCTCATGAGATGTAATCTCAGCCATTCAAGTTCGCCACCAAACCGACGGACTTGTGGAAAGTTTTAGGCGGCCGACCAAGGCAAGCCTAATAGCATCACATGCTATTTTCCTATGGCAAAGTCTCTTGACTTTGACTTGCCACACATAGCAACCTGCTACACGTTTTCCACGAAAACATTCGAGACAGCAAACATGTCACAAACCGGGGGATACTTATCGGGGTATTGGTCTGGCGGTTTACAGCGTGCGGCATTGATAGGTGTTGTAAAACACTGTAATATCTATCTATTGTTTATGCTTTCTTTGCGAGTTTTCTTGTAAATTATGTATCTTATGTTTGCTTTTGAGTTTATTAGGTACAATGGAGTCATTATGAGCAAAAGAAGGAGAAACCATCTATCTGGAGCGTAAAGGGCACAAAGATCGATTCACAAGCGGGTGATACTTGGAGTCGGCTAAGAATATGCGCAGCAAAGAAGTGAATAGGCGGTCGGTTCCGCGAAACTGACAAGCCAAGTATCACTGTGGTGGCCCATATCGTAAGTGGGGTGCCTGTAGCAATTTCCATCATTACCAAGCCCTAAAAACAAGAGAAGTATTTTTTCTCGTCTCAATCATTTCCGTCTACAATTCAGAGACGCGAGAAGATAAGCAGCAGCTGCTGCTGTTACCACTGAGAGATCAGATCGAGAGAGAAAATCATGAGCAGCGAGAGTTATAATGAGTCTGAGGCTGCCAAGAACAAGGAAAGAAGGAATTGATGATCAAATTGAGAATTACAGACTAGGGTTTGATTCAAATTCAATTGACAGAGAAGATATGATGAAATTCAGAGATAAGAAGAAGGAATAAAAGTTGGGTTTTGGTAGAATCTGCATTTGATTCTAGTTGAAGATGTGCCATGGATGTTACAAGGGTTTGAGGTGATGAACTGAGCTGCATTTAGGGTTTTAAATCGGTTTTGAGAAATTGAGATGAACTAGAAGTTGAAACTGCTGCCACTATTGTTGTTGTTATTAATGAAGTTAGGGTTTTGAATCTGGGGTTGAAATTGAAAATCCTCGGATTTGAATGGAGATGTTGTTAATGGAAGAGAAGATTCTGTGGGTGTTTATGTTCATGGGTCTTTGATAAAAAGGAAAACCAGGGTTTGAAATTGAAGCTGCGAAATGGAAGGAGATGGTGGTTATGAAGCTGATGGGTGTGTATGAGCTGAGAATTGAATTTACAGGGCAGTGAAGATCAGTTCAAGTAGGAGATGCTATGCTGGTGTTCTTGAAGATTACAAGGGTTGTTTTTCATTCTATGGTGAACTTAGGGAGATGTTAGTTGGATGGATTCTTAAGTCAAGGATGAAGAAGCTGTGTAGCAGCTGAGAGTTTAGTGCATTTGGAGATGCAACTGAGATGGTTTGATGCAGTGAATTGAACTGCAGATGATCTTTGGTGAAGCTCATGTCAGTGGTAGTTCTCAAGGGTATAATTGGTTGCAGGGATTGAACTGAAGTTGCAGATGTTGCTGCTGCTGAGATGAATATGAATTGCAAGAGATAGTTGTGGCCTGAGTTAGGTGGTTATGAAAGCTACAGTAGGCAGTTACTGGTGCTGGTATTGAACTGCAGATGGAATACAAGAAGGTGTTGGTTTGTTGCTCATCGGAAGGGCTGTGATGCTATGATGTGCATTACAGGGAAGGCTGAAATGAGATGAATGTTTATGACAGATTATTTTTGCCATGACTCGGCTGTGGACTATGGGGTTGGAACTGGATGTGCAGCTGAGAATAAGAACAAGATCAAGAGGAGCTAAAATTAGAGGTTGCAGGGAATTGGTTTAGAATCTGAGAATGTCTCTGAGGTGATGCTCCTGAATAAATGTATGCCTAGGTTGATGCAGTGGTAGCTACAATGGAATTGAAGCTGGCTTGTGGTGCACTGATGCTGTTGCAGGTCTATGGGGAATGAGGAGATAGAACTGGTGGCATTCGAAATTTCAGATGAGATACCGTGTGTAGGTGATATTGCAAGTATGATTGCATTCGCAGGAATTTATTGTTGAAGCTGCAGTGGAACTGAAGCAGGATTGTGCTGGTATTGAGCTGCAGAGTGTTATTGAAGTAGATTATGGAGCTGTGAATGGACCTTGAGTTGCAGTGGCGAATGAGACTCAAATGCAAGCTCTGGTGATGTTAGCAACAGGTGCAGCTGGAGGTGGGTTCTGGTAGTACTGATGAGAATCAATGGTGGTGCTGAATATGAATATAGTTGCAGGTGGAGTTGTGTGTGTGTTGCAGTTGTGATATAGGAGTAGATGCACAGCCATTGTGGCTGGATGAGAAACAGTGAAGCGCAATCATTACGCAGCACAGCTTTGGCATGTGCAAAAATGGCTTATGCCATGGCAACTCAACCAAGTCAGCCCAGTTAGCTCACCTGAATAGCTGACTCGATTCTGACTCATAACCTAACTGAGTTAGTCAATTGACTCGGTTGACCAGACCGATTTGACCCGTTTGACCGGTGACCGGATGGACTTCGCCGGTCACCTGAACTACTCCTCCGACCACTTTGTCGGCCAACTTCCGGTGGTTGAACCAGTTTTCCGGCGACAGTTTTTGGGGCATATTTTCTATATGGGGTTTTCTCACATATGGGCTTGGAGGACTTCTATCTATTGAATTTTTGAAGATTAGACGTAATTTTGGAAACAAGAGAGCTATTTAAAGGAAAGACTTTTACAACTTTGAGTATCACGTATTATTCTTGGAGCGAAGGAGAGAGCCGCTTTTGTTTACGCTACTAGGGTTTGCTTTTGTTTCATCTTCTTCTATTCAATTAATATTTTTATGATGAACTCCATAGCTATGAGTAGATAATTTAATATTATTGGTCAAGGATGTAGTCCTATTTCTACAACTTGTGCTTGTGTTATGTATTAGTTTTCTCTCTTGATTATCGCTCACATCTCTACTGTTTTAATATCACATGATTGATGTATTGTGATAGGATTAGATGCTTGCTTAGTTAAGTGGCCAATTAACTGAACTTGCATCCTTGTCCATAGCTATTTTAGGGTTTTTCATCGAGCGATAACCCTGAATACAAGTAGCATGATATGATTACGGATTGTAGTGATACACTCTCGTAATCATATGTAGAGTTTGACCATTGTCCGAATTGTTATGCGCAATGTATGACAATTGCATTGATTAGCGTATTTCTGAAACTTAATGCTCCTAGGAATTGAACTTAATTAGCGCAAGGCGTTAGGTTATTCTTTAGGAAGAATTCACATACGCATCTCTAATGTGTGTGTTGATGAACTTAGGAAATTAATAGATTATCTTGCTCTCTTGATACTCTAGGCTTTTGATGATAAAGAGATTAAATTGTAATTCTAATCATGTATGCAAGCACATGTTTAAGATTGAAGATGAATTCCTTGACCAATATCTTTCTCTCATTGATTACTTTCTCCAATTTACTTTGCATTTAATTTACTTCTATTGCTTACATAAAAATCAGAAATCCCCCCAATTGGTTACTTTTAGGAAATTGAATACGTAATAACTACAATTGCCTCTCTGTGGAAACGAACTCTTTCTTATCATATACTTTAGGAAAGTGAAATTATTTTTGACGCATACGACAGCGATCAGGCGTGCAATGCGCCCGTTACAAGAAAGTGTCATGAAGTAGGACAATTAGTGGTGGTGAAAAGTAATGGTGTAAACAATTTATTTCCTTCATCATGGAAGCGTAATGACCGACGGTTACACGAATTCACTTCCCTCATCATGGAAGCATAACGTCTGACGGTTACACGTTACTCTATTCTTCCACCACTCAATTGTTTCCACTTCCTACGAGACCAGGGTACGTTTCAATATGACTTGTATAAATAGGCTTCACCTATTTTCACCAAACAACAAGTTTTGGTCGGCAACAATACAGTATCTAGAAATCACCTGGTAGCTTTCCATTCTTCTAACTAGTTCTACTTCCGATACAAGTCATAAAACAAACCACACCTTCAGAATCAACGATTCTGGTCTCAACAGTCTCTTCGCTTCCCTCCCTAAGACCAACCATTCTCCTTCACTTTGTGACCGAAGCAAGCCTGGAACGGCCATTTCTTGGTTTAGGCCAGGATTGTATAGATTGATCTCTCGAATCAAAAGTACTCCCGTGCAGTGCATTGTTTAGGGTTTAGATTCGTTTTTCACCCACACACCCGAAATTACCAAAATCAGCAGAAACAGTTTTCACCCACAAACAATTGGCGACCACAGTAGGAGATTAATCTCTCGGTTGCAATACCAATTTCCAAATTCCAATTTTATTTTTTCAATCCCAATTTCAAGATGGTAGAGCTCAGGTCCGGGTCAGCAACAAACCCTAAAAACACTAGCGCTGAAATTATTCTCGGTACCAGTGTTCCTTCCAGTAGCGTTAATACGCCACCTATCAACGCCAGCAGCGCGGAGAATGTTCCTTCAGGCATTACACCTTCGGTTACCAGAGCCAGAGCCGCTGCCGCGGAAAACGTTCCTTCAGGTGTCACACCTCCAGTCACCAGAGCCAGGGCCGCTGTTGTCCCCCATCCCCCAAACGTTTCTTCAAACGTGATATCTCCAACCTTCACCAGAGCCGTTGCTACTCCATCAGTACGAGAGACTGGGGGAGCCAGAGTGAGCCGATCCCATATTACCATTGCTGATTTGATGGAAAGACAGAAAGTTCTTGCTAGGGCTCAAAAGGACATGGCTTCGACTCAGAAAGAGGTGCTTCTTTTCCTCAAGACACTAATGGAGCGGCTACCACAGGAACCGCGCCAACCAGAGCCAACGAGGAACACCTTCAATACTCCTGGCGCTGATGCCTCAGCAAGTCGCACCTTTGTAGATTAAGAGACTCGTTCGGGGGCTCTAACGGAAAGGAACCAGCCACTACAAGTGGTCCTTTCCTTGGAATTTTTTGTCATACGGGGATTCTAACCTCAATTCGTGTTTAAACAGGAACCTTGGAGGTGTTTTTATTATGATGAAAATATTTCCAAATCATGCAGCATGGGTGCGTCCAATTTTGTCATACGAGAGGATTTGGAACGACTTCTTGATTATGTCAAAAGATTCCGAGACAAAAGTGATTCTGCCATTACCAAACACTAGACATGCATCAACATCAACCCCGTAGCCTCCCAGTTGTGGAAGATGGTAGTACAAAGAATTCCTCTCCCGAGAGGATAGTCTTCTCCTCAATTCTCCTTATATGACGGCACCGGTAATGCGCGTGAACATGTCTCTCGATTTTTGGAATCCTTGGGCGAGCACGAATACAACCATGTTCTCTGTTTGAGGGAGTTTTCAAAGTCACTTACCGAAAGAGCATACACCTGGTAAAACAACATTGCACCAAACAACATACCCAACTTGGGTGACATGGTTACGGCTTTCTACAAGAAGTACTTCTTTGTGTATGAGCAAATTACCTTCTCAGATTTAGGGAGGATGTTTCAACGAAACAATGAACATCCAAATGATTATGTCAAAAGATTCAGGATTCAAGCGCTGGACTGTCACGACCCAAATGTGACCGAACAACAATTAGTGGATTCTTGCATCAATGTTATGGTTCCCATCTACCATGCCTTACTGGAGAATCTGCGATTCCAGACGTTCTCTGAACTTCATGAGGATGATAAACGGTCAGCCACAACACCACCAGCATTGTTGGAAAGAACCAGGGAAGCCAAGGTTGAAGACGCACGCGAAACTCGAGGAAACAGACGCCTCATCAAAAAGCAAGATAACACTGGCCCCTTTGTGAGCGTGGTAAGTGAAAGAGGAAAAAGAAAGGCTCCAGCGATAGAACAACAATCCAAGCGTGCAACGCCAGCACATCAGACGGCTCCACCGCGGAAGAACGCAGCTAAAGCTCCTGCGCAATATCAAGGAGCCGGAGAAAGGGCCTTAGATTTCCCGTTCAATCGAGGGAGTAATTGAACTCTTGAAGGCATGGATCCAAGATGACACCATCAGATTGCCCCCTACTAGACGCCCACCAACTGAAGAGGAAATAGCAAATCCTAAGTATTGTCGCTACCACAGATTTTTCCATCACCCGACCAGTGACTGCAATAAATTAAAGCGTATTTTCAAAGAAAAGGTCGAGGCAGGGGAACTTCAGCTGGGCAATGAGGGAGTTCACAGAGATCCTCTTCCAGTCAGGAGTTGCATGCTCTCTGGGGACTCTGTTCACAAAACCGTGCAATCCATCATGGAGTATATATGCGAGATTCTCTATTTCTCCAAGGCGCAGCGTCAAAATATATTTACAGCCCTCAATCGAGTTGTGTCGGGCAAGCAACTTTTTCCACTGAAAAAACTACGCCATAACCCCAAACTCTCTCGGGAGACGGTGCTGGAAAATACAACTGGGGACTGCTGACCACGGTTCATCTGAAGGACGTCGAGCTCGACAACACATTGATTGACGCGGCCTCTGACTTCAACATTGTTACCATCAAAACTCTGAGAGCTGCGGGAATTTAGAAGCAAGAGGCTACACGTTCCCCAATCATGGTCGAAAATTTGGAAGGAGGAGCAATAGACGCATATGGCTACATCAACCTTGAAATTAAGGTAGGAGACGCCCTAACAAGTGGCAAATTCCACATTGTCAAAGAATTCTCAAATTACGACATGATTCTGGGACGCCCATGGGTACACGGTAACAAAGCTAAATTAGGAGTATCCCCCCTGCCAGTGTCGATACCCGAAAGAATTTCCAACAAACCGTCTAACTTTGAAGATTACATGTTGCCATATCAACAACTTACCGATGTAACTCAATTATCTGGAGAAAGCCCATTGGCGTTCATCCGCAGATTCCAAATGCAAGTAAGTCTGGTTAAACAACCCTTTATGCATCCATTCACTTCTCCTCTCGGCCAAGCATGGGGACTCAGTCCAATCACCAACCCGGGCGTCATTAAGAGATGTGAATGGGACACTGGGCCTTTCAAGTGCTTTGTCAAAAATTTGGAAGCTGCCGCAGTCAAAAATGACGAGATCAAAAATCAAGTGGTTGCACAACGCCCAAACCCGTTTCAAATTAGAGATACGGTAGTCAAGGCGACCTCGTTTCAATTTGGAAATGTAACAGTGAGGATAGCCGCTCAACCTGATCCGCCTAAAGAAAAGGAAGACGAGCCGTATCTGGTGGCAGATGTTATCTTAGGTGGTTACTGCAAACTCATCAATGCCGACAAGTTGGAAGGTGTGAAGATTCATTCGTGATGGTTCAAGCCCTTCAATACCTAAAATGTTGTTCTACTTTCCCCTCCAGCGTTCTCCTTTCAATATTTCCTTCAGCAATTTCCCCTTTCATGCGATGTTTGTAACTTCTCTAAAGTGATTGCACTGCTTGCATTCATGAGTAGAGTTTTCAATTTCAATTAAAGAACATCTTCCCTTAAAAAGTTTTCCTGGACCATCTTAAAGGAAAAATACCAAGTAAACCCAAACCCTCACAGAGTCATTACCCGTCGATTGAAAACCAGAGAAATCAAACCCCCACAAAATGTCTTATTCATAAAATACTGAAGAAAAGAATAATGCAAGAAAGAAGATCATCAAGCAGCGGCGCAGACACTTTCCCTCAAGAATCTTTAGCCACGACTTTCACCTGACGGATTTCTCTATTTCTCTCATGACGTGTTATCCAGCTTGTGGCAGCTCGCACAAAAAAAAAACAAAAAAAAAAAAAAAAAAAAAAAACTGAAGTACCAAAAAACATCTACGAGCTACGAAAAGATAGTTTTTCTCTACGGAAGGAAATCTCAAAATGGGAAAACCAGTTCTCAATGACGAACACCTTGGTCAATGACGCCTCCATCAAAGCTTTTTCAAGCACTTGCCCCAACACCTTTTCCGACAGCAAACATTCCATCCAGAAGCTATCTCAACATCAGCTTCAGCATCCCATCCAGAAACCGTTTCAGCTTCAACATTCCATACAGAAACCGTTTCCATACAGAAGCCGTTTCAGCAGGTGCTTCAACATTCCATCCGAAAGCCGTTTCAGCAGCAACTTCAACATCCCATCCGGAATCCGCTTCAACAGTAGTTCCAACATACATCCCCACAGCTTCTCCAACGACTCCAACATGTGCTTCCACCGCCTCACCATCTGCCTTGACAGCATCCTCAATGGTCGCTTCGATTTACTCAACAGCAGTTTCGACACCCACTTCAGAAGCTGCTTCAGTCTCGCAAACCACAGCCTCTTGGGAATGCTCTAGTTCGTCCACCTCAGAATCGAGGATTACGATACCATTATGGACATGGTTATTAAATTGGCTCTCGTCTAGAAGTTTCTTGGACTCAGTCCTTCGCCGTTTCATTCGAGAGATGAATCGTTCAGCCCTGGCACTGGGTTGTGGAGAAGCTTCGTCACGTTGATATTTCCCGACTTGCTGGGATGCTTCATCACGTCTCCATTTCTCCTCCATGTCAATCAAATCCATGAAAGCCTGAGCGCGCACCCGCACGATGCGTAGATGGGTGAGGGACATGCCTTGTATAATCTGGCCGGTTGCATGGAACAAAATGTTGATTTGGTTTAATATCTTCTCATGTGAAGAAAACCTGGGTTCGTCGACTTCAATAAATTCTCTGAAGAGTCAGAGGTATGACCATCACCGGAAGATCCCATTGTGCACTACAAAAAAAAAATTTACATTATGTCTGCATCGGCAATCTACATGATGAAGAACACAAAATGGAGAACTACGAGAAAAGACACGAGAAGATACCTGTGAAGAAGATGGGTGCAATTCTATGATGATCTATACGAAAGAAAGAATAATTGGCTCACCTGGACTGCTGATGGAAAGAGGCTTGCCGCTACAGAGGTAAAACCAATGATGCGAAAATAAAAGGGTGGAAAACGCCTTTTATATACATTGTATTTTGAAGTTTGAGTAGAAAAATGTTTCTTCTTTCGGGTCATGCACGCCATTCCGTGACTTAGCCAAAGGAGCGCCTTCATCACCGCTCAAAGAAGCGCAATCGCCGCCCGCTCCACAGCCTAGCAAGTAACGCCATGACTCCAGCACTCCCTGATTAAAGCCGCACTATCTCCACCCATTCTGCAAAAAAATGCCGGCTCCTCTTCACTGTTTGGTAGCCAAAGTTCAAAGTATTGTTTCCACCTTCCGTAGCCAGCCAAAGCAGCGCCATCTTAGCCGTTCAAAGCAGCGTAATCTCCATACATTCCGTGACCTAGCCACCTAGCGCCATTCACCGATTCACGGACCAAATTGCAGTGCCATCTCTGCCAATCAATAGCCAAAGTTGCAGCGCTGATGCCAATACCCCATGGCCAAGCCGAATTTATGCAAAACCACCAATACAGGGATCACGAATTCCTCATGCCTTCCGCTAAAGGTTAGTTGAATTTCCTCGGCAATCTCTTCACGTATTGTCCTTTCGATTTTACTCTTGTCTGTCACCATCTCATGCTTACCCCGCAACAACGCCGCTGTTACGTGCTAAGCAGGGTACTTAATGTTGATGGTGGTTTTTAGCTCAGGGTTTAAATCATAAAACCTTGCATCTGATGTGACGTCACTCTGTAAGGAAACGGTGCCGTGAGTGCTAACCTTTCCACCATCATATTTATTGAGTCGTTCAATATACTTACATGAAATTTATCCAGACTGGCGAATGTAGCAACCATCCCAGATGTTCTGTAAATTTCGGCGCCTCTCCTATATTCACTTAATATAAGTTCCTTTGAATGCCTTCTATGCTATGTTCTCCGGCTGAACCCTTAATGTTGATATAGCATGATGATTTGTGTTCACTCGCAGCAGAGCAGCACGAATTTCCAAGTATCAAGGATAAGGTCTTTTCATAAGGTATTCAATCATAAAAAACATGCTGCTCTCTGGAAATGAACTTAAAAGAACTCTATATCAACACATAGAATTCAATCAATTGACCTGACTAACTTGCAGAAGTTAGGGTTTTTGCGCCTCGCGCAGTATATCAGACCTTGTTTGTCGAAATTAAACCTAGGCAAACTAGGTAATTAATCCGCCATGGATTAGCAGGTGCAAAGCCTTAATCAGAATCAGAAAAGAGGGAGCCGCAGCAGCAAATGGAGGCGTGGCCATGCCTTAGGCCAACTGGCGCCACTTGCCATTAGCCACGCCCCTTCCTAAACCGGCCCTATTTCTCTCGACCAATCGTGTCGCCTCAAATTATCCACGCGCACAGAAGTTGTGGCTGGGCCCATACTCGCCGGCCCCACTTCCCATCAACCAATCAGGTCGCTCTAAAGCCGCCACACTCTCACCAGAAGTGTAGCCACGCCCATGCTTGGTCGGCCCCTTTCCTCGGCCAATCAAGTCGCTCCAAACTTGCCACCATACATTAAAGGCCAAACGCACCCTGCCGTGCCACCATACTAACTGGCAAGCCAAACGCACCTTACCACAACAACATATTGATCGGCATGCCAACATGCCACTCTGCCGCGGTAGCATGCCACTTTAGCCTTGGCCACGTCGCCAAGCCCTAATTCTTACCACGTCGCCAAATCCTAGCCTTGGCCACGCCGCCAAGCCCAAATTCTTACCACGGCGCCAAATCCTAGCCTTGGTCACGCCGCCAAGCCCTAATTCTTACCACAGCGCCAAATCCTATCCTTGGCCACATCGCCAATCCCTAATTCTTACCACGGCGCCAAATCCTAGCCTTGGCCACGCCGTCAAGCCCTAATTCTTACCACGACGCCAAATCCTAGCCTTGGCCACGCCGCCAAGCCCTAATTCTTACCACGCCGCCAAATCCTAGCCTTGGCCACGCCGCCAAGCCCTAATTCTTACCACGCCGCCAAATCCTAGCCTTGGCCACGCCGCCAAGCCCTAATTTTGGCCACGGAGCTAAACCTTAGCTTTGGCCATGCTATAATGCCACAGGCGTGTCCATGCCACAACGCCACTGGCATGCCGCCATGCCACAGCTACTGGCATGCCGCCATGCCACAGCTACTGACATGCCGCTATGCCACGCCACTGGCATGCCGCTATGCCACGACTACTAGCATGCCTCTATGCCATGGCTCCACCAGGCGCTACTATGCCAATGGCGTCACTTCGTTATACAACAAGATGTGGCCATAATCAATGGCCACTCTTCCTAATGAGATGCAATTTCAGCCATCCAAGTTCGCCACTGAACTGACGGACTTGCGGCAAGTCCCAGGCAACCCGCTACGCCAAGGATACGCCAGGCGCCACTATGCTAATGGCGCCACTTTGTTACACAACAAATATGTAGCCATAATCAACGGTTACCCTTCCTCATGAGATGTAATCTCAGCCATTCAAGTTCTCCACCAAACTGACGGACTTGTGGCAAGTTTTAGGCGGCCGACCAAGGCAAGCCTAATAGCATCACATGTTTTTTTCCTATGGCAAAGTCTCTTGTCTTTGACTTGCCACACATATCAACCTGCTACACGTTTTCCACGAAAACACTTGAGACATCAAACATGTCACAAACTGGGGGATACTCATCAGGGTATTGGTCTGGCGGTTTATAGCGTGCGGCGTGCAATGCGCCTGTTACAAGAAAGTGTCATGAAGTAGGATAATTAGTGGTGGTGAAAAGTAACGGTGTAAACAATTCATTTCCTTCATCATGGAAGCGTAATGACTGGCGGTTACACGAATTCACTTCCCTCATCATGGAAGCATAACGTCTGACGGTTACACGTTACTCTATTCTTCCACCACTCAATCGTTTACACTTCCTACGTGACCATGGTACGTTTCAATATGACTTGTATAAATAGGCTTCACCTATTTTCACCAAACAACAAGTTTTGGTCGGCAACAACACAGTATCTAGAAATCACCTGGTAGCTTTCCATTCTGCTAACCAATTGTACTTCCGATACAAGTCATAAAACAAACCACACCTTCTGAATCAACGATTCTGGTCTCAACACTCTCTTCGCTTCCCTCCCTAAGACCAACCCTTCTCCTTCACTTTGTGACCGAAGCAAGCCTAGAATGGCCATTTCTTGGTTTAGGACAGGATTGTACAGATTGATCTCTCGAATCAAAAGTATTCCCGTGCAGTGCATTGTTTAGGGTTTATATTCGTTTCTCACCCATACACCCGAAATTACCAAAATCAGCAGAAACAGTTTTCACCCACAAACAGACCCAAAGTCGAAGACTTATAAACAAATCGGTCTCCCACAGATAAGTCTATTGTGATAGATAAATCTGTCTTCACATAAGTACCTATGAAGTTTTTGCTCCGTCTTTTGATAAATCAAGGTGAATAGGAACCAATTGATAATCCGGTCTTATATTCCCGAAGAACAGCCTAGAAATATCAATTACCTCACAATAACTTAACTATATGGTAGTAGAAGAAGTTATTATGGAATCACAAAGAATGAGACGAAGAGATTTGTGATTACTTTTTATATCTTACCTATCGGAGATAAATCTCGATCAAATCTTAAAGAAGATAGTTCTCAATACGATAGAACAAGTAAGATCAGAACACGCAACTACAGAGAAAATAGTTGGGCCTGGCTTCACGAATCCCAAATAAAGTCTTCAAGTCGTTAACCTATAATGGTTTTGGAAAACCTAGGTTAAAGGAGAATCAACTCTAGTCGTAACTAGGACACAGGAAAGTGTCGAGATTAGGTTTTCCAGCTACTAGAGTTCTCCCTTATATAGTCTTTCAGATCAGGGTTGCATTCAATCAAAGCTAATATAGCTTAGTAACAAAGCATTCAATATTCACCGTTAGATGAAAACCTGATTTAAGATTCAAGCTAAGTTCGCTTAAAACCAAAGCAATATCTCTCCACCGTTAGATTGTCTTAGCTTGCTACACATAAATGAAATATACCTTCATTTAGATATGGGTAAGCGTACCTAAACGTGTATATTGAGTTGGCTCAACAATAGTTAACCGAAGTTAGCCATATGAACACTTTTGTCTTAACCACATTCATCTAACACTTTTAGATCAAATATGATGATCAATCAATCATGAAAGATAATCAAATGAATTTAATTGTATTACTAATATAGTTGTTCAATTGTTCACTATCTCATAGAAATATATATGAACCAATTGAAACAAAATCAGATTAATTCGTAATCGTACAAAGTACTTATATCGAAATCAATTCATGAACACTAAGCCAGGGTTTGCAAAGATTGCATTCCTTAATTTATTACTGTATTTGTTCATGAGTATGAAAACATACTTAACCGATTTTAGAACTTTAACCACTAAATTTGCAAATTGGTACGCAAACTATAGTATCCGGACTTTGGTCTTGTCCAGCCGTTTGCAAACGGATATGCAAACAACAGTCCCAGACCTAACTCAGGTAGAACCATTCGCATACTGGTATGCAAACTTGGTTCCCGGACTTTAACAGTTAAAAGCGTTTGCATACTGGTATGCAAACAAGGTTTCCGAACCTGAATCATACCAAAACAGTTTGCATACTGGTATGCATACTGTGTTGTATCCAAACAAATGTTAATTGTTCTAAACTCCAATTTCAATCATTGAAACATCCTTAGAAGATGACAATGGATGTCTCACACATACCATTAGCTTATAATTAATTTTCAAGTGATCGAATGATCAATATGAAACTTTCCGAGTCGACATCAAATAATTGTCTCGCACAAATCATGTAAGATGTTTCAAGGCACTTTTCACATGATCATCTTTTGACTTATTATTTAGTTTCCAACAAATAAATTTTTTCCAACTAAAAATCGTCAAGAATAATGATGAATGTAGCTAAAGAAAAAAGCTTCAAACACATATTTCGAGAAATAAATAGCCGATTTAAAATCAGCTCGAAATATCAAATGTGTATAATATAAAAGTCTATATAGCTATAAGGCTTAGTCTCATTAGGAGATATAATAGAATAGACCTCTGAGTGATAAATAAGTTTAAGTCTCCACATACCTTTTGTTGATGAAGTTCATCCAAGCTCTCCTCAGTAGATCTTCTTCTTCAATCGATGAACGCCGTGAAGTCTAAAGCTCAACTACACATTCTATCCTAATCCGAGAAACAACTATAAGTAGACTGGAAATCAAGACTTATAGTTTTGATCAACTAAACTTAACAAATAAGCTTGAGATAACAACGCTTGCAAGTTCGACCGAGCAATGCTCTAACAGAGCTCATACCAAATTTGTTGAAGACAACAGAAGACGGTTTAAACATGATGAATGCTATCAACTCTATAAGATTCATGTGCAGGGATTTAATTTTGATTAAGTATTATGTAATTTAATTGCGGTTAAGTTTAATTTAATGTTTGAACTTAATGTAAAACTAGTTTCGATTTGAACATTAATTTAAAGATAGTTTTCATTAATAAAAATAAAATATTATATTATAAATATTTTAATTAAATTACATCCATACACTACTCATTTTCCAGACCATTTCCTCCCTCACCATTAAAGATCTAATTGGTCATGCTTTTTGGATCAAGAGTGTTGTTCACCATTTCAGAGATTGAGCTGGTTTGAGATTGAGTTGATGGTTGAGTCATTTCAGAATTGTCATAACCTTGAAAAGTATTAGGTTCACTCAGACAGAGGGGAACATGATAGCAATCTTGAAATACGTGAGGTTGAAATACGTGAAATGGTGATATGGTTGAGGCAATCTGGTTAAACGGAAGAGATTGACTAACTGCTTTAATGTTCAAGACACTACCAGGAGTCATAGTATCAAGTTTACAGTTGATTAAACAAGCGTCCAGGAGTTGTATCCATGTAAGTGACTTTATCACATTCTCGTACTACTTGAGCATCTAAAACTACATTTGGAGTAAAAATTTCTGGTACATTCTTCATAAAATGACTTCTCAAACTTCTTCTTTCACTTCCACGACTTCCCTACCTTGATCCTCCAGGACTCGTACCTCTGCAATTAGGACTCGTACGTCTGACACCATGACTTGAGCACGCACTAGGACCCGTACCTCTACCATCAAGACCTGGACCTGAACCACCATGACCGTAATATCCTGGACTCATATCAAATATCATGCTTTTCGTCACTCATTGCATCTCACTAAAGTGGAATCTCTGAAATCCATGTAGTAAATCATGATAATCGTTCAACTGGTACTGAAACTGCTCCGGGATAACATCTACCCCCCATCATGGATAAGTCCGTTCAAGTGCACTAGAAATAATCATAACAGTAACAATATCTCCAGACATAGATAGAGTTTGTACATCCCAAGAAAATGGTGGCATAGTCGACGATGAACCCGCTACGAAAATGTGACGCCCATCTTTGGTGGAGGTTGGAAAGGAATATATCACCAAGTGGCATCCTACTCATAAATTGGAAATCCATTTTGACCCAAATTTTGTGGTTGCATACAAATATTGGGTTTGATAATAATTTTAAACTAATAAAGGTACTAATTTATAGAGCTCGAATCCTGGATCAAATTTTCAGCCTCTTCCCAATATTGAACATCCCTTATAATTGCTCCCAATTGTCTTTTCTGCAACTGAAGAAGTAGTCTTTCGTCGTAATACCAAATACTTTTTTTCAGAAATAGGACTATATAATACAATCCTTTTAAGAATTAGATCTAGCATTCTCTAGGCTTCCACTTCTTCGAACTCAGGGATTGTTGCATACGGCATGGAAACAAAGTTAAGGCTTGATCTACACAAATATTGAATCCTCTGAATAATGGCAGCATGTTGACCATCTCCAAGCTGTACTTTTTCCCAATTTTCGGTATCGTACTTCTGTAGGAACGGAAATGCATTTGTGGGATAGAGAAGAGAATGTTCACAAAGGTGGAAATATATATACCACCAATACTGAAAGTACCATGTCAAAATAATACATAAATCGTGTGAAAAATATTGGTTCTTACCTTCAACACTCCCCAAAAACCATTAAAGCTTCCTTTGGCACACGTCGAGCAATTAGCGAGGGCTATGTAAAGTTCTAATAAAATTGGAGACCCCCGGTCATATGTGCTTGCTCCAAATCTTCTAATGATTCAAAAAACCAATTAACACCACTAAGCTAGCATTTGGAAGATATTGGCCTATTGTCCACAAGACGAACAAACATTTGAGCTTCTCATAATGTTCAGGGTACATAAGTTGTTTATTATCTAACGTGTTTTGATCCATTTTCCATAATAATATTGTTAAAAATGCTTTTCAACCCAGCCACCTTTAATCCATATGCTTTTAGTTGTCTATATGCTTGATTTCTTTCTACATCATTTGAGTATAAAGGAAGTCTTTTTTTCCATCTATCTTCCAACTCCCAATTTAGTCTGTTAAATGGAAGTAAATTTCTTTCACATGGAATTTTCGTTAACATATACAAATCTAACAGTGTAACTCCTATTTAACAACATATTCATAATTAGAGTTTGTTGAAATTTTATAAGACAAAAAACATAATCTAAAGAATTAATTACAAGAAAAAACAAACTTACCGCATTCAAAATATTTGAAAAAAGAACGTATTTGTAGTATTCCACCATCGTTCGAATATAACTTGAATTATTTGAGTCCTATGGTTTCTAGGTTGTATATCATATAAATGCCACCAACGATATCTTCGGACTCTCTCTTGAAAAAAGGGGGAAAGTAACCTGAACACCGTACATAACTCAGACCACCCACCTCTTAGAGTGACTGAATTAAATCGCTCTGGATGGCCAGATATGTGCACAGAGAGTACACACACCATCACCAGCTAGTTGTCTAACATTTTGAAACTCATATTCTTTATCCATGACATAATTTAATCCACTGGCTGGGGTGCTAGTAGCTCCTTTGACTTTTTGTTTCTTTTTCTTTTCCCACTCATATTTGGAAGAAAGTAACAAAAGAAATTTTCACCCAAAGTTCATCTCCAATCTCCAAGGTTTTATCTAACAAATGTTGTTTAAATTTACTAGATGATGACCCGTGCGGCAACGGCCCGGGATATGATCCGTTTTCGCTATTGCCGAATGTTACCGTGTTATGTTACTTGGATTAGTCCTATTTTATATATAAGGGTTATCAATTTACCTGGGGGTGCACTAAATTTTATATAAGACAAAACTTCACCTCCTTGTTAAATAGTACACCCCCAACAAATTTGTAACCCCTAATAATATCCATGTTTAGCACCTACTCTTACAACATATGATGATAGAGATTGCAAATTGAGATATACAAAATATTCGGCGTCACCAAGTGGCCCAATAGTCTTATGCCATTCAATTTGTGTTGAACTACTTTAAAAAATGATCAACACAATTCAATTTGTGTTGAACTACTTTACTCATTATTCAATTTGAAGAATGGTGAGTAAATGATTGCAGTAACTGAATGAGTTGTTAGATAAATGTTTAGGAAATGAATTGTTACAGGGAAAGACATTTGAACGGCATGAAAGATGGCCGGGAATATGCCTGAAAGATGGCCAGGATTTGATCAGTTTCCAATTCAGGCGAGTTAACCCAGTGATCCATCCGACTCACTTGACCAGGTTTGATTCGGAGAAAGACTTGGACTTATATTAACTGGGCTTAGCTAATTATGAGAGGCTTAACTTGCCAGTCTGCTAACCTAGTATTGAGAACAGAAGGATAAAAGGAATTTCTCTCTACATACTATAGACGTCTCTCCGTTAGGAAGAATATTATATTGGCTTCTACTTTTGTTCTAGGGTTTAGAAACATGAAACTTCTTTTTATTCTTGTGATGAACTCCTTTAACATGAGTACTTAATCTTGTTATTGGTTATGGATTAGTTTGATTTTACAAGCATGATTCTTGTTTTAATATACTAGTTTTGTCTCAATATTATCTATTAAAGCATTGCTCGGTTGAACCCACCAAGCGTTGGTATGTCAAGTTTGGTTGTCATATTTTAGTGAACCAAAACTCATTTAAAGAGTCGCTTGATTATGTACTAGAGTCAACTTCGTATAGGTTAGCTTGAAAGTATTAGGATATGAGACATTACAAGTATTGCGAAGACTTGAAGAAGTGAAGAAGTAAGGAGCTACAACGACAACGTCATCCTTCCACTTGAGGTTAGTGATATTTGACTTGAACTATTTCATTTCCTAACGTATCTTTCAAGTCGTGCATATTGAAAACATAACTGTGAAGCATGAATGATTACGCTCTAGTTAGACGTAGTAAGGATACAATACGAAGTATAACGCTTATCTTTTGAACTTCGTATATAAGACATCGACATAATCGCTTGAATGCTATTGTGATTATGTATGGGTATGAGGTGAAGATTTCATCCTAGGAAACAATGTTTTACATTAGTTTAAAGGAAGTAAATTCATGAACTTGTTTCGTGAATTGAAAGGGAAATCGCTAGGCTTATTGGTATTGTTATTCATTGCATATCTTTTGAACTATCAATATGTGTGATTATTATAACCGCTCATGACTTGTTTATGTTCTTGGTAAAACTATTCACAGGGCCTGACTTTTGTATTGGTATGACTTTTATTAGTGAAACCGATCTTAAGTAATCACATGAGATGGTATGATCGATTTAGTGTTATTGGTATGACCACTCTGGGCAAAGGGGAACCGATCCTATGAAGAGGTGCAACCGATCCCAAAAGGGGAATCGATCCTTATAAAAGGTGCAACACGTTTTTAGTAGATGAGGGAACCGATCCTATGAACATGTGCAACAAGTTTTTAGTGAAAGGGGAACCGATCATATGGACATGTGCATCAAATACAAGTAGTTACCATAAGTATGTGGGGAACCGATATTGGTGCCTAGTCAACCGAATTTTTGGAAAGCTAGTGTGACTATGCACAATACTCACATGGAGGTAGAACAGAAACTTGTTTTGGTAGAACCGTGAAACCCATGATTTGTGATTGAGTGTTCTTAATCAATCACATAGTTCTTGAAAGTCAGATGAACCAATTCTAAACTCGTTTGGAAGTGTGGCAAATCGGTTTCAAGATTGTAAGTATGAAAGAGGACTTACAAAGTAAAGATGTTGACATACTTTGAACATGTGCAGTAAGGCTTATCTTTTATTGTTCAAAGATATTCCTTAATAGCTAAAGGAAAATCCCGGATCGAAAAATAAGTTGAGAATCTTTTAATTAATGTTTTTAATTTTTTATATAATATTTATTTTATTAATTGGTTGCTTAGTGTAGTATATAATATTATTATGAATACAATAACTCATGCAGAGCTTTTGGTTGGTAACCTAGCAACAAGCTGGGCTCCAACTCCTCTTTGAATTGCGACACCTAATCTATAAAAAAATAAAACTACCTAAGCCGCTACTGGCATCATTGCTCACCAAACAATTCCGTAGACGCTTGAAAAAAACAAGAGTATCTTCTCCAAGCTCCCCTAAAGTAGAGAAGGCCAGAACACCCAAGCCGTAACCATGTGCAGCACACTTATTCAAATACTTGGCACGTTTACGAGAAACAGCACCAGAAATAGCCTTTCCAGGGGCAAAGGAGCGGACACCCTCACCAGTGAATGGAGAGACACCTGTGACATCCATACAAACATCTTGCCCATTTTCCCAGTTAAGAACAAGAAAATTGGTAATGTGCATTTACTAATTGGAGATTTTCTAAGAGATTTTCGGTCAATGTTTGGACAAAGCATTTCCAGGAATTATGGAAACCGAATCTGGAATATATTGCATATCTTGAGAATATTTTTGGTTTGGAAATTCCTTGGTGTCCAAACTTCCTTGGTCTATAAATACCAAAGTTTGCATTTCTAGCAAACTAATCCTCGGAGCCATCAAAACTACCTAGTTGTGTTGTTACTGATGGAGCCGCCTATTCGGAGAGGAAAGTAACCTAATTAGGCGAAATATCTTACGGCCACTCAGTTTAAAGACTTCTTTTGGATTGAGAAGCTCTATTAGTACCGTTGGTGGGAAACTAGATAATTGTTGTTTATTATTAGTTTTCGATTGATTTGATTGACTAACGGTTGTTGAACTTTGATTGCACCTAGTTTGTTTATTCTTGAGAATCTTCTCTTCTGATATAAGATTCACTCAAACTAGATCGAAGTTTCGACGGGGATCTTTAGACTGTTTGTAGATCTAAAGACGTCTTATGATAATCCATTGTTAACAGACTCCTGATGGTTATTTTCAATGATGTTGTAGTAAGATGATTCGTTCACTCGGACTTGATGAGAATTTGTTTTAAAACTAAATAACGAAAATAAAGAGGATATGTACACAAAATATTGTCACGGGATGAAGAGATGTGCTGGGACTCAGGATTCGGCCAAACTCATAACAAAAGGTTCAAATATTAATTCTTTTAACAATTATCGCTCAACAAATAAAAACATGGACTCTTATTTTTGCCAAGATAGATTCTCAAAACATTGGTTGTAAATCCTAAGCATGATGTATCAAAACATTTAAGCTAAGCATACCTCATCAAATTAAATGACAACCAATTAATTCAAATCATATTTCAATTAAAATTAATGCAAAAGTCTAAAAAAAAGAACTAAATAATTTTACCCATGTACAAAATTCGTCTTCCTCCGTCGTCCCAGTAATGGGGTCTAGCTCATCATGTTGGAAACACGCTCAAAATATGATTTTATTGCTCAAAGGTGCTTACAAATGATGAAATGGAGAAAATGATGAAAATCGGGTGTTTGCAACGTTTATAATTGTTGCAAACACTGGTACAGAGAACGATAAAAAATATGCGTCACTGACTCTGAATATTACGACCCACAAAGCTCTGTCGTTAACACTGTTGAAGAACGACGGTTTTTTGCTGTCTGTTCTTCGTGTTCTTCGTCTTTCACAGGAGCAGAAAAATATTCTCTGCAACTCTCGATTCTCACTCTGTTGTTGCTCTAAACTATCCCCAAGCTCTCCATCCTCCTTCTTTGAGTTCCGTAACACCCTTTTATACTCTCAGGACCCCCAAAATCCTTGTAATAACTCCTTAATATTCTCTTTTATTTTTTATTCATGCTACGGGAATAATTCCCATTTTTATCTGTTTCTCGTGTTGAAATGATACGAACACGCTCCTGATAAGTTGACTCACGTCTTCTGCATATTTTAGTTGGAGCCAAACTGCCTGAGGCCACAAGCAATCCACAAAAAATCCCGTGGATATCTCCCTTTTAAACGTGACTTGCTCTGTTTTCTTCTAACTCGAGTTCTAGCCAATTTGGGTTCAATCAAACGACTATACCCGGCCTGTTAATCTAAATGAAGTCTTCCCATGAAGTTTCAGCCATTAAGTCTCCTTAAATCTCCTCCAAAATCCGAACCCTAATCTGCCTGTGAGTTTGCATAAGTTCCCGCCAAAACTGATTTTTGAAATGGAGAAGAAGGTGTCCCCCTAACCAAACCTGGGGTGCGAATAGCAGGTGCCCAACTGAGGTGCCCCTTATCCAAAGTGAGGGTGCCTTTAGTACTTTTCTCCTGGGGTCCAAATAGCACTTTTTGAGCAACTTTTTCCACACAAGTGTATTTCTCCAAAAACACCTACACAAACATAAAAACACCATAATAAGTACAAAATCGAGTGCCAACAATATATAGTATTGAGATCAAATTAGACACAAAAATGTGTCTATAAAATACCCCCAAACTTATTATTTGCTAGTCCTCGAGCAAATTTATTCTAGAAAATAAAAATCATTTGAACCCCTAGGTGGCCCTAGTGGCGGAATGTTGTCTCCGGAGGGTTTACCAGAGGTGTACCCACAAAACCTTTACTCCAGACCCTAGCTATCTACGCAGAACCTTGGAAGGCACTAAAGAATCTCCTTGGTTGGCCTACAATCATTGACTATAGGAGGAAGTACCCTGATGCGAAATTCCAATTGTTGTACACAAGTTTGCACTCAAGCATACTAAAATTCATATAAAGTGACAGAGCTCTACTCAGATAGTTTCTGGACATCATAAACCGGAGTCAACCAATCACATGGATAGATTAAGAAGATGGATGTATAGAAAAACGTGGATGATGTTGACTAAGGTGAACCTATCCTAATGGACTGAGATACCTGTCTGACTAATATCAACACAACTGGCATATACAAGGGAACCAACGGGTGATAATCCTAACTCTAGGTCAACACAACTGGCATATACAAGGGCACCAGTGGTCGACTTTATTGAATTTATTCCGGTTGGTCTGATGGTCTGGTCTCAATTTTTTTTGTTTTTTTTTTCGTAGCTCAGCCATTCTATTTCACCCTAGCAATGGTAAAAAGAAAAAAAAATGATCAGGATTCTTTCGATGTTTCCATCACGAGGATATGGCGAAACTACCATGTTTTCTTTTCTAACACCTGAGCTCTGTGCTTTTATGAATAGACTCTTCTAGATGTTTCCATCTAATCAGATTGGTTCCTCAACTCCTACAACCAAGATGTTCCCATCCACTTAGATTAGTTAGTGCCAACCATAATAAGCATAAATTTCTAGTCTCTGGAGTTTATTTATTGCAACTAAAAAGTTTCTCTCATACCCCCAAACTTAAATCTAACATTGTCCTCAATGTTCTAAAGATGAAATTAAAAGCACGAACAATGAGAAACTATTACCACTTGAAGAAAAGAGTTAAGAAAAAATATTACCGTGTTGCAAGAGCATGGGTTACCTCACAAGAAGTGCTAAGTTTAAAGTCTTCAGCCAGACATTGGAAAGGATTAGTCACCTCGAGAATCATATAGCAACAAAAATTAATAATCATGGTCAATTGGATCAAAAAGTGCTAACCACAAGAAGAGGAGACTACAACAGACCAGGAAGATATCCAACACACCCTTATCTATTTTTTTGTTTAAGACAACTACATCTAGTTGTGGTTCGGGTTCAGGCTCTATAAAAGGGTCTAGATAAAAAGTTTTCATCGGCTAGATTTCCTCAAAGGAAGGATCCTGAAGATCAGGTTCTAGAGTCTGGTAATACTCAACTAAGAACTTAGAAGCACATAAAAATAACCTGAATAACTGGGGATCCTCTAAGTCAATCAGATTTGACTCACACGGTTGACCACAGTGGTGGTCATTCTTAATCAAATGTGTCGACCCTAATATCCTAAAGTAATTAGGTTTAGTCTCAAAACTTAATAATTGACACATCTGAAACTTGTACGTTCCCACAATTGGAAGGAAGGTTTTTGGTGGGAAAACAAAGTAAATCGTGGTATCATAGCCTGGGTTAACCATATCAACCAGAGGATGGGTTTCTAACAACTGAACTTCTTTATGGACATAACTAGGTTCAGGAAAAAGTGTATGAAGATAATCTTGTAAAATGGTTGAGGCACGGATGTCCAATCCTAAGTGAGGGGACTTTCTGAGAGTTAAAGGTAAGGCACTAGGAGAGTGATAATCACCCCCAAACTTAGAGTTTTCAGTGTCTCTAGATAGACTAGTCACAATTTCCCTAATTTCTAGAACATCGAATCCCGAAAATGGTCAATTGATTCTTCTAAGTTATTATCGGTAATGCATCCTTACTCATCTCTACGAGTTTATCGTCTTCTAAGACTAGTGTTTCTAAATCACTAGACTCTAAAACAATATTCTCAGGGTAAACTCTTTCCTCTAAACCATCATCACAATCATATAAAGGATTATCATCGAAAGTTTCTAGTAAAGGCTCGTTAACTAAGGTGTTAATCATAGTTACTTCCTCTGATTGGGGGATATGAATTACTTCCCCCAACCTTAGGTGCCTGTTATGGGGTGTTTTTTGGGTATGAAAATACTAAAACACCCTTAGATTAATAAAAAAAACTTCTGAAAAGACTGTTATACCCTCCCCAAAAAATAAAAAACTGAAAATCAAAACTAAATACAAATTTAGTTATCCCCCATTTGAGTACCGCCATAGTCGCGTGAGGGTTAGGGTTCCGAAAAAATTTTCATCGTCTTCATCGTTCTTCATTCGTTCTTCATCGACGATTAATCGTTAAATCAAAAATTTCTTCGTCGATTAACCTACCGAATCATAACCATGCCTCCACGGAAGAAAACAACTTCCCAATCGAACCCAAGTCAATCGAATCCAAGTCAATCGAACCCAAGAGCGATTGTTCAACAGAAATTGAAAAAAAAGACTTGATTTGATTGCTCAAGAGGAAGAAGACAAAGAAGCAGAGTTATCGGGCGATGAACTACTAGCAAAGATGGATTCTGTGAGAAGGTTAGTCATTTTGAACTGTTTAATTAGTGTTTCACTCGATTTGTAGCTATGGTTTTAGGTCAAAATCGCGAAACCCTAACTTCGAATTTTGAGTTTCTGAAGTTCCGGCATTCAATTTAGTATGAATACCGCACCGGTAGTTGAAACCGGCATGCGATCTAGGATGGAAACCACGCCGGTAGAAGTCTCGGAATTCGATTTAGTATGAATACCACACCGTAAATAGGTACCGGCACTCAATCTAGGTTGAATACCACGCCGGTATTTAAATTCTAATATACAAAAAACAATAGGTTAGTGAGTTGTACCGGCATAAACTGTATTTTAGAATTCATGCCGGAATTCTAGTTTTGGTACCCAGGAATTTTAGAATTTCTTCCGGCATCTTCGACATTTATTTATGTATGCCGGTGGTACCTTAATCCGGCATGGATGTTTATTTTATGTAAACACCGGTAGTGGTGTTTAGTTATCCAGGAACATTCCTATACTATACCGGCATTCTCGACATTTATTTATGTAAGCTGGCAATTTAACCCGGCGTGGAAGTTTATTAAACATGTATGCCGGAACTAGCTCACGGCATGGTCTGTTCTTTGTTATGGTATGCCGGTATTAGAAATGAAAGTTAGTGGTTGTCTAATATATTAATTTTGTGCTTCTTTTGAAATAGATCTAAAGCAAAGGAAGTCAAAGCAAAGGAGGCTAACGAAGGAAAAGCTAAAGCTGTTGCGACTAAGAAAAAAAGGAAGGATGGTCTTGATACTCCTCAGTCTCTGCCTCCTCGAGGGAATAACAAAAAGCGTTTGGGTTTTGAGACAAGAGGGGATATTTGGGATAGTGGTCGTGATCATAGTATTCTTGCAATCCGTGAACCTACTGTAGCTGTTGAGGAGGCAGATGAGGAAGATGAGGAAGATGAGCAAGATGAAGAGGAAAGTGAGAAGGAAGACAATGAGATTGATCCAACTCAATTAGCAAACATATGGTTTGGATCCACGGACTCCTATAGCCAAGAAATACGTTTTCGACAATAAACCTAAGCCCAATAACAGAACTCGGTTACTCACCATGAGGGAGGCTTTGGACTCTATCGCTGTCCAAGATGTTGTGTTTGACCCATATAAGAACGAAAGAGGAGTTCACTTTCCAAGGCATGACAATGTAGCGTTTTACAACGGACCATTGTTTCATCCAAAAGGATTTGTTATGCATAACCCTCTCCGTGTGATGCGCCAACTTAGGTACAAACAGAAAACACTTAAGGGTGAATATGATGCCAAATTCTCTCATGTCTTACCTCAATGTGTATCAGGTGAACAGCAACGCTGGTTTACAAACCAACTCCTGTAGTTGCATATTGGAATGAAAGGGATGAATAACAACTGGACAGGGCTGGTTGGGAATTTGCGGAAAACGGATATGAGTCGGAACCAAGCTTCCTCAGAGGTCATTGGAGGTACTCACATCCTTATATTGTACGCCCGACCAAAGAAACAGTGCCTCCACAAGCAGAAACTCTTGAAGAACCTACTGTACCCGTACTTCAAAAGACTCTCCTTTTGCTGGTATGTAATTCTGGTTCACTTCCTATCATTTGAATGTATACCTATATAAACTTATAAAAGATAACGTACTAATGGAAATATATAACAACATCGTTCGCGGCTAGGAAAATTGGGAAACTGGTTTAAATGCAAGATCAAGAAAGAAGAGGTGCTGACCCCGGAAGAAATGAAGACAGTTGATGAGAAGATAGACAAAATTGAAGATCCAAATGCAAAGGACTTGTGGACTCCAAAGAAAAAGAGGGTTCACAAGAAGCCAAGGACCGAGTGATCTAAAATGTTTGTTAATGTTTCTTTTATAGTATTAGATATGTCTTCGAACAATCTACTGTCGGTTTATGTTTATGTGTTTGTCTTGCTAAACTTTGAAATCTTTGTTTTATTTGTTTTCGGTTTGGAACAATCTAGTATTTGCATATGGTTTGTTAAACAATCTAGTCTTTGCTTATGTTATTTTATGTGTCTTGCTAAATTTTTGAGATGTTGATTTCATTTGTTTTTGGCTTAGACATAATATATTGGTGAATCTATATGAAACATTGTGTTTTTCTTTTTCAAAACTGGCATGGTCGAAATTGTAACATCCATGCCGGAAATCTGTTTTCTTTCAAGAATAAAGAAATTTAGAATTCCGGCATTGATACGATTTTGAATGTAGTGCCGGTACTCTATCTTTCCCTTGCGAATAATTGATCTTGTTACAGTTCTGGCATTGTCGTGAAGTTATTTTTAGTGCCGGAACTTAAACTAATATCTCTGTGCACTTTTGATTATTTGCCGGCATAAAAGAGAAAAGTATTTCTATGCCAGTAAAAGTTCCGGCATTGCAAAGCTTGAATTAAATCATGTCGACACGTACATAGCATATGGTTTAATGATTACAATTGAAACTTCCAAAAAAAACAAAAGGTTGCGTATGTCGGAACCACATATATCCAAATTACTCATCATTGATTCCACACGTATGAAGTTGCCTCTCCTCCTCTTCAAGAGGTTTCTTTGATAAGGCCAACGCATCCCAAAATTGGTGATTCTCCTCATACAATGCCATCCATCCTTTCCAGATATTTGGATCTAGGTCCTTGTTTTTAACCATCCCACAGACAGGTGGCTATGGACAATTATCCTTGAGTTTTGGAATAACGAAATGATTGCCGTTCACGAACGCCAAAACAACTCTTCTCTTCTTAAGGGATCCCTCGCATTTTTGCCACTTTGGTGTAAATGTTACTTCTAAGGTGGGCGTAAAATAATGAACAACACATCTAAATGTATCCGCCAATAGATGCCCACAAAGCGGCATGCTCATCCAATATTCAGAAGGAAGAAACTTCATCTCTTGCTCGGGCCCTAATACTCGAGCATACATATCATCAAACTTCTCGCCTTCACCAAGCAATTGCTCATAAATGCTCCTCTTGTTCACAAGTTGTTCGACCATCCTCGTTCTAGCATATTTGCATGGTGTCATACCTCTACTAACCGCCGTGTCAAAGATTCCTAATTGTTCGGTCACATCATGATAGCCACAATTTCCATCACCATCGACATCATCCGTATACACAATAAACTCACGAATAGTCTTAGGAAGTTGGTCTATGTAAGACTCTATCTTCGTATGGTAGTGTCTATAAGTCCTACCCGTTTGCGAATCCTTGTACATTGTCATATTACCAACTTTTAGCTTAATTATATCCAAACCATCCTCTGCAATCTCTATACTCCAAATGTCTTCGATATGTGACGGGAGATTATACTTCCTTGGCCTACCCCTACCCCTTTTCTTTGGAACTTCTGATACATCGACTATGGGTGTGGCTTCGGAATGCTCACCTTGTTGTTCTTGGTAGATCAATGTTGGTACCTTTGGCGGCCTACCCCTGTTCTTTGGAACCTCCGATACATCGACTATGGGTGTGGCTACGGAATGCTCACCTTGTTGTTCTTGGTAGCTCAATGTTGGTACCTTTGGCGGCCTACCCCTTTTCTTTGGAACCTCTGATACATCGACTATGGGTGTGGCTTCGGAATGCTCAACTTGTTGTTCTTGGTAGCTTGACATTGGTACCTTCGGTGGCCTCCCCCTTTTCTTTGGAACCTCCGATACATTGACTATGGGTGTGGCTTCGGAATGCTCAACTTGTTGTTATTGGTAGCTTGATGTTGGTACCTTCGCTGGCCTCCCCCTTTTCTTTAGAACCTTCGATCCATAGGTTTTTGGTGTGCATACGGAACCGTCGTTTGTTGTTGACCTATTAACGGTTCCTTCCTCGGTCTACCCCTTTTAGTTGGAACCGGCGCTTCCACGAATCGAAGTTCCGAAATCTCACTTGCGGATAGATCTCGTTTCTTGGTTGCCGCGAGTTCTTCTTCACGTATAGTCATTTCTTTGAATTATTTCCTTTGTTTTCTCCTTGAAACTTTAGTTTGTGGTCTACCTATCGGATCTCCCTTTCCTGGCTCTTCACTTGGTTTGATCCATGGGCGAGTAATTAGCCTTAGTTGGCTCAACAATACTTGTCGGCTAGCCGAGTTTCCACGTGAGTAAGCTTCGTAGAATTCCTTTGCTTCATTTGTATCCCACGGTGATTGTCCGGGAGCTTCCGTAGGGGGAGGATCAAAAGATAGTTTCCTCCAAAACGGATCAATAACCTCAATATGTATAACTTCATTGTACTTCACAAGCATATGACGACACGGAAGCCCCAATGAAGACATGTCCGGACAAATACACACATCACCTGGTTTTCCATAATTTTTCTCATATGCCATTTCTCTCATCATATGTTTTATTGCCCAATGAGAGACGCTGAACTCTATTCCTTGGAGCAACTTAGTATATTGAAGAAATTGAGTCATCCTTTCCATTGAGCTTTTCTCAAAAGCCTTCTTGATCCTATCGATATCAGCCTTAAAGTATTGATCCAATGCCTCGGTGACCGTAACCACGTTGCCTTGCCCGGACTGGATGAGATCTTTAAATCTACCATGAGCGGATTCCGCTGCACTAGTTGCTTCAGTTTTGAAGTGCCTATACCGGTTTGTCCATGCACGCACAAATTTTTCCTTGTACTTATCCAACAATTTATCCCGAAAATATGAGACGGCGCTTGGATACACTTCGTTATATTTAGCACTACACATATTCAATCTCTTTTCATATATATCCTCGGTAAGAGACCAATAAACTTTATCCCAATCCTTTAGAAATTCCAACCACTTTTTATGATTTTCATCGTGTTCTTTGTCCACTCGCTCTTTAATCTTTCCTCTTTCATCTTCTTCTTTTTCGGGTGATAGTTTCTTCTTGCGAACATCTTCCTCTAGTTGAGCAATCATTCTCTTCTTAATATCAGCCTTAGAGGGTTCAAACAAAGCATGACAATGTTTTGTCACATTTTGACCTATATGATACGTACATAGGAAATTTTGTGCATCCGGAAATACATCAGATATAGCACCCATTAGTGCGTCATCTTGATCGATTACGATGACCCTCGGAAATTGATTTTCCTGGAACAATAATTTCAATTGTCGTAATGCCCAATGATAATTGTAATCCCTCTCGTTTTTAATTAAACACCAAGCCAATGTGAATGTTACCTTGTCCGATGTTTGCCCCACGATATTGAACAACGGCATGTTGTATTTGTTTGTCTTGTAGGTGCAATCCATCATAAGAACACCACAACATGTATGAGCCAATTTTGAAAGCAAAGGATGCGCAATGAATATTTGAAGGGGCTTTTCGTCCGGTCCTCTTTTAATGATACGCGTGTAGTTGTGATCCCAAACTATCTTCTCAAATTCTTGCATAACGCTCCTCCCTTCCCATTCCACCCTTCTAATGGTTGCTTGGGCGTTATAAATTGTACTTAGAGAAAAAACGTTCTGATCATCCTTTTCCTTGAAGGTTCTGAGAATCACTCTTGGTTTGATACATGCTTTGGTCATTATCTTTACATCCTCGAATTCACGAGGTTTTAGCTTCGCAACTATGGAGTGACCATTAAAATCTTTCGGATCCGGGTGGTTATGTTGGCCAAACCACACCGTACAATCCCATTCCTTTTCTTTGTCTCTTAAATAGAATACAAGCTTAAAGGGGCAATTATCCTTCCTCGTATGAGTCTTGTATACCCTATTAATCTTCTTTTCATATACATAACCCTTTCTCTTATGGCTATTCTTCGCCTTGTATTCACCACTTCTCTCGCAAACCATCTCAAAACGCCTATTTGAACCTTGGGTATTCCTCACCAACACACACTTGTTCTTAAGAGCCGTCTCTTTTGCCCAAGCAATTGCTTCCGCTGGAGATTTAATTCCCTACATTAGAACAACAATGGAAGATTATAAGGTTCATTACAAGCAATCCCCACATAACGTTCTAAAAACTAGGTGATAAGTATTGTTTGGTAACATACCGGAGGCATCTTATAGTATTCGGACGTATCCGGACCAAGCGGTTTGGAATTTGTTGGATCAATGTATGTCACAATCTAAGGAATAAATGAAAAGAAAATTGAATTAGTTCAAAAAAAAAAAAAAAACCATGCCGGGTACCATTTCCGGCGTGCTCGACCACAGTTCCGGCATTGAATAATAATGTTCCGGCATTTTAGAAATACACTTGAAAGGAGGAAACAATTATACACAGTACCGGCATTGGATGTTCTTGAACACAATTGCCGGAAGAGACAATAC
Organism: Papaver armeniacum; assembly: GCA_023531295.1. Lineage (NCBI taxonomy): Eukaryota > Viridiplantae > Streptophyta > Magnoliopsida > Ranunculales > Papaveraceae > Papaver > Papaver armeniacum. The sequence continues at coordinate 74,920 of JAJJWW010014984.1, read as the reverse complement.
CGACATTCTCGCTAAACAAGGTACAAAGCCGGTAACAGGAGCCGGCATTCTCGATATGTGAGTTTTCCAGCCGGAACCAATTCCCGGCTTGGCGATAAATTTAAAAGCATGCCGGGATTAACAACCGGCGTGCCCGATATTTTATACACCACGCCGGTATTGGAGTTCAAAAATCTTAAATTCCTGGATGCTTTTCTGGTAGTACCGGCATGGTCAGTTAGGAGTGAACCATGCCGGTTTGAATATTCCATGAAATATTCGGTGGTAGGTAAAAAGCATAACTGCATACCGGCATGCATAGTTGGTTTGAATACCATGCCGACAAAGTTTTTAAAATGGGGGATATCTTATACCGGCATGGCAAGAAGTATGAATACCACGCCGGTAGCATTAGTTCCGGCGTCGTATTCATACAACGAGCATGCCGGTACTAAGCTGTTTCAGACAAAAAAATGGCGGGTTCAAAAAGAAAAATCAAATTTTCGACCTCTTTGAAGCATTACCTGTGTGTTGGGGTTGCTTGTATGTTGAACATGTTTACTTTCTTGGGTTGGTTCTTCATAAAACACTTCATGGTCACGAAAATCATGATCCAAGGGGGTTGGTTCATCATATAACTCCAATTGTGAGTTGTTATCATACACCGAAGATTGAAGATATGATTGTTGTTGTAGTTGAGCTAAAGATTCAGCTGCTGCAATTCTCTCATCACAATCATCTTCCATTTTCAAAAAAAATTTCCACTCAATTTTTTTTTCTCTCCTTCTACTCCTCACTCACACAAATTAAAATAAAAACACACACTAATCTATCCCCCAAATACTTAAGAATTTTACTAATTATTCTTAACCACTAAACATGATTAGTGAGGGCTATATTAGGAATTTAAAAAATAATTACATAAGGGGTGACCCAGCTTTGCTATTTGGATCCCTATTTTGTCATGTACCTATATCCCCCAATTAGTTTTGATATCCCCAAATTGCGCGTTCAAAATAAAACAAATACAAAATGAAAACGAAACAAAACAATAAAACTAGTAATGAACCTAAAGAAATTTTCTCTTGTCTTTTTTTTTCAAATTTTTTTTTTTTTTTTTTTTTTCATTTTTTTCATTTTTTTTTTCATGAGACAAGAGAAATAAATACAAACTGAAAATAAAAATAAAATAAGTACAAATGGCCATGGTGTAAGTATTTTACCGTATGATTCTTCACAACTTGTATCGTCTCAATATCATAAACTTCTCGAACTCTCATCTTGATAATCTTCGCTTTTGTATATAAGTCTTCAACTTGTAAAAATTCTGCTCCTTATCTTGTTGCTTTACTTGAATCTTAAATCTGCTCATTTCTGTGATGTTGCTTGTAAACCATGAATGTCTTCAACTTTCCTTCGAATATGTGATGCTCCTCTTGTTGATGATGATGGTGTTTCTATGGACCTGTTGGTGTAGAGATAGATAAAGTGGATGGTGCTAACTGCGAACAAGAATACAAGTGGTATGTAAGTTAGCAATTCGATGTCACCATCATGATTGAAAAAATAGCACTCAAGAGATCAAAATAGCGCTTCTATTGGTGGGATGTTGGGTAGCTCACCATTCTACCCGAAGTTTACGTACGGTGACACACACTCTAAAAGCACATATTTAGACAGGTACAAAGAATTGAAGGTCGGTGCCTCTCATGATGTAACATGGGTAGTCTCCACTATAGGGGACCACTACTCTAATACCGTATTCAGTCTGCACCTTATTTGCCACTGGCATGGTTAAATCCAACTTTAACTCTCATACAATTAAGAAACCCGATCATGTTCTCTGTCATCTCTAAGTTCAGCCACTCTTATGAGAATCTCGATGTAATCATAGCGACATGTATACTATTGGTAGGCTGGGAAAGGTGTTTTGCCTACGGTTAACTGCAAGTGCACAGTGCCTATTGGAGGCAGGGCAAGGTCGAATCCACAGGGAGATGGAGTGTGTAAGGTTGATCTAAAGCTTTACTAAACGGATGTTCTAACAAAGGGCTTACCAAAGAGTGAAGTTTTGTGTCGATACGACAAGGAGTTGTTGTGACAGTAATCTAAGTTATAAAAACAGATTGTAAACAAATGCTAGAGAGCACTATGGTGATAGAATTCACCTCCTAACCCTATACTAAGGTAATACAACTAAACTCATGCTCTTGCACTTCCCTTGGAGATCTCAGGTGGATGTTTCATCAGCTGATTTCACTAATTCTCCCATAGTATTGGTTGTCTTCTTACAGTACAACCAATCACAGGCTAATTTGATCAATCTAGCTAATTCTTACTCCTATTTCAATTAAGCACAGCAAGAACACAAACTGAAAATTGATTCATTTAACATAAGATTAGGGGTTTCATCTACACCCTAGTTATTGAATTAAAACATACTAAAGATAATTAAAACACAGATTAGCTTAAAGCTTGGTGCACTGGCTAATCCAGGCATGCTTTTACATCACACTGTTCTTCCTATTTATACATACCAAAACCCTAATTCACTTCAACTTGGAAAATAAATGGCGACCCACTCACCCAAAGCCTCTGAATTTGTTGTCTCCTCTGCTAATTCGCTTCTGCAATGATGGTTCCCTCCTGTTGACGAAACCCTAACCTTAACTCTTTCTATCTCTCACTTAGCTTCTAGGGTTAAGAAGCTATGAAAGAGATAGAGGGAGACTAGGAGGTGATGAAGGTGGTTGTACTGGCGCGGCTGTGGTGGATGTGGTGTCGGGGGAGAAGAAGGTGGCGCTGCAACTGTCATGGTTGGGAGAAGAGAGGTAAGGGTTTTCTCTGGTTTTGTCGGGGGAGAAGAAAGAGAAGAGAAAATGTGAAATGGTGTGTTTGGTCGATGGGTAAGGGTATAGGCGGTTTTGGTGTTGAGCGGGAGCAGCAAGAAATGATGTGTAGGGTGGAGCGACCATCGGATTCAGGGGAGACCGATGCGTGGGCCGATGCGACCGTCGGATGCAGATGGATCAAATCTGATGGCTCAGAATAGACGGGCTTGGATCTGGATTATGGGCCGGGTCTTGGATTGCTCGAGCCCATGTCTTGTAAATGGGTTGCTTCTTGTTGCGTTGCAACTGATGCGCGCGCGGGCTTTGGCTTTTTGCTCCATAGACGCTCGTCTCCAATTTTTGCTCTTTTGGCTCCTCAATTTCTCCGAGCTTTATTTTACTACCTAAAAACATAAAATTAATTAGTACAAATATTTATTCTTGAAAATAGGGAAAATACAGAATTTGGGATAATATCTGGTTTCTGAGCACAAAAGATGAGTTAAATGCCAATAAAAAGGTGTAGAAATATGCAATATTTGGCACTCATCAAATACCCCCAAACCTGAATTTTACTTGTCCTCAAGTGAAACAGAAATTAGGAAATCCTAACTATACCACTGGCGCTGGTCTCTCGAATGCATTTAGCGTATGCACTAAGCCTTTAAACCCCTAGGTGTCCCTAGTGGACGAGTTGTAGTCTCGTGAGGGTTTACCAGAGGTGTACCCACAAAACCTTCTCCAACTTCAGAGCGTAAAAGAGTCTCAAGCATCCAAGGAGCTATGAGGACATAGGGTTTCTGCATGCTAGTAACACGAAGTTAGAACTACCAAAGAACGCATTCTCATCCTTAAGGGTTGAGCGAGAAATAACCATACCATATGAAAGAATTCGGGTTCGAGAGTGATCACAAGCCTCGACTTCTGCCTCACCAATAGGGTTTTATGATAATTGCACTCAAAAAGACCGCTTTTTTAGTCTCTCATGTGTGCAGGCAGGAATAAAGAGAGAAATCCCGCACACGTTGAAATGAGAAGGATAACCTTCCGAAATAATTTACGGAGACTCCACAGAGTTGTGGACAAAAAGAATCTTTTCTGATGATCTCTAAGAAAGGAAATCAACCATTATCAAGGATGTGAGTACTCACTTACCTTCTCACCCGATCGGCAATTAACATTACTCTCTCAGCATCCATAGAAACGTCTTCAATCTTCGGTCTTCAACTGTTGATGACGAACTTCTGAACTTCACAAAAACTTGACAATTTGTATCTTTTTAATCAAATTTCCTTGTTGCTTGAATTTTTTTTTTTTACATAGAATGAAAATAACAATAAAACAATATAAAACTCATTTTTTCACAACTTGTATTGTCTTGATTTCATAAACTTCACTAATTCTCATCTTGTTTTCTTATGTAAACCTTGGACTATTTCAACTTTTCTTCAAATATTCTGATGATGCTCCGCTTGCTGACGATGATGTGTTTCTATGAATCTGTTGATGTTGTTGAGAGGGAGAGAGTGATGCTAACTGCAAATCGAACTACAAGAAGGAGTTTTCATCTTTAAAACGTCACCCTCATGATTGACAAAATTAGCACTCAAGAGATCAAAAATAGTGTTGAAAGTGGTGCGAAGTTGGGTAGCTCACCATTCCTACCCGGAATTGACGTACGGTGACACACACTCTAACAGATTTTTTAGAAAGTTACAAAAATTGAAGGTTGGTGCCTCGCTTGATGTAAGAATGGGTAGTCTCCACTATGGTTGATCACAATTCTACTACCGAATATCTATACATCACCTAATTCGCCCTCCGATATGGTTAAATCCAACTTTAACGCTCTAATCAACTAAGAAACCTGATTGTGTTCTCCAGTACTTCCAAGTTCAGTTATTTTGGTCAGACTCTCTATGTAAACATATCTAGAAGCATGCTAGTGACTCTAAGATCTCTAAAAGTTGGGGGTTTTTATGTACATATTTACAAAGAGTTTTGAAATTTTTAATTTTTTTTTTTTTTTTTTTTTTTTTTTTTTAAATAAAAAGCTAAGAACTCTATATGCAAATGCACCCCCAAACCTAAATCAAACATTGTCCTCAATGTGTCAACAAATAATAAGAATTTAAATAGTCACATACCATGAGAACTATGTTGAGTAGAGAAAAGGGAAGAGATTACCGGTATGTCGGCGAAAACAAGGTTAGAGCTTCATTAGTCAAGGCTAGAATCCAACATTCTCAGCTGAGATCATATTGGATTAGCACAATATATGCACAAGAAGACTCAACCGATTCAAGGTAGAAGATTTAACAAGACCTACTGGATTATATACAAGAAAAATTTACCATACACCAACAATCTAAAGAGTTGAGGATCAACCCAAAAGAAAATATGCAGAGACATCAACAACCTTACACAAATATAACATGAGCGTGCAAGTAAGATTGCATATGTAAATGATTTTCCCCCAAACCGAAACTTGTCAACGTATGTGTTTTTGAACACAAAATCTTGCAATTTTAAAGGCAGATCGTGTACTAGGTCTAGTTCAAAATGGACACTTTTAGGAACGGGTAAAGATATACATTCCAACTGTGGCTCTTCAAAGGTGTTGTACTTGGCTGTAAAATGGTCCAAGATGACTTGAGAAGCACACGGCTCTAGGCCTAGATTAGGAATTCTCAGAAAAGTTGGTTTTACAATTTTGTTATAAACCACATCTAGGTTTGGTGGAGGAGTTTCAATCTCATGCATAAGATAACCAGGGGAAACATCATGTTGTAACCTAGGCATGGAATTAGACACATCAAAGTTGTTTTCATGCATAGTATCATTGGTGTCAACAAAAATCTCACCATTCCCCAAGTCACAACCCAGTGGTATAGCATGCTCACCTTCACAGAACAATTGCACAGGCCCAAACTCAGAGTTAACCTCGCATGCGTCTGCAAATTTAGAAGAGGCCTCATTCATGAAATTTGGAGCAAAGCCTAATGTTTCTGAGTCCACAGGTTCCACCATATTTTCAGCATACACATGCTCTTCTAACATATCATATTCATCATCTGAGTAATATGCATACTCATCCCTATTAACAGCATTGGTGTTTTCAGTCAACTCATTATCCTCTAGGTGAGGTTCATATTCAACATTAGTGGATTGACTAAGGGCATACTCCCTTTCTACATTTTGTAGATGACTGAGATTCATCCTTAAGAACATGTTAAGTTGTTCAATTGAAGGGGAGTCTTCACTAGTGGGTATGCATGCTTCACATGGATATTCAGTGCATGGTTGTGCACAAGGTTCACTAGCAAAGGTAAATTCAGACATGTTGCTATATGGATGATCATGCAGTGCTTTCCATTCAAGTATAGCATTGTTTTGCTCAATGAGTTTGATATTCTCCATTATAGACTGCATACAATGGTTCATTGGAGGACACAATTGTTCAACCTCCCATGGCGGTTGATGACACATGTGAGAATAATGATTAGGGTATGTGAAGTCAAGCTCATGACCCTGAGAAGGTTCATAATACTCCCTAAAGTCATTGAAATCATGGTGTGTGGGGGGTTCATATTGTGAAGCATGCCCATAAGCAATCTCTCTAATTGACCTATGTGATGATTCTTCATCCCTAATGCCATCCCAAAATCCTATCATGCCAGGCAATCAACTTGAACTCAAAACAAAATAAAATAGCATTAGCCTAACATACAAGCCATACTAAACCACACCCAAAATGAGAAACGAGTATACAAGCCAGCCACGATGATGCTTAGAGAATAGACAGGCAGATTCGAGTTTCATGGTCGTTCAAGTGCAAAGCACAAACTAACAACGGATGCAGTCAACCAATGTATACTCAAATGTCACAGATCGTGATCGTGCACATAAATGCAAGGATGCAGTGCTGATCAGCCAAGACATAAACTGCACACTCAGAGAACTAATGCTTAAAAATGATCCTCAGTCTCAAGCAATAGAGGTAGACTATGCTCAAGAGATTTGTAAGGCTGGCCCTAGGATTAGTGCACACAGACAAGCAGTGATACGCCAAGGTGGAAAGTAATGCTTCTAGGGATGGCAGCAGGATTCAGGGATTCACAAACACGCTTAGCACAGATGCACTCAAAGTATCAGGGGAATGTGCATGGATCCAAGATGTTGCAGTGACTAGCTTGGCAGGTGTGATCAAGTGACAGGAGATGTGCACAAAGGGTAGCCGAGTTATGTTCACTCACGTGTCTGTGATTGTGTGTGGCAAGTGACTATGACTCACAGATGCCACAGATGCAAAGGATGCAAAAGCAGATGAACAATAAATGAACAATGCCAGCACTTTACAGCGGATTGAACATGCCAAAGAGTGTCAACTGGTTCAGATTGACCTCAAATTTTTCGAGAGGTTATACACAGATATGCGGGTCAACGGGTTTATGCACCAAAGTCGTAAGGCGAGATGACTCAACAGTAGGCTACACAGATGGCCTAACATTCAACTAATGAGGATGACAGCAAGTGAAGATGACCTAGCATCAGCTGGTAGTCGCACAGATGTGGCAACAGCTTTAGTTGACAGAGTAAAGCATGCTAAGGTACAGCTCAACTCTCTCAGTTGGCCTCAACTCTCTTAGTTGACATCAAGTTGGGTTTGCAAATATCTTGGATATCTAAGTTGCAGCTCAAACTCAACAGCTACAGGGGCTGGAGTTAGGCACAGGTGTTGTTAAAGCCAAGATTTCACAGTGAAAAGATGGCTAGTTCAGCCAATTTCCAATGCACAGAGAACACACAAAAGCATGCTTTTCAGATATTGAGCAATACTCAGCAAGGGTTTTTATCATGCAAAGGCATCAGGGCAGCTAGTTTGTCAGGCAGTCATGGCTCACAGATTCAACAAGTTATTAACAAGTTTGGCTAACCTCAAATTTCACAGCAACATGCACACAGATACCAAATCTCAGCAAGCATTCATTCAATTATCAGCAGTTCAGGGATTGACAATCACAACAAGTAGAAATTGTTACTCAGATGTCACAGAATCATGCTTATGTACACCAGATGTTGCAGGGATTGGGTGATGCTATAGGCATAGATACTACAACAAGCAACCAATTGAGCTGATAAGCATGCTATATCATTCACACATTCATCAAGGAAAGCAAGGATTCGATAATGGTCAGTAAGCACTGGTTCAGGGAGCATACAAGGGAATCAGTCAAGGCAGAGCATCAATCAGTTTGGGCTATCAGGCAACCATGCAATATGCAACTCAGGGGAACAAGGAATTATGCAGCACAGATGTCAAACTATGCACGCATAGATCCAATTATCAACAGTCCTTATGTAGAGAGAAGCATACCCAAAGAGATGAAAATTTAAGCATGTAAAAATGTTGCTCAGATATAACAGGCTAATGCTCAAAAAGATACTCTACGTTGCAGGGTTTGGATAACATTTTGTTAAGCAGCTAGGTTATCAGCCTATCGTGGTTTATCATTCATACAAATATATAGTATAATGAAGTTCTATAATGACCAACCGGTTTTAGCCCAAATAGCAACTGTGTTCTGCTCCTTCTATCGCTTTTCCTTGCTTCTGCAGCAGTGTAGCATGCACCTGTTGGCTCAACTGAACTGGTCAGTACTCAGAAGTATGCAATCCTCAAACAAACAATGAAGACAGGGTGATGATGCAAAGTAAACTAACTAACAAAGATACTAAGAAAATAGGATGACTGAAAATTAAAACTACGGCTTTGCAGTTTATATGTAATGCAACTAACTAGTATTTACAGGGCTAATATGCTTACTAAGTTACAGCTACAAATGCTGAAAACTAAATCCAAGTTATGCTAAAACATGTGATGAAAGGTAAAGTTACATTACAAACTATGCTAATGCTAGCACTACAGAGAATTGATGAAAAGTATATACAGATTGATCAAAACTAAGTTATAACGGTGACAACAATGAAACAGATGGGGATTTACAGATGGCTATATATTAAAAACTACTGAAGCTAAATGCTGATATTAGAATGCAGCAAAACAGAATGCAAAAAGGTATTTAAAAGATGATGCAAAGATGCAAGTATCCTAATTGAAACAAGATGCAAGAATGCAAATGAAAACCTACAACTAAAATGCTTCAGAACTAAGTTATGAATGCTACAGCAAGCCACGGAGGTATTAATCCAATGAACTGAGAAAGAAAAATAAGAAGAAAAGCTTACAAATATGTTGAGGAAACTTACAGAACTATGATGCAGGCAACAACAATATATAAAGATGGTTTAACCACTAAGTTACAGCATGCTATTACACTAAGAAGTAATTAACCTACTAAAACAAATTTCAGCTAGAAATGCAAGAGCAGGATGCAGGACTGCTTGGTGAATTACAAGGTGACAATGGCTATGAGTTACTTGTATATCTACAGGACTATGCGAAAAGAGATTGAATGCAGCTAAAGATAAGACAAAGATGCAAGAATGATAGGATGAATATATTACAGGGAATGAAAGCTTAAACTAACAGTTAACCCAACAAAACTAGATTATGCAAATGACATGTTTGAAATGACAGCTATCTAAATGCAGATCATGTATTAAAACTAAAAATCAAAGGTGAAACTTAAACTAAGCTACAACTACAAATGGCTAGATATACAGGACAATGCTACTAAACCACAGATAGACTAACTACAATACAACAGCAAAGTGGCAGGTGCAAGTGAACTTTACAATGAAACTAAACAATGATGCAGTTATGCAGGACTAAGTGATAGCATACAATGATAGGCAGTTTAACTAGACCAAGATGCAAGATTTATGGACAGATGGATTAGCCAAGTTATAAAAACAACAGCAAGGAAATTGAACTGAGGGAAAACAGCAAGATAAAAGTATATGCAGATGAAACTTTGAAACAAAATTTACAGCTAAGAAGTTACAGGCTAAGTTACACTAACAACAGAAAGTAAACAAGGGAGATTCTAACACATATATACAAATGTAAAATGAAAATCAGTAAAGAAAGCAAATTATCAACTTAGAAACACTACCAAATCCCCGGCAGCGGCGCCAAAAACTTGGTAGGCTGGGAAAGGTGTTTTGCCTACAGTTAACTGCAAGTGCACAGTGCCTATTGGAGGCAGGGCAAGTACAGGTCGAATCCACAGGGAGATGGAGTGTGTAAGGTTGATCTAAAGCTTTACTAAACGGATTTTCTAACAAAGGGCTTACCAAAGAGTGAAGTTTTGTGTCGATACGACAAGGAGTTGTTGTGACAGTAATCTAAGTTATAAAAACAGATTGTAAACAAATGCTAGAGAGCACTATGGTGATAGAATTCACCTCCTAACCCTATACTAAGGTAATACAACTCAACTCATGCTCTTGCACTTCCCTTGGAGATCTCAGGTGGATGTTTCATCAGCTGATTTCACTAATTCTCCCCTAGTATTGGTTGTCTTCTTACAAAGACAACCAATCACAAAGCTAATTTGATCAATCTAGATAATTCTTACTCCTATTTCAATTAAGCACAAAGAAGAACACAAACTGAAAATTGATTCATTTAACATAAGATTAGGGGTTTCATCTACACCCTAGTTATTGAATTAAAACATACTAAAGATAATTAAAACACAGATTAGCTTAAAGCTTGGTGCACTGGCTAATCCAGGCATGCTTTTACATCACACTGTTCTTCCTATTTATACATACCAAAACCCTAATTCACTTCAACTTAGAAAATAAATGGCGACCCACTCACCCAAAGCCTCTGAATTTGTTGTCTCCTCTGCTAATTCGCCTCTGCAATGATGGTTCCCTCCTGTTGACGAAACCCTAACCCTAACTCTTTCTATCTCTCACTTAGCTTCTAGGGTGAAGAAGCTATGAAAGAGATAGAGGGAGACTAGGAGGTGATGAAGGTGGTTGTCTTGGCGCTGGGCCGTGTGGTGGTGGGTGTCGGGGGAGAAGAAGGTGGCGCTGGGGTTGGGAGAAGAGAGGTAAGGGTTTTCTCTGGTTTTGTCGGGGGAGAAGAAAGAGAAGAGAAAATGTGAAATGGTGTGTTTGGTCGATGGGTAAGGGTATAGGCGGTTTTGGTGTTGAGCGGGAGCAGCGAGAAATGATGTGTAGGGTGGAGCGACCATCGGATTCAGGGGAGACCGATGCGTGGGCCGATGCGACCGTCGGATGCAGATGGATCAAATCACGATGGCTCAGAATAGACGGGCTTGGATCTGGATTATGGGCCGGGTCTTGGATTGCTCGAGCCCATGTCTTGTAAATGGGTTGCTTCTTGTTGCGTTGCAACTGATGCGCGCGGGCTTTGGCTTTTTGCTCCATAGACGCTCGTCTCCAATTTTCTGCTCTTTTGGCTCCTCAATTTCTCCGAGCTTTATTTTACTACCTAAAAACATAAAATTAATTAGTACAAATATTTATTCTTGAAAACAAGGAAAATACAGAATTTAGGATAATATCTGATTTCTGAGCACAAAAGATGAGTTAAATGCCAATAAAAAGGTGTAGAAATATGCAATATTTGGCACTCATCAACTATGTGACTCTAAACTAACTACAAGTTGGAGTTTTTTATTCACTAATTTACACAAAAGTTGAAAAATTTGAAAAATTTACAATGCAAATGCTTAACCACTCCCCCACACTTAAACTTTACATTGTCCACAATGTAAATTGAATCGTCCAAAGAAAGTCAAGGTGGGAAATACTACATGATATGCGACAAGAAATCAGAAAAAATAAATACAAGACAAGAACCAAAAATAAAAATAAGACAAGAAATACTCATCCTATGGGTTGCCTCCCATGCAGCGCTTGGTTTAAAGTCGTCAGCCCGACTTGCAAGTTGAATTTCCCATACACCAATAATCTGAAAAGTTGAGGATCCATGATAGGAGCTAAAAGAGGCTTTTCCTATGTCTTAATTTGCAAGTGCACAGAGCCTTGAAGGCAGTGGCAAGCACAGGTCTTTCCACAGGGAACTAGAGGATGCTAGGTTATTCTAAGCTTCTCGACTGAATTCAGGTGACGTGACAGAGATACAAAGCTTTTGTTTATAGTCTTTACGACTGCATTGAAGGTTACAAGACTGAGGCAAAATGAACTATAAAAGATGATTAAGAAGGATACTAGGATTGCCAATCCACCACTATTTCAAGTTATGCAATTCAACTAAAGTGAATATTCTTGTTCCTAAGGCGGTAAGGATAGTGTGTCAACTCTATCATATACCTAAGGGGTTTCACCATTTGAAGTTTCAAGTATCAACTCGCAGTACTACTCGAGCATTAGATGTCTAGTTAAGTACAAATAATCTAAGAGATAGCATTAGCAATCAAAATATGAGCTTGAACACACTCAACACAATGTAAACCTAACTACAATGGATGCATGACATTCATTGTGAGAGCAGGGCATTGAGATGTTAACAATGAAACTTTCTTATCAATTAAAGCATGCCAAGAATAATTCACATTAAGTTGAACCACAGAACAGAGCTAGGGTTTCATGTAAATCCTAGCAATACAGAATTAGCCCATACTAAACATGCTAAAACAGACTTCAAATTAAAATTACAAATTAAAACTAAGAACCCTAAATTGAAACTAAAACTGACTTTTTTTTCTCAAATCCCAAATAACAATTTATAACTCACAAAACAATAACAACTAACAACTACACTCATGACCCAAACCTGCTCTGATGCGCCTTGTCTTCCTCTGACCTCTGAATCGAACATGCATGGGGGTTTGGTGAAAAACCCTAACCCTAATTATCTCTAACCTAGCTTCTAGGTTGATAAGAAGCTACGAACGAGATAATTGAGAGAGAGGGTGATGGAGTAGGGGCTAGTGGTGATTGCGACAGAAGGAGATGGAGGTGATGATGGAGTTCTGCCATGGACGTGGGTGAAGGAAGAAGGGGGATGGGTTTTCTCTGCTGGAGGTATGGGGGAGGAAGAAAGAGAAGATGGAGGAAAGAATGAGGCTAGCTCGAGTGAGGGTATAGGGTTAGGCGGTTTGGATGTGAGGCAGGTGCATCGATGTTTGATGGGGAAGCCGCAGCGAGCGTTGGATCTCGGTGAGGAAGATCTGAACGGCTGAGGAAGAATGAGGCTATTTGGTGTGGAGCGGAAGTATCAAGACCTGATGTGAACGATGGAGCGACCGTAGGATGTATCTAGACGCGATCTGAACGGCTTGGGATGAACGGGTTCGGATCCGGGTCATGGGTAGCTCTAGCCCATGTCTTCCTTGTTGGGTTGCAACTGATTCGCGCGCGGGCTTTGGCTATCTGCTCCATAGATGCTCGACTCAATTCTTCGCTCTTTGGCTCTTCGGTTTCTCAGAGCTTTATTTATTGCCTAAAAACACAAAGTTAATTAGTACAAATATTTATTCTTGAAAACAAAGAAAATACGAGAATGCAGGATAATATCTCGATTTATGAGCACAAAAGATGAGTAAAATGCCAATAAAAAGGTGTATAAATATGCAATATTTGGCACTCATCAAATACCCCCAAACTTGAATTTTACTTGTCCTCAAGTGAAACAAAAATGAAGAAATCCTAACTATACCCCTGTCGCAGTCTCTCGAATGCATTTAGCGTATTCACTAAGCCTTTAAACCCCTAGGTGTCCCTAGTGGACGAGTTGTAGTCTCGTGAGGGTTTACCAGAGGTGTACCCACAAAACCTTCTCCAACTTCGAGTGTAAAAGAGTCTCAAGCATCCTAGAAGCTATGAGGACATAGAGTTTCGCATGCTAGTAACATGAAGTTAGAACTACCAAAGAACGCATTCTCATCCTTAAGTCCGAGCGAGAAGTAACCATACCATATGAAAGAATTCGGATTCGATTGTGATCATAAGCCTCGACTTCGCCTCACCATTAGGGTTTTATGATAATTGCACTCAAAAAGATCGCTTTTTAGTCTCTCATGTGTGCGGCAGGAATAAAGAGAGAAATCCCGCACACGTTGTAGGTAAGAAGGATAACCTTCCGAAATAAAATCTGGAGACTCCACGAAGTGTGGACAAAAAGAATCTTTTTCGATGATCTCTAAGAAAGGAAATCAACCATTAGCAAGGGGTGGGAGTACTCACTCACTTCTCACCCGATCGGCAATTAATATCACTCTCTCATAAGAACCATAGAAACGTCTTCACTCTTCGGTCTTCTTCTTCAATTGTTGATGACGAACTTCTAAACTTCACAAAACTTGACAATTTTTTAACTTTTACTCAATTTCCTTGTTACTTGGAATTTTCTTCTTTACCATGATGGTATCAAAACTAAGAAAATAAACTACAATATTTTTTTTTTTTTTTTTTTTTTTTTTTTTTTTTTTTTTTTTTTTTTTTTTTTTTTTTTTTTTTTTTTACTATATACATTAATTGAAAATAAAAACAAAAACTACTAACTCCATGGATGAAGGACTATATCACACAATTTCCATAACTTGTATTGTCTTGATTTTACAAACTTCATTAATTCTCATCCTATTTTCTTTTCTTTTCTTTGTTGCACGTAACCTTGGACTATATCAACTTTTCTTCGAATATTCTCGATGTTGCTCCGCTTGGCCGACGATGATGTGTTTCTATGGAACTACTGATTGATAGAGAGAGTGATGCTAACTGCAAATCGATATTTAGAAGGAGTTTTCATCTTTAGACGTCACCCTCATGATTGACGGAATTAGCACTCAAGAGATCAAAAGTAGTGCTGAAAGTGGTGCGAAGTTGGGTAGCTCACCATTCCTACCCGGAATTGACGTACGGTGACACACACTCTAAAAGCTTTTCTAGAAAGTCACAAAGAGTGAAGGTCGATACCTCGCTTGATGTAAAATGGGTAGTCTCCACTATGGTTGATCACAATTCTACTACCGAATATCTAAACAACACCTAATTCGCCCTCCGGTATGGTTAAATCCGACTTTAACGCTCTAATCAACTAAGGAACCCGATTGCGTTCTCCAGTACTTCCAAGTTCTTGTTATTTCGGTCAAACTCTCTATGTAAACATAGCTAAAAGCATGCTAGTGACTCTAAAATCTCTAAAAGTTGGAGGTTTTTATGCAAATTTTTGAGTTTTTCAATTTTTTTTTTTTTTTTTTTAAATATACAAAGAAGTAAAACAAAAAGACTAAAAACTCTATATGCAAATCACACCCCCAAACCTAGATCAAACATTGTCCTCAATGTGTTAACAGATAATAAGAATTTAAGCATTCACATACCAAGAGAACTATGTTGAGAGGAGAAAAGGGAAGAGATTACCGGATGCAAGAGGGTGTTGCCAAACCATAGAAAGATGAATGCTTTGAAAGCAAACAATCACGAGCGCAAGACAAAAAGGTTGGTTAGCACACATCAAAATTATGCAAAAATAAAAAGAAAAGGGAAAGATGATGGATTGTTAGTCCATAAGTATGTACACAAGTGAACTAGATCAGTCCACATAGATGGGGTCTTCCAAGTCAACGGTCTCAACTTCTGGTGGAAGATGCTCTAGAAATGGTTTCGATCTTTGACCATTGACTTTGAAGGTGTTCTTGTTTGCTTTGGGTTTTCAACTTCTACTGACTCCATGGGGAAAAACTAAGACATACCAAGTATGGTCCTGACCATCGGGAACGTAGCTTTCCCGGAAACAAATGCAATCTAGTGTTGTACAATAAAACTTTCTGTCCTGGGGTGAAAGACTTGCGCAGAATGCGCTTGTCGTGAAACACCTTCATCCTATGTTTGTACGTTTTGGCACTATCATAAGCATCATTTCTCAATTCTTCCAACTCATTGAGTTGAAGTTTCCTACGGGTATCAGCCTTATCAAGATCAAAATTCAGCTTTTTCACAGCCCAGTATGCACGGTGTTCTAACTCAACAGGTAGATGACATGCTTTTCCGTACACAAGTCTGTAAGGAGACATCCCGATGGGAGTCTTGTATGCAGTCCTATAGGCCCATAAAGCATCATTTAAGCGCAAAGACCAATCTTTCCTAGAAGGATTGACGGTCTTCTCAAGGATATGCTTAATTTCCCTATTGGACACTTCCACTTGGCCACTGGTTTGAGGATGGTAAGGTGTTGCGACCTTATGAGTGATTCCATACTTGCGCACTAGTGATTCAAAGGGTCTATTGCAGAAATGACTACCTCCATCACTGATTATCGCTCTCGGGGTTCCAAAACGGGAGAAAATGTTCTCCTTAAGAAAAGAAAGAACAACTTTATGGTCGTTGGTTTTGGATGCAATGGCCTCTACCCACTTAGAGACATAATCAACAAAGAACAAGAATGTATAACTTACCTTCGAGTTCGGAAATGGACCCATGAAATCAATGCCCCAAACATCAAACAGCTCAACAATCAAAATGGGTTGTAAGGGCATCATGTTTCTCCTAGATATACTTCCTAGTTTCGGCATCGGTCACAAGCAACACGAGAATGCATGGCAATCCTTAAACAAGTTGGCCAATAGAAACCGCTTTGCAAGATCTTTGCGGCAGTTTTCTTGGCACTAAAGTGGCCTCCACAAGCATGGTCATGACAGAAAGAGATGACGTCCCTTTGTTCGAATTGGGGACACATCTCCTAATGATTTGGTCTTGGCGAGTACTTAAACAAATATGGGTCATCCCAAAGGAAATGTTTAACTTCAGCCAAGAACTTAGCACGGTCTTGTTTAGACCAATGCAAGGGCATTCTACCCGTAGCAAGGTAGTTCACAATATCACAAACCAAGGCATCTCGGACACAAGCATCAATTGCTCATCGGGGAATGATTCCCTAATCAACACGGACTCATCGAAGATTCAACATTCAACCTAGACAAGTGATCGGCAACAACATTCTCTCGACCCTTTCTTATCTCGAATTTCGAGGTTAAACTCTTGTAGCAAGAGTATCCATCGAATTAGACGAGCCTTAGCATCTTTCTTAGACAAAAGATATCTCAATGCAGCATGATCAGAATAAATGATGACCTTAGACCCTATCAAATAAGATCTAAACTTGTCTAATGCAAACACAACAGCTAGCAACTCCTTCTCAGTAGTGGAATAATTCAATTGAGCATCGTTAAGTGTTTTACTAGCATAGTAGATCACATAAGGGAGTTTGTCTACTCGTTGGCCCAAAACAGCTCCTACAGAATAGTCAGACGCATCACACATAATCTCAAATGGTAATAACCAATCAGGGGGTCTGACTATAGGGGCAGATGTAAGGAGAGCCTTCATTGCTCCCATGCTTCCTTACAAGCATCATCAAAGACAAATGCAACATCTTTTGCAAGAAGATTGCACAAAGGTCGTGAAATTTTACTAAAGTCTTTGATGAATCGGCGGTAAAAACCCGCATGGCCTAGAAATGATCTGATGTCCCTCACAGAACGAGGTTGAGGCAACTGTTGAATGAGATCTACCTTGGCTTTGTCTACTTCTATGCCTTTTTCCGAGATAATATGCCCTAGAACAATGCCTGAATTAACCATGAAATGGCATTTTTCCCAATTCAAGACCAAACTCTTCTCCTTACACCTAATCAGCACACATGTGAGGTGATGCAAACACTCATCAAATGAAGACCCAAACACAGAAAAATCATCCATAAAAATCTCAAGAAACTTATCTACCATGTCGGAAAAAATGCTCATCATGCAACGTTGAAAAGTAGCGGGTGCATTGCACAGCCCAAAAGGCATACGACGATAAGCAAATGTTCCATAAGGACATGTAAATGTGGTCTTTTGTTGGTCTTCGGGTGCTATGTGAATTTGGTTGTAGCCAGAATAGCCATCTAAGAAGCAGTAGTAACTATGTTTGGCTAACCTTTCCAGCATTTGGTCAATGAAGGGAAGGGGAAAATGGTCTTTCTTGGTTACTGTGTTCAGTTTTCTATAATCAATACATACTCGCCACCCAGTGGTCACACGGGTGGGAAGGAGCTCATTCATCTCGTTTTGAACAACAGTAATGCCAGACTTCTTGGGTACTACCTGAATAGGACCGACCCATCGGCTATCGGGGACGGGGTAGATGATACCCGCGTCAAGCAGTTTTAGAATCTCACCCTTGACAACATCTCTCATGTTGGGGTTAAGTCTCCTTTGCATTTCCCTAGATGGTTTAGTGTTCTCCTCAAGGTTTATGTGATGCATGCAAATTGTGGGACTTATACCCTTAAGATCGGAGATGGTCCAACCTAAGGCTCCTTTATGCTCTTTAAGTACTTCTAAAAGTTGACTTTCCTGTTCCGTGTCTAAACATGATGCAATAATCACAGGAAAGTCTCTGAAGGACCTAAGAATGCATACTTCAAGGTATCGGGTAAAGGTTTCAAATCAAGCTTAGGTGGTGTATCAAGAGGTGGGGCAGATTTGGTATCGAGAGTGGAAGGGGTTCCACCGCATTCTGCCATTTAGTAATATCCATGGGTGGCACGAGACTCTAGCAAAGAGTGGACCTCACTAATGTACTCGGACTCAAAGAGATCTAAGTCAAAGTTATCTAAACATGCTTGCACAGAGGTCCACCGACAAAATGTCGGGCAATGAGTCTTGAATCGACTCTCAATCATGTTAACCTCGTGCAATTCATCATCATCACACTCTATGGGTTGTTGGTTCACACGAAAGACATTCAGTTCTACAATCATGTTGCCAAAAGACAAATTCAATATCCCGCTACGACAATTTATGATAGCGTTTGACGTTGCCAAGAAGGGACGTCCTAAGATAACGGGAATATGATTTTCGGGATTATGCACAAAGTTGTGTATCTAACACAATGAAGTCCACAGGAAGTAAAATTTATCAACCTTGATTAGCACATCTTCAACGATTCCCCGAGGGATTCGCACAGATCTGTCCGCTAATTGTAGCGTGACAGGAGTGGGTTGCAATTCCCCAAGACCTAACTGCACATACACAGAATATGGCAGTAGATTCACACTAGCTCCTAAGTCCAATAAAGCTTTCTGATTGTATGCTCACCTATAGTACAAGAGATAGTCGGGCTACCTGGGTCTTTAAACTTAGGTGGGGTTTTGTTTTGAATAATTGAACTTACTTGCTCGGTGAGAAAGGCACGCTTATGCACATGAAGCTTTCGCTTTTGTGTGCACAGGTCCTTCAAAAACTTAGCATAGGCAGGTATTTGCATGATTGCTTCGAGAAATGGAATGTTTATGTTAACTCTTTTGAACAATTCCAACATCTCGTTGTATTGGGTACCCCCCTTCTGTTGCACCAACCGTTGTGGAAATGGAGCAACAGGAACATGACTTGGCACATGAACATCTATATTAGTAGGACTCTTGGTCTTATCAACAGGCTCAGATTCGTTCTCTACATTAGATGTTTTCTGTGGTGTTGTGTGTACTTGGGAGTCTGATGTAGACTCGCTTGATGGTGGTACACCTACATGGTTCTCAACAATTCTACCACTTCGGAGAGTGGTGACAGCATTCGCTTGACTATGTGAAGTTTCATTGCAGGTAGAGGAGCCTGCTTGAAACACAGTCTTTGGATTTTGTAGGGGTTGACTAGGGAATTTTCCTTTCTCTCTCTCATTCAATGCATCACAGATTTGCCCTATCTTAAGATCTAGGTTTGTGAGACGTTGGTCTGTAGTTTTCTCAAGTTTTTAAAGACCTTGGGTTAACAGAACGACACAGTCTTCCAAGCTAGTCTTTTTCTCTACAGGGTACTGAGGGTGTGGTGGTACTTGGGGGTTTCTAGGATACGAGTATCCTTGGTTGTTATGTGTTGGTCCCCCTTGTACTGGTCCCTTGGACCATGAGAAGTTAGGGTGATTCCTCCACCTTGGGTTGTAGGTCTGAGAATACGGGTTGTTCTCTTGCCTCTGGTATAATGCATTGGCTTGCTCGGACTTGGACTCTTGAAATGCATATAAATCTGGACAGCTGTCCACTAAGTGGTCAGAACTATGGCATGCGGCACAAGTGGCCCTATCAATTTGGTCACGGAGAGTAGGGGAATTTGATTTTACATTCTTTTCCAACTCAAGCACTTCTATTCTCCGGGCCAAAGAAGCCATTTTTGCATTTCCCTCAAAGTCAGACTCGATTCTATGAACATTCTTGGTAGGGGTAGTCCGTTTCGGTTCTCGGATGGACTCCCATTGTTGAGTCTTTTCAGCGACTTCGATTAGAAAAGCCCAAGCGTCATCGGCACTCTTGTCAATAAATGCACCATTGCACATTGACTCGACTGTGGTTCGGGTTCTAACATCTAGACCCTCATACAATATTTGCACGAGTCTCCATTTTTCAAAACCATGGTGGGGACATTGGAGTAGTAATTCATTGAATCTCTCCAAGTACCTTGCTAGAGTTTCGTCTTCTAATTGCACAAAACCATTTAGACTTTGGCGAATTGCCGCAGTCTTATGGTTTGGGAAAAACTTTTTGAAAAACTCTTTTGTGAGGTCATCCCAGGTTCTAATGGACTGTGGTTGTAGGGCATGAAGCCAAGACTTGGCTTTGTCTTTCAGAGAAAAAGGAAACAATCTCAATTTGAGGGACTCCTCTGTCATTTGGTTAAAACGCAGAGTCCCACAAATATCCTCAAAGTCTCTCACGTGATGGTAGGGGTTCTCAGCATTGACCCTTCTAAACACGGGTAGCATATGAATGGTGCTTGCTTTCAGTTCAAACTGACAAGCATCGGCTGGCAGAATGATGCAAGAGGGCTGGGTTGCCCTAGTTGGGTACATGTAGTCCTTGAGACTACGGGGTTGGTTTTGTTCATCACCCATGGTTTCTGATTCGGATGGGCTTTCTGATGGAATTGGGCTTTCTGTTGAAGAAATGGGTATGCTTACGATTTCGTCCGAGCGGATTCTAACTAGTCGGTTTGTTTGGTCTCTAAAAGACACAATCATAGCCTAGCACGCGCCTCTAGCATGTTAATACACAAACAAGTTCAACACAGGAAAGCAAAGACTCAAAAATGACCCACTAAAACAAGACTCAAACCCAAGAAATTGGTTATTGGTGTTGTAGAGCCCAGCTGAAAAGGTTGGTTCCAGCCCAAAAGGTGTAGTTTTTGGGTTGTTCGCACGGCCCAGGTGATTGGGCGGGTATCAGCCCAGTTTATGTGGTGTTGGGCTCGGTTTTGTGCAAGCCCAGAAGTGGGTTGATAATGCACAGCCCAGATGTGAGTTGAGCCCAGTTTGGTTGTGTGGTTATCAGCCCAGATTGATTTGGGTTCAGTTTGGTTTAGTTTGGGTTGTGGGCTTCAGCTGTGTATAGAGCCCAGATTGGGTGAAATGTACACAGCCCAGATTGGTGGATACAGCCCAGCAGTGAAGGTCAAGTTATGTGGGCTGAAATTGTTGCAGAAACAGGGCCCAGTTTAGGTGAGACTCATTGAAACTGGCTCTAGCCCAGTTGATTTGGCACAGGGTCTGTTGGTGCTAGGTTGGCAACTCAGCCACTGGCTGTGTGCACAGCCTGGTTAGGTGGTCACAGCTCAGACAAGGAACAGCACAGCTTGAGCACAGCTTGGGCAATCAACAGAGAGTAACAGCACAGCACAAGTAAAGAAGAAAAAGTTTTGTGAAAGGTGCACAGGGTAGAGGTTGTGCTCACTCAATGGTGCAGCATGTGCCAGGGTTTGTGTTTTTGAAAAACAATCTAACTGCTAATCACAAATCTACTACTCAACAACTCAATCATTTGTCACAAGATCACACAGATTGCACAAAAATGAAGCTAACAGTTCATGTCAACTGGGTCAGTTGACCTCAGTTGTTAGGGATCAAAATCACAAGGGTGCAGGTCTTAGCAGAATATAAAACTTCACAGCATGCTCTGGGGATCAACACAGGGGTTATATGACTCCAATGCTCACAACTTCAGGGTGTCATGGTCTGTCCACACTTGGTTTTCCAAGGGGTAGCTGGCTCACCTGAGTTTGTTGCATCAACTCACTCAGATACCAACACTCTGAGTTGATGTCAAACTCAGAGCTCAGGGTTTATTGCAGAACACACAAGGCAATACAGGCTAAGCTCAAACTGCAGCTACAGGGGCTTGCAGGGTGGTATATGGTTCACTTATCACAGTCTAACAAATGCTTAGATGCTGAGTAACATTGTGCACAGAATATGCTCAGCAAGGTTTAGGCATAAAGTAAACAAATAAGCATATCATATTCTTTCTTCATTCATTCAAGGTTAGAGATACATTACCACCAGTGCAATACTGGGTTTAGGCACTCCACCCTGGTTTTGCTCCAGCTGCTCCACAGGTACCTGTCACTCAAGAGGAAAATCTCAGCTCACAAGGTTACACAGTCAAAGCACAGAGCAAGAAAGCTATGGCAGAGCTCAGAGCTATGCCTGAGTTGCAAATTAGCCACAAGATAATAATAAAAACAGCACAGATGGAAATGCTAAGCTACAAATGCTAACAACAGATGGTAACAAGGGAAGTTTTAACACAAATGTACAGAGATAACTGAAATCAGTGAAGTAAAGCAACAAAATAAAAACAGCACACTATAAGTTCCCCGGCAGCGGCGCCAAAAACTTGATAGGAGCTAAAAGAGGCTTTTCCTATGTCTTAATCTGCAAGTGCACAGAGCCTTGAAGGCAGTGGCAAGCACAGGTCTTTCCACAGGGAACTAGAGGATGCTAGGTTATTCTAAGCTTCTCGATCAATTCGGAGTGACGTGACAGAGATACAAAGCTTTTGTTTATAGTCTTTACGACTGCATTGAAGGTTGCAAGACTGAGGCAAAATGAACTATAAAAGATGATTAAGAAGGATACTAGGATTGCCAATCCACCACTATTTCAAGTTATGCAATTCAACTAAAGTGAATATTCTTGTTCCTAAGGCAGGTAAGGATAGTGTGTCAACTCTATCATATACCTAAGGGGTTTCACCATTTGAAGTTTCAAGTATCAACTCGTAGTACTACTCGAGCATTAGATGTCTAGTTAAGTACAAATAATCTAAGAGATAGCATTAGCAATCAAAATATGAGCTGAACACACTCAACACAATGTAAACCTAACTACAATGGATGCATGACATTCATTGTGAGAGCAGGGCATTGAGATGTTAACAATGAAACTTTCTTATCAATTAAAGCATGCCAAGAATAATTCACATTAAGTTGAACCACGAGAAACGAGCTAGGGTTTCATGTAAATCCTAGCAATACAGAATTAGCCCATACTAAACATGCTAAAACAGACTTCAAATTAAAATTACAAATTAAAACTAAGAACCCTAAATTGAAACTAAAACTGACTTTTTTTCTCAAATCCCAAATAACAATTTATAACTCACAAAACAATAACAACTAACAACTACACTCATGACCCAAACCTGCTCTGATGCGCCTTGTCTTCCTCTGACCTCTGAATCGAACATGCATGGGGGTTTGGTGAAAAACCCTGACTCTAATTATCTCTAACCTAGCTTCTAGGTTGATAAGAAGCTACGAACGAGATAATTGAGAGAGAGGGTGATGGAGTAGGGGCTAGTGGTGATTGCGACAGAAGGAGATGGAGGTGATGATGGAGTTCTGCCATGGACGTGGGTGAAGGAAGAAGGGGGATGGGTTTTCTCTGCTGGAGGTATGGGGGAGGAAGAAAGAGAAGATGGAGGAAAGAATGAGGCTAGCTCGAGTGAGGGTATAGGGTTAGGCGGTTTGGATGTGAGGCAGGTGCATCGATGTTTGATGGGGAAGCCGCAGCGAGCGTTGGATCTCGGTGAGGAAGATCTGAACGGCTGAGGAAGAATGAGGCTATTTGGTGTGGAGCGGAAGTATCAAGACCTGATGTGAACGATGGAGCGACCGTAGGATGTATCTAGACGCGATCTGAACGGCTTGGGATGAACGGGTTCGGATCCGGGTCATGGGTAGCTCTAGCCCATGTCTTCCTTGTTGGGTTGCAACCGATTCATGCGCGAGCTTTGGCTATCTGCTCCATAGATGCTCGACTCCAATTCTTCGCTCTTTGGCTCTTCAGTTTCTCCGAGCTTTATTTATTGCCTAAAAACACAAAGTTAATTAGTACAAATATTTATTCTTGAAAACAAAGAAAATACAGAATCTGGGATAATATCTGATTTATGAGCACAAAAGATGAGTAAAATGCCAATAAAAAGGTGTATAAATATGCAATATTTGGCACTCATCAATCCACCCATAGAACCTGTTTTGCAAACACTAGCTTCACACACATATTAGTAATATAAAATAGAAACAAAGCTATTAACCGATAAAGCTTCCCCCACACTTATTCTTGTCCACACTTGGAAGTGTATAAAGAATATAGAAGTCGGGTACTTCCACGGTTTCTTGTTCCAAAACCTACATAGTATGATAATCAAGTATCTCTAATGGAGGATATCGAGAAACAAAGTCATTCAACAATGTTTTCGAAGCACATACATTCAAACCAATAAGAGGTAAAGGAGAAGAAACAATAGGCAACGGGTTAGACAAACCTTGCACAATCTCTTGTATCACAAAATCCTCTTCATCCTTGAAAAACTCAAGTGAATTATTCACCTCTTGTATATCATGGTCCTCTATCAAACCTTGCAACCATTCTTCGTTCGTTTCTGCCTTAACCAAAATCTCGGCATCAGCATCATCATTACAATCATATGCAAGCTCAATTGGGTCTTCCACAATATTGGTCATAACAGTCACATTCTCAACATACTCCTCTTTGTTGTAAGGCACATACTCCACTGCGGATTCAAGTCTCACCATAAGGAACTTTTTTAGAACACTCATTGCACCATCCTCAAGCTCTACCTTTTGAATAGGTTCTTGATCGTTATAAAGATTAATGCTTGAGTAAGCTAAACTAGTGTCATCATATTCCTTTTCAACTTCACCTTGATTGCAAAAGGACTCCATTGTACACTCTTCGGGGACGTCACCATAAATTGGTTCAAGCGATGTATTTTCATAGTCATCGTCACTATCATAGTTAACATAAGATTGGCTACCACTTCCCAAAGATTGGTCTTTCGCAGAATTTTGCATGTCCTCTTTGTATTCTTCAATGCCTTGTCTTAAATTGGAAACACCTTTTTGAAGCTCTTGGAGTGATCCATCCAAATTTTGAAAATAGTATTCCATTTGTTGGTAATGCTCGTTCGACAAGGAAAAAGTAGAATCACTTACTTCAGTATTGCTAGGCCAATTATCTTCCCTTTGAATGGGTGAATGATCATAGCTACGATCAGAAATTGGGCCAAACATACTATTAGCATATTCGATCGATGAAACTGGTTCCACGCTTGGTTGTCTACAAACTGACTCCATGCTGACCATAAATTGTTGCATTTCTACCAAACTAGAGGAAATATTAATAGGAGCACAAGTATCATCCCCTCTTTGTGGTTGCTCACTTACATACCCACCATAAGAAGGTTGGATTGTATGAGAACAACTAAAAGGGTACGTGGAGCATTGACCATAACCAAAGGATTGGTTTTGATTGTACTCCCCATAAGGATGATAGTTGTCATGTTGTTGAGGTTGAAAGCCGTATGGATTGCTCCAATATGCTCCGTCCATGAGAAACAAGTACCTGAAATAAGATTCTCAAACAAAGGTTAAAAACCAGAAAGTAAAACAAAAACAAAACTAAAAACAAAAAAAATAAGAAACCAAAAACAAGTGACAACCGCTGCCTCCCCGGCAGCGGCGCCAAAATTTGATCGCTGTCGTATGCATCAAAAATAAATTACTTTCTCACTACTCAAAATATATAATATAGCAAGGGAAAGAAAGGATCGTTCCCACAGAGAGGTCTTGGGTTGTCAATATGTTTCGGTTTCCTATATAAAACAATGGTGGGATTTTCTGATTTTTATAAACTAAAATAAAGTAAAAGAATAAACACGCAAATCAAGGGTGTGAAAATATTGGGTAAAGGTTTCATCTTCAATTGTAAACAAGTTTTTGAATGTATGAATAGAATTCGTATTTAATCTCGCTATCATCAAAAGCCCTAGAATACCTTATTGCAAGAATACTCCGTAAATTTCCTAAGTCATCAACACACATTAGAGTTGCGTATGTGAATTCTACCTAAAGAATAACCCAACGCCTTGCGCTAATTAAGTTCAATTCCTAGGAGCATTAAGTCTCATAAATAGGCTAATTAATACAATTGTAATACATTGCGCACACAATTCGAACAAAGGTCAATTTCTACATATGAATACAAGGATGTATCACTACAAGCCGTAATCATATCATGCTACTCGTATTCAAGGTTATCGCACAATGATGAACCCGAAATTAGCTATAGATATGGATGTGAGTTCAATTAATTCTAGACTTAACTAAACAAACATTCAATCATATTGCAATACATCAATCATGCAATTGTTATACGCAGTAGAAATCAAACGATAATATTGAGAGAAAACTAATTCATAAAAATCATAACTTGTTTTCAAAATCCAACTACATCTTTAACCAATAAAAATAAATCAACTACTTGGGTTTTTGGAAATAATCATAAAGAGTTTAGAAGAAACTATCATGTGAAACCCTAGCAAACAAGTAGAAGCCTCCCTAATGGAGATATCTCTAGGTTTTGAGAAAGACTTTTCTATTTATATGCTTCTCCCATTCCAAAAGGATACTCTTTCCAAAAGTAGGTCTTCTCAAAACCCTTCTCCAATTGGTCCACCAAGCCCATGTGTTAAAACATCTATTCTGGAAATTCTGGGTCCAAAACTGGGTAGCCGGATTGCTGACGTCATCACCGGAATCCGGCTACTGTCGTCGGAATCCGGCATCGAGAAACTGTCTCTGGCCACCTGAATGATCAGAAACTATCACCAGGAAAATATGTACTTCCTGCTACTCATCTTTCCTTCTATATGTTCATACATTCACAAAAAACCATCTAACCCAACTTCTTATTTCTTACGAAAACGTACCCAAAAGCGTGACTCCAAACTCATATATGACGCGGCCGAATCATGCATCCAACACATACCCCCTTCGCGATTCACTAAAATATTATGATCCATACTCTAAGCTCTGAAATCCGGCATCCCGGGATAGTACCACTGGCTCGCCATTCTTGCTCACTTTCCGTACTGTTTCTGCAGTTCTGGAATTACAGGCCAACTTATTTGACTGCTCAGGTCATAAACTCCCATTATATCATTCATCTACTCAGCACTTCATTCATTCTACAGCTGCACATCATTCATCATCACTGCCTGCTCAATTCTCAGCAGCAACAATTGTTGCTTGTCTCCAAACTGCTCAGTACGGCACCTGCATCTCAAGCTGCACTTCTCAGCACAACCTGCAATCTGCAACACAACCAAGCTGACATCCCGAGCTTGATCACTTTTATCTCCAGATGGTGTCCAGATACTCATACGGCCATATGTAGGTGGGGTGAAATGACCATCTCTTTAGAGAGTGTAGCCGTCCTGCTGAACCTTCCCATAACAGGGAATCTTGATATCACGTTATCTGACGATGAAGAAAAAATGAGTGCCACTTTTGTCGCGAAGTCAAAAAGGTTCGTTCAGAAGGATTACTAGACGAAGTGCTTCTATAGATGGTGGGTGTCTCAATGGTTCCCAGATGAGTCAGAGCCGAATCAAGTGAACAGTACGCTTCATGTTGCGACATTCTTGGTTCTTTGGCTATCCATAGATATTTTCGATGATGGCTCTGGTAAGAAGGAGATAAGGCGGGATCTCATTAAATTCGCCATCAAATAGGCAAAAGGTGTCATTCTTCCCATTGGTGGCTTGTTTCTTGGCTCTTTGTACACCCATTTGGATCATTTGGTTGCGGACATGTAAGCTTCA
The DNA here is from genome assembly GCA_023531295.1 of Papaver armeniacum. Classification (NCBI taxonomy): domain Eukaryota; kingdom Viridiplantae; phylum Streptophyta; class Magnoliopsida; order Ranunculales; family Papaveraceae; genus Papaver; species Papaver armeniacum. The sequence goes on along the minus strand of JAJJWW010014984.1, from coordinate 47,200 downwards.
AATGGTTATATGGACTCGTATGTCCACGTTGCTTTTCTCCAAACATGGTTGTGGGAGCATTTCGTAAAATATGCTCCCGAACCATCGGCTTTACTTCCCGAGTCTTGTGGAGGCTCCAGAATACTGCGTTGGTTGAATAAGCGCCCAAAATCTGGATCAAGGCTCATCGAATTCCTTGAAAATGCCTATGCCGTTAGCTTTCGTCCTTGGGCTCCAGTCCATGTGTCCATATTTCAGCCAAACACTTTCGTCGCTGCTCCGAACTTGACTTTGCTTTCTGCTAGAGAGAATATGAGCGTTGGAGAGGTTGTATTTATGCGAAGCTGTATCCCCGGACACGTGCCATCTTTCTTCCGGGGGTCTTTCAAGGCAGTCCCTTATAATATTGATAGGGCGGCTCGGCATATGGGATTTGACCAAGGGGTCCCATTTACTCGTCAGACGGTTGCTCCGGAAAAATTGTTGTCAGTTGTTCTTGATGCCCGTGTTCTTGTGCCAGGTAAAAGCCTTCCTTTCTTGCAACGAAATCCAGTGACAACCTCCAGGTACAACACGTTCTGGCAGGATGAGTTTCTTGCCATCCACGGATTTATGAATGACGTGGTGGAAAATTCTCGTGGCAAGCCTTCCACTGCGACTTTAGCGGAACATCCATTGTTGAGGGAGCCTTCTACTGCTAAGCAAAAATTTCCTAGCACGGATGTGGACAATCCCCAGAAAAAGGAGCGAAGGTCTAAAACCATGCGGGCGGTTTTCAGTCGGATTCGACGGCTCTTGTGACTTTTAGTTCTTCCAATATGCGAGTATGTATGATTTTCTTCCTGATTTGGTAGTCTTGCATAAATATTCTGAATTGTTGCCACTGAACATCTCTTCCCTTTTGATTCAGGGTCTCAACAAGATAAACGCCTTTACCAGACTTGCAAGTGGCCAAAAGGGGATTCCTTCTGAAGAAAAGTCTGGCGATACTGAGCCTCTCAACAGTGAAGAGGAAGATGAAGAAAAAGTGAACTCAGAGTCTGACAGTGATGAGGAAAGTTCTTCAGAGCGGGGCAGCGAGTCCTCTTCCGATCCCAGTGGGCCCACAGATGAGTCGGTGAGTCTCCCACATGTTTCCTCTTGGACTATTTACTTATCCCGAATAAATATTCAATTGGTGGTATTTACAGGAGGAGGCCACTTCTGAAAATAATTCTGAGATGGAGATTCACGGCAATGAAGATGTAACAGTGTCTCCAATCATGGAAACCATACCCGCTGGTAATCTGGAGATGGAGGTTGATCATCATAAAGATGTTGCTGTGTCTCCCATGGCGGAAAATGCTGTCGTGACGACGGGCGTGATTGTTCCCAAAGAATCTTTGCTAGTCGCACATCCAGCCGCAAGTGTCATTTTTTACCCTCCATTTGAGGCTCGTTTCGAAGGTCATGTGTTGGTTGGAGGATTCAGTGTTCCCGTGAAGTATGCGGAGCTATATACCAAGATATGGAAGAGATATGGGCACATCGCCACGACCAAGAAGGTTGATAGTCGCTTTGCATTGGTTAAGCGCGTGGAGGAAACTTTATCTTCAATTCATGAGATGTGTGGCGTGATTGGACACACTGTTTCTGGAGATGTAGTTAAAAGCTGAGAATTCCATCGGGATATGTGTGTAAACTTTGAGTTTAATGCTTCCTAGTTCTGTGATGGATTTTTCGAGATCCAAAGGCTGCAGGCTGAAGCGATTGATGGCCCTTCCGCGGATTTGATTAATCAACATGAGGCAGAAGTCGAGAACCCAGGAGTTGAAGCTGAAGCAGGCGGCTCTTTAAAGCATGAAGGACGTTTTCTCCAAGAAGAACGAGCCTTTGCTAGGCAATTTTCCTTGAATGTTTTTATTTTTCTGAACTTCCTTTGCTTTAGGTTTTTTTTGAAAGGCAAACGAAACGCCTGGTTTATGGTTTGATATTTTTGGATTGATAGATAATTGTTACCTATGAGGGTTTCAGATCATTCTTTGGAATGAATTTTAAAATAATGCCGTTTTTGATCATGACTGTTAGTATCATGAATATTCCAGGAGAGTCATGGAACCGTGAATGCTGTATGACGGTAGAAAGTATGGGATGAAATTTTGGGGGTAACATGGCTATTGGTTTCTATTATCAACGTGAAAACTTGAAGTAGTAGATTATGTACTCTGTCTAACAAGACTTACTCGTTTTTAGGGTCTCCCAACAAAATGGATCTTCCGGGCGTAAGTCTGAGATTTATGGGCGATGCCGTTGTGACTTTGAGAAGTCCCCAGTCATTCCTCATCGTGTAATAACTGACCACCGAGCCATTGAACCCCGCGTGGATCGTTTGCTTCTACCATCCTGATGTCCGGGTTGAAGAATGAAATTTGGAATTGGAAACTGATATTGTAACCGAGAGATTAATCTCCCACTGTGGTCGCCAATTGTTTGTGGGTGAAAACAGTTTCTGCTGTTTTCGGTAATTTCGTGTGTGTGGGTGACAAACGAGTCTAAAACCTAAACAATGTACTGCACGGGAGTACTTTTGATTCGAGAGATCAATCTGTACAATCCTGGCCTAAGGCAAGAAATGGCCGTTCCAGGCTTGCTTCGGTCACAAAGTGAAGGAGAAAGGCTGGTCTTAGGGAGGAAAACGAAGAAAGTGTTGAGACCAGAATAGTTGATTCTGGAAGTGTGGGTGTTTTGTGACTTGTATCAGAAAGTTGAACTGGCTAGCTGAACGAAAAGCTATCAGATGATTTCTGGATGTGGTATTGTTCTCCTGACCAAAACTTGTTGTTTGGTGGAAAATAGGTGAGACCTATTTATACAAGTCGCAACAAAACGTACCCTGGTCTCGTAGGAAGTGGAAACGATTGAGTGGTGGAAGAAGGGAGTAACGGGTAACGCCTGGAATTTATGTTTCCATAATGAAGGATACGTTTACACCATTACTTCTTGCCATTACTAACCACCCCGCTTTATGACACTTTCTGTAACGGGCGTATTGCACGCCGCACGCTATAAACCGCTAGACCAATACCCTGATGAGTATCCCCTAGTTTGTGACATGTTTTGATATCTCGAGTGTTTTCGTGGAAAACATGTAGCACTTTGCTACGTGTGGCAAGTTAAAATTGAGAGGCTTGCCGCAGGCAAATAGCATGTGATGCTAGGCTCGTTTTGGCTAGTCGCCTAAAACTTGTCACGAGCTCACCGGCTCGGTGGCGAACTTCGATGGCCGAGATCGCATCTTATAAAATGAGGGTAGTCGTTGATTGTGGCTACCTTATGTTGGCGCCTGATAATGGCGCAGTGGCGTTTTGGTGTACGCCAGTGGCATTGCGGCATGGCTCGTGCATGTCAGTGGCACGGTGGTGCAAGTGGCGCTCGGCGTAGCCACGACCATGGATTTAGGCGTCTGGTCGCCTAAAAGTTGCCACAAGTCTATCAGTTCAGCGGCAAACTTGAATGGATGAGATTGCATCTCAGGAGGAAGGATAATCGTCGATTATTCGGTTGGCGCCTAATAATGGCGCAATGGCATTTTTAGGGCATGCTAGCGGCATTGCGGCATAGCTGGCATGGCTCGTGCAAGTGGTGTCTGGTGTAGCCATGGCCGCTGGATTTAGGCGGCTGGTCGCCTAAAAGTTGCCACAAGTCTATTAATTCGGTGACGAACTTGGATGGATGTGATTGCATCTTAGGAGGAAGGGTAGCCGTCGATTATGGCTACCTTCTGTAGGCAGTGGTGCCTTTAACGCGCCTGTGGCATAGCCGCGCATGTGGCATGGTGGCATGTCCAAAGTTGGGATTGGGTGCCGTGACCAATTTAGGGTTTGGCACAATGGCCGAAGTTAGGGTTTGGCACTACGGCCGAAATTAGGGTTTGGAACTGTGGCCGAAATTAGGCGCCGTGGCCAAACTGGGACTTGATGCCGTGGCCAAAGTTTAGAGTTTTGCGGCATGGTCGCTAAAAAGTTGACACAAGCCTGTTAGTTTGGTGGCGAACTTGGATGGCTGAGATTGCATCTCAGGAGGAAAGGTAGCCGTCGATCATGGCTACCTTTAGTTGGCAGTGGCGCCTTTAACGCGCGCCGGCGGTGTTGCAGCATGGCTGGCATGGCTCGTGCATGCCTTTGGCATGGTTGCGCCTGGCGTAGCCATGGCCACTGAATTTTTGGCACGTTGGTGTGGAAATCTTGCCTAAATTAGGGTTTGGCTTGTCAAAATCCTAATTAGCCTATATGGCATGTCGCATGTGGTGAGTGGCCATGTTTGGCGCATTTGGCATGTGTGCCTGGTATGTGCGTTTGGCATGTTTGGCATGCTGCTTGGCATGTTGGCGCGTTTTTGGGATGCCAATTGGCTTTGTGGCCATCTGGCGTGGTTTCCTTGTTTTCAACACTGTGGCGAGTTTAAAGCAACCTGATTGGTTAATGTAAGAGGGCCGGACAAGCATGGTCGTGGCTACACTTCTGGTGTGAGTGTGGCGGCTTTAGAGCGACCTGATTGGTCGATGGGAAGTGGGGCCAGGAAGCTAGGGCGTGGCCACACTTTCAGTGCGTTGTGGAGGATTTAGAGCGACCGGATTGGTTGATGGGAAGTGGGGCCAGCAAGCTAGGGCATGGCAACACTTCTACTGCGCTGTGGCGGATTTAGAGCGACCTAATTGGTCGATGGGAAGTGGGGACGACAAGCTAAGGCGTGGCCACACTTCCAGTGCGCTGTGGCGAATTTAAAGCAACCTGATTGGTCGATGGAAAGAGGGCCGACAAGCTAGGGCGTGGCCACACTTCCAGTGCGCTGTGGCAGACTTAATTTGGCTAAGCATAGTTTCGACCAACAGGGTCTAGTGTACTGCGCGGGGCGCGAAACCCTAATTTTTGCAAATTAGTTGGGTTTATGAGTTTTTTGTGAGTTATCACAATAATTGGCTGGATTTTGTATGCTGCCACAAAAATCCTTATCTACGCTGCATGCAAGTGTGCTTTCCGTCTGAGCATTTTGTGCGAAGGCCTTAACTTTGGTACTTGGAGGTACATGCTACTCCGCTGCGAGTGAACATAAATCCGTCATGCCATACCGATATTAAGGGTTCTCATTGGGAACATAGCACAGAAAGTACTCGAGTCTTGTATTGGCGAGGTGCCGAAATTTACAGAGTGTTTGGGATGGTTGCTACATTCGCCAGTCTGGATAAATTTCATGTAAATATATTGAATGGCTAAATAAATATGCCGGTGGAGAGGTTAGCACTCACGGCATCGTTTACTTGCAGAGTGACGTCACATCAGATGCAAGATTTTATGATTTTATGTCTTGCATCTGGATCCGTCCGCTTGGGTAAGTTGTTATCTTACAGTGCATGTTTACCACACCACAAATTCATATTAAAGTATGTTGGAATAAGTACTTAGCAGTGTTGTTGTGTTTTATGTAGGAATATGTACACTACATATCTATATTGCATAAATATGATTAGATATAACTATTCAAGTGCATCCATGTTTTCAGTTCAATGTCGAGTTCCCGGATAAGCTCGAAGGAGGAGTAGAAGATTTTGTTTACAAACCAATAATGGAGATGGATAAAAGTATCAAGAAGATTCTTGTACCAATGTGCCATTGTAATCTTCATTGGACGCTACTTGAGTATGACTGAGAAAAAATGGTGTTCAACCACTACAATTCTTCTAAGAAAGATTGGGGAGGAATATGTTATCCAAACGCCACAAAAATGGCAGATTTCATGTTCAAACCTATCAACATGTACTTGCTAGAGAACAGAAAAGAAACATTGAAAAATGTACTAGTCAATGAGTGTGAAGCACCTCAACAAGGAAAATCAACAGACTGCATACTATTTGTGTTGCATTTTATAAGATGAAGTCGAAAAGCAAATATGTGGGAGTAACTTTGGGAGATGATGATGAAGTGCAATTGAATATTCGAAACAAAAGGGTCGCTTTAGCATGCAAATTGCTGACAGCATCTCCACCAGAAATCAGTTGGAAACTGACACAATAGAGTCCTAATTGCTAAAAGTAGTCTGACAGTACATATTGATATTCACCTTTTTTTAAGGACTACATCTGATTTAAGTGTTGGTTACATTTCATGAGTTTAAATATTGCTTTTACTTTTATGCTGGTTAAACATATCTTTGGAATGTTCAAAAATAGTTGTCTAACTTATTAGTGATTTTTAATTTGGACTTGGGTTAAGTTTATCCTGATTTTTGTGTTGGTGATACGAGGGGGCGCTGCCGCCTCGACCCCCGTAGATGGTGAATCATCTGGAAACCACGAAGTTTAAACTTAATCTTATGTAATGGTAGCCAACACTGAAGATAGTGGATATGTAGTGATATTTGAATTGTGTTACTTTGTTATGAACTATATGAAAAGGGAATAAAGAAAGATTTTTGTGTTGGTGATACGAGGGGGCGCTACCCCCTCGACCCCCGTAGATGGTGAATCAATTGGAAAACCACGAAGTTTAAACTTAATCTTATGTAATGGTTTTAATTTGCTTTTAATGATGGAAATGTCAGTATGTAGTGGAAGATGGTTATCAATATATCACTACATATCAGAATGTAGTGGAAGATGGTTATGCTACAATCAGTACATATCAGTATGTAGTGGAAGTTTCCTACGCTACAATACTGACATGTAATATCAATATCTACTTGTTGATGGTGGATTTTCGTTTAAGGTTAAATTTGTAAAAAACCAGAAAAATCATGCACTGACATCTTGTAAAAGATAAAGCCATTTATAAGTGTTGGATACTCCCTCACTTAATTCACCAAGAATGGAGCATGTAGCAACAATCCCGTTCTGTGAATACATGAAATTCCTCCAGGTTGGAGCATGTGGCAACAATCCCTTCCTCGTGAATTTCATATCAGCCTTGTGTATTTCCAATACTCATTATCGGTGTGGCATGACGACCGAGTGTTACTCTTACAGAGTAACACGAACCTCCAAGCACTATAATGAAACCATGTACGAAATACCCGTATGGTGACTCTCGGTGTGTTATACTAGCCCGATTGAGCACCTCTCGGTGTGTTATACTAGCCCGATTGAGCATCCTGGACTGACCGTATCGGTCGGATATGATTCGATCGCAGATCATCCAACTCCATAAGCATGATTGGATGACCCCGCATCAATTCCATCACCCCCAAGCGGTATGGAATACCCACGGCCGACCCCGCATGGTCGGTCATTGGCCTAGCTTGCCAAGAAACCGTTCATACCAAGCATTATGGACCTAAAACCCTAAATTAGGGTTTGCGGCATATTACATGTGTTGCAAAGCAAGTCTCAACCATCCATCTTCGCAGTATAGATGGAGGGTGTAGATGTAGACTTAAAGGGCCTAGAGCATGTCAACACGATCACCGTGGGGACCGCCTACACACTTGACCAATCCGTCAAGACCAACAATGTTTTGCCGTGACAAAATCGTCACCCAAACAAGAGACGGCGCACGGCTTTGAAAGCCAAAATTAGGGTTTCAAGCCATCACGCGCGTCCATCTTCTCCTAAACACGAATGGAGGGTCACATATTAGATTAAGCAAGGGCCGGTCATACCAACATGACCACCGTGGGCCCATCTACCTCCTTATGTGTTCGGCCAAGGCATATCATGCCCGGTCAATCCAAAACGTGCGTCCAAACTAGCATGGCCACGCCTCCCAAACCACAAACCGATCTCGACCGCTCAACTTCACCTGGATGATTTGAATGGCTTAGATCACGTTTTCATGGGATATTCAGGTATAGGCATGAACACCACCGCCATCTTCACGTCAAACCCATCGACCAAGACCGACCAAATTAGGTCGTCTTGGAACGCAGCCGAAAAAAGCATGATGCGCGGCCTTTTGCGGCATCAATTCCCTATTGCAAAATCGATCTCAACCACTCCTCTTTGCCGGTCAAATTAAGTGGCCTAGATCGCACCTTCATGGGACAAAGGAGACATGGACGTGTACACCGACATGATGTCTATACACATGCCCGGTCGGTCCTCTCCAAATCCCTTTTCATGCTTGGTTTCGACCAAGCGGAAGAGTGATGCTTGCGCACCTCTTCAAAAAACCCTAATATTCATTAACTGGTCGCAGATGAGTGTCTCAAAGATCATCTCATCCGTCCAACTTCACCAGCTTGGTTATACAACCCTGGTCGAGTTATTTGGTCGTGAGGCATCATTACCCATCACTTTACCACATCATAATGCAAGACTCGCATAAAATACACACGATGCTTCACAAGTATCGACTTCCCGAATAACACAGCTTATTCAATTCAACATTACATGCTATCTTTCGTGGATCCACGATCCACACATTCCGTACATCAATCATGTCACAAACGGGGATACATACCGGGGTATTGGTCCGGCGGTTTACAGCGTGCGTGCGGCGTGCAACGCGCCATCACAAGAACGTGTTAGGAAGTCATGGACGGTTAGAGATGAACAGGAGAAGTGGGCAAGACCGGTCGTGTGGCACCGACGCACAACTCCACTACTCCATCACTCCACTTCCTCCACTTCCCACGAGAGACGTGAATAAGGCTCAATGACTTGTATAAATAGGTTCTCCGCCCTATTTCAAACAACAACACAAGTCCACACGAGACAAAACCAAGTGTTAATACAAAAACGTATTCCAACACCCGAGCTTGCTTGCATCAATCACAAGCCTGCTCACCTTTACTCGTTACAAGTCATAAGCAAGCCAACACCTTCACAATCTCAACACCTTCTTCGCTTCCCTCCCTAAGATCAACCCCATCTCCTTCACTTTGTGACCGAAACAAGTCCTGGAACGGCCATTTCTTGGTTTAGGTCGGACTTGCATGATTGATCTCTCGAATCTACAAGCACTCACCGCGCAGCATTTGTTTAAGGTTTAAATTCATTCCTCATCCACACCCCAAATTACCAAATTCTCGCAGGAGTAGTTTTCACACATAAACACTACTACTACAATGTGGTGATAGATCTTTGACATGTAAGATCAATATCTACTACTACAATGTGGTGATAGATGCTTTGACATGTAAGATCAATATCACTATTTCATTTATGGTGAATGACACTTAACGACATATTTCATTATTCGACACTTAATGATACTTAACGACATATTTCATTATTCGAAAGATCAATATAACTACATATTGATACACTTATAATGTTTGAAAACCAAAAGAAGTTCTAAGAAACAACAAAAACAGTAAATTCATACACTTATAATGTTTGTATTGTAAAGAAACAGTTAGCAACCAAATTCAGTTGGTACTGACGAATCAAAAACAGTAGAATAGAACAAGGACTGCATGTTGATAGTCGGTGGTGATCTTTTCAAATAATAGCTGGTGGAAAGAATGGAAACATCATCGGTATACTGCATTTCACATTCTGCTGCACGTTCAAGCCTATCATAAAAGAAAAGATAAATCAAAACACTACTTACTTAAAAAATACATTGTAGTGTATCATCCTACCCTACTATCTTTAATATGTACTTCTTGAAACACATACCTGTCACAAATCATTCTTCAACTTCATACTGACGGATAAGATTGCATGTTGCCTTGTTGTGATGAGTTTTCAAATTATAGTTTCAACACTTAACGGATTTTCTACTATTCTCCCATGTACTTTTAATACGCTTTCCCTTTTTCCTGCCTGGTGGAGCCCTAATTACGGGCCAGGGAGAACAAATATTGCCTACGTGATACTCATCGTGCCCTGAGAAAAATACGTAATCCTAGCTACACAAAGTATATGTACACAATATATTGTTCCTTAAAAACAATATCAAAATGTACTTCATTTAAAGACACATACCGTCGTGGTTAGAATGTCTCTAATAGCTATTGAATATAGCTCATAATAACAAAAACTTTGAAGTAATCATCGAAGTAATCAAGCATCCTTCCTCCAGATCTAGTAATAGCTGCAGTAGCGTGCGAGCATGGAAAACCATACACGCGCCATCGTTGGCAAGTACAACTTCTTTTCTCTAGATTTACCATATGAGACCTGCATACACAAAAGACACCATATTATCTACTGAATATCTACACAGTACATATTCATATGTTATCTGCAGTACACCTAAGATACTAGTTTGGTTGATATCACATCACAGAGCATGCTACTTAAAAAGAAAATAAGATACTAGTTTGGTGGATATCGTATCACACAGCACGCTACTTAAAAAAGAAAAAAAATAACAACTAAAATTCAGATGATAGAGATTAGGGCTAAATGCTAACCTTGGAGAATGCACTCTCAACCACTCCTCTTTGCCGGTCAAATTAAGTGGCCTAGATCGCACCTTCATGGGACAGTGAGACATGGACGTGTACACCGGCATGATGTCTATACACATGCCCGGTCGGTCCTCTCCAAATCCCTTTCCATGCTTGGTTTCGACCAAGTCAAGAGTGATACTTGCGCACCTCTTCAAAAAACCCTAATATTCATTAACTGGCCGCAGATGAGTGTCTCAAAGATCATCTCATCCGTCCAACTTCACCAACTTGGTTATACAACCCCGTCAGGAGTTATTTGGTCAGTGAGGCATCATTACCCATCACTTTACCACATCATAATGCAGTACCTGCATAAAATACACACGATGCTTCACAAGTATCGACTTCCTGAATGACACAGTTATTCAATTCAACATTACATGCTATCTTTCGTGGATCAACGATCCACACATTCCAGAACTCAATCATGTCACAAATCGGGGGATACATACGGGGTATTGGTCTCAGCGGTTTACATAGCGTGCGGCGTGCAACGCGCCATCACAAGAACGTGTTAGGAAGTCATAGACGGTTAGAGATGAACAGGAGAAGTGGGAAAGACCGGTCGTGTGTGGCACCGACGCACAACTCCACTACTCCATTACTCCACTTCCTCCACTTCCCACGAGAGACGTGAATAAGGCTCAATGACTTGTATAAATAGGTTCTCCGCCCTATTTCAAACAACAACACAAGTCCACACGAGACAGAAAACCAAGTGTTAATACAAAAACGTATTCCAACACCCGAGCTTGCTTGCATCAATCACAAGCCTGCTCACCTTTCGTTACAAGTCATAAGCAAGCCAACACCTTCACAATCTCAACACCTTCTTCGCTTCCCTCCCTAAGATCAACCCCATCTCCTTCACTTTGTGACCGAAACAAGTCCGGAACGGCCATTTCTTGGTTTAGGCCGGACTTGCACATATTGATCTCTCGAATCTACAAGCACTCACCGCGCAAAGCATTTGTTTAAGGTTTAAATTCATTCCTCATCCACACCCCAAATTACCAAATTCTGCAGGGAGTAGTTTTCACCCATAAACAATTGGCGACCACATTGGGAGATTAATCTCTCGGTTGTAAAGTCAATTTCTTCAAATCCGATTCAATTTTATCAATTTCAAAAGGGTAGATCTTAGAATCAATTCAATCAACAATTCATTTCAAGATGGTGGAATTAAGGTCCGGATCAAGAATCAACTCGATGGGGCTAGTGTGGGTACCAATCTGGTGTCGAAGTACCGCCGGTGGAGCTACCGTAGCCAACACATCTCGAGGAGCCGTTACCTCTATCACCAACACTAGCGGAGCAGGAGACATCCCAAAGGGTGTAACGCCCCCATCACTGCAGCCGAGCATCCGCAAATCCCGGATCTCCTCAAGTGTAACACCTCCAGTGGTCACCAGAGCAACAACTTTCACTCCCCCATCAGGACGAGGAGCCGGAGGCACAAGAGGAGGACCACCGTCTATTACCGTTGCAGACTTGATGGAGAAACAGGAAGTTCTTGCTAAGACTCAAACAGATATGGCCGCAACTCAGAAGGAGGTACTCACTTTCCTCAAGACCTTGACTGAACGATTGCCGCAGATTCACGTCAATCTTTGGAGCCAACAAGAGATGCCTTCAATTCACCCGGAGCAGGCGTTTCCACTCGGACAGAAGCTCGTGTTGCTCCTGAATGTTCAATAGAAAGGGACCAGCCACCCAACTTCATCACACGTGAGGATCTAGAACGACTCCTTCAAAACCGAGGCAAAGGAAATCTGACGGATGCACACCAACACCAACCTCCATACCCTCAATATATGCAACGAATCCCTCTTCTAAGAGGTTACACCTCTCCCCAGCCTCCCTCTACGACGTCTTCTGTAATGCTCGTGAACATGTCTCTCGATTCTTGGAATCCTTGGGGGAACATGAATACAATCATGTTCTCGCGCCCGAAAGAATTCTCGAAATCACTTACGGGAGGGCATACACTGGTACAACAACATCGCACCTAACAAAGATATCCAACTGGAGCGAGATGGTCGGTGCTTTCTACAAAAAGTATTTCTTCGTGTCTCAACAAATCACCTTTTCGGATCTAGGAAGAATTCTTCAAATGAACAACGAGCATCCTAACGACTTCGTCAAAAGATTCGAACTCAAGCGCTGGATTGTCATGACCCAAACGTCACCGAACGACAATTGGTGGAGTTGTGCATCAATGGGATGATACCCATATACCGCTCTCTATTAGAGAATCTGGGCTTTCAAATGTTCTCTCGAACTCCACGAAGGCGCCAAGCGTTCAAAGAACAACAAGCGCACCAAAGATTGCTAGAAAGAACCATAGTCGTTCGAAGTGAAGATTCACGTGAAAGTCGAGGGAGCATGCGTCTCACGAACAAGCAATACAACACTGGTCCTTCTGTGAGTGTAGTGGGTGGAGGAGAAAAAAGAAAAGCTCCAAGTGACGGAACAACAAACCAAGCGGACATCCCCGCACACAAGACTTCGTCTCGAAAAGGAGCAAGACAAAACTCCCGCACAAAACACTAAAGACACGGGTTTTCCTTTTCCCATGAACGAAGTGATAGAGCTCTTGGAAGCGTGGATCCAAGATGACGCCGTAAAGCTGCCCCCTATCGACGTCCTCCAACCGAGGAAGAAATGGCAGATCCCGATCTTTATTGCTACCACAAGTTCGTCCATCATCCAACCGAAGATTGCAACAGGTTGAAACAAATATTCAGGGAAAAGGTAGAGACAAGGAAACTCCATCTTGGAAACGAGGGTGTTCATAGAGACCCTTTACCTATCAGGAACTGCATGATTTCTGGGGATTCTATTCGCAAGACCGTACAATCTATGATGGAACACATATGTGAAATCTTGTACTTCTCCAAAGGACAGCGTCAAGACATATTTGCGGCCCTCAACCACGTTGTGTCAGGTAGGCGTTTGCATCCGAAAGAGCAGTCCAGAACCCCGCCTTTCCCGAAAGACATGAGTAATGGAAACTGGGAACTCCTAACCGTCGCTCGTTTGAGAAACGTTAAATTCGATAGCGTGTTAATTGATACGGCTTCCGAATTTAACATCATTACTGTCAAGACCTTGAGAGCGGCAAAGATTTCGAAGCAGGAAGCTACTCGTCACCCAACCGTAGTTAAAGATTCAAAGAGGAGAGCTTAGAGATGCATATGGATACATTGATCTTGAAGTCGAATTGGGTGATGCCTCGACGCAAGCAAAGTTCTACATAGTCAAAGATCATCCCAACTACGACATGATCCTAGGGCGCTCTTGGATGCGGGACAACAAAGCCATACTGGAAGTCTGTCCTCTACCGGTTTCGGTACCTGAAAGAATCTCCAACACGCCTTCTGGACCTCCTGATGATTGTTTGTCTGCCATACCCGAGAACGTGCACTGTGACACAACTTCCTGGGCATACATTGAAAGGTCCCGATGTCAAGTAAGTCTCACCACACAACTCTCTTTGCAACCTACCGCCCCTCATTCCGATAAGTCTGGGACTGGCTCCAATCAACAAACCAACCCCGGCTAAGAGATGTGAATGGGAGGCCGGCCCTTTCAAGCGTTTTATCGGGAGCGTGGAAGTCTGTTTTGGTCAAAGACGATGAGGCCAAGGTCCAAGTATCAGCACGACCAAACCCGTTTGGAATTGGAGACCTGGTGACGAAGGCGACTACGTTCAATGTTGGGAGCGTGACGGTGAAGATGACCACTCCACCCGACTTGCCTACCGAAAGAGAAGATGAACCGTGCACTGTAGCCAGATGTTATCCTAGGCGGCTACTGCAAACTCATCAACGCTGATAAACTAGAGGGCATAACAATTCACTCACGATGGCTCAAACCCTACCGAACTTAAGATACTGTGCTACCACTTTCCAGCATCCTCCACACTTTAAAACGCTTGCTATTTTTTCCAGCGTGTTTCCTTTTTACGCTTTCATGTCATACTTGTAATTCCTCCAGAAAATGATTGCAATACTTGCATTCATAGTTAGGGTTCCAACTTTCAATTCTCAATTTAATTGAGGTATTATTTCCATCTGAGAACCTCTCTACCCCTAAAAACACAAAGCCCTGAGTCGGCCTAAATCAACACACTAAGCAAGGAAATCCTAAACAAGCATCTCATGGGAAGAAGGGAATAGAACGTATGCACAAAAGGAAAAATGATTTGAGCCATCTCGCCCAAAGAAAGCCAAGAAGATCTTGCATCGTGAGCACAAGTCCGTGGATATTCCATTATAGTATTACTTTTTTATCACTAAGGATTACGTGTGAAGGCACACCCTTGTGCCCTCGAGAAGGTTCGATTGCGATCTTGACAAAGGATTATAAAAGAAAAACTTTATTCAAACAATCAAATGGAGGAAAAAACCTTGAACCCGGCCGCCACCGAGTACAAGGAAGATGTTCAAGCGTACAAAATATACTTGGAAAGAAGAAAGAAGAAAAGAGGTTTTAGCCAAAGAGGATCGACATCGCTGCACCACTGTCGGGTTACGCTTCGTCGCCACCACTGTTGATGCTCCTCCCTTCGAATCTACCTCAGCTGCTTCATCAGACATCTCCGCAGCAGCAGCGCATTCCATCCCAAAATCACCAGCGGGAGCATCAAAGGGCATAGCAACACCAGGGGCCGCGCAAACTGCTTTCACATGTTCAGGTTCGTCTGTATCAGAATCAAGAATTATCACGCCGTCCTGGATCGGGTAATCACATTTGTCTTCACTCGGAGGTTGTTTATGCTCAACTCTCCGCCTCTTCAACCGCGCTGCAAATCTCTCTGCCCTTGCGCTTACTAGTGTCTGCAGCGTTTCCTCGCGCCTCCACCGCTCCTCCATGTCAATCGCAGTGAAAGTGCACAGATACGTCCTCTGGCAATACGAAGGTGGGAGATAGACATCCCATGTATAGCACGGCCGACTTCGCGAAGCGGAAGATCGATCTTAGCCATTACATCTTCGTGTGCACGGTTTTCGGGCTTGTCAACTTCAAAACTTCTTTCTGGGGAAGCAACGGAGTGATTGTCAGCCGCTTCCATGATAAACTGCAAAGGAGGGGAGGTTATGAGCGCACACAAAAAAAAAGAAGAGAAAAATCAAATCCATCGATCAGTTAATCGGAAAAATCGGAAACGACTCGAGATATAGAATAAACGACCACGTGAGATAATTCTTTATAATCTCACAAGTCGGCGTAATCCCGAGAAGAAAAAGAAGTCTTTACTTGCCACCTATGAAGGTCTGCTAATTCGGGATAACAATCGACGAGGCTTATCGGATATACCCGAGGAAAGCCGTGTATGATGAAGGAAGTACACCAAGAAGCGGCCGAGCTCAAATATGCACAAGAGGAACCAAAGCGACTCACCGTATCAAGTCCTGTTTCCTTCGCATCCTTAATCGTAACCAACAAGTTCCAGTGGCAACGCCCGACTATCCTAAATATGTATCTACTTTAGCCTGGTCATTTCAAGATATATGTATGTCACCATCTCATGCCTACCCCACAACAAAGTGTAACCATTATGTGCTAGGCGGGGGACTTAATGTTGATGGTGGATTTTCGTTTAAGGTTAAATTTGTAAAAACCGGAAAAATCATGCGCTGACATCTTGTAAAAGATAAAGCCATTTATAAGTGTTGGATACTCCTCACTTAATTCACCAAGAATGGAGCATGTAGCAACAATCCCGTTCGTGAATACATGAAATTCCTCCAGGTTGGAGCATGTGGCAACAATCCCTTCCCCGTGAATTTCATATCAGCCTTGTATTTCCGGTACTCATTATCGAGTGTGGCATGACGACTGAGTGTTACTCTTACAGAGTAACACGAACCTCCAAGCACTATAATGAAACCATGTACGAAATACCCGTGCAGGCTGACTCTCGGTGTGTTATACTAGCCCGATTGAGCCCCTCTCGGTGTGTTATACTAGCCCGATTGAGCATCCGGACTGACCGTATCGGTCCGGATATGATCTCGATCGCAGATCATCCAACTCCATAAGCATGATTGGATGACCCCGATCAATTCCATCACCCCCAAGCGGTATGGAATACCCACGGCCGACCCCGCATGGTCGGTCATTGGCCTAGCTTGCCAAGAAACCGTTCATACCAAGCATTATGGACTAAAACCCTAAATTAGGGTTTGCGGCATATTACATGTGTTGCAAAGCAGTCTCAACCATCCATCTTCGCAGGTATAGATGGAGGGTGTAGATGTAGACTTAAAGGGCCTAGAGCATGTCAACACGATCACCGTGGGACCGCCTACACACTTGACCAATCGGTCAAGACCAACAATGTTTTGCCGTGACAAAATCGTCACCCAAACAAGAGACGGCGCACGGCTTTGAAAGCCAAAATTAGGGTTTCAAGCCATCACGCGCGTCCATCTTCTCCGGCACGAATGGAGGGTCACATATTAGATTAAGCAAGGGCCGGTCATACCAACATGACCACCGTGGGCCCATCTACCTCCTTATGTGTTCGGCCAAGGCATATCATGCCTGGTCAATCCAAAACGTGCGTCCAAACTAGCATGGCCACGCCTCCCAAACCACAAACTGATCTCGACCGCTCAACTTCACCGGATGATTTGAATGGCTTAGATCACGTTTTCATGGGATATTCGGTATAGGCATGAACACCACCGCCATCTTCACGTCAAACCCATCGACCAAGACCAACCAAATTAGGTCGTCTTGGAACGCGCGCCGGAAAAAGCATGATGCGCGGCCTTTTGCGGCATCAATTCCCTATTGCAAAATCGATCTCAACCACTCCTCTTTGCCGGTCAAATTAAGTGGCCTAGATCGCACCTTCATGGGACAGTGAGACATGGACGTGTACACCGACATGATGTCTATACACATGCCCGGTCGGTCCTCTCCAAATCCCTTTTCATGCTTGGTTTCGACCAAGCTGAAGAGTGATGCTTGCGCACCTCTTCAAAAAACCCTAATATTCATTAACGGTCGCAGATGAGTGTCTCAAAGATCATCTCATCCGTCCAACTTCACCAGCTTGGTTATACAACCCTGGTCAGGAGTTATTTGGTCAGTGAGGCGTCATTACCCATCACTTTACCACATCATAATGCAAGATCTGCATAAAATACACACGATGCTTCACAAGTATCGACTTCCTGAATAACACAGTTATTCAATTCAGCATTACATGCTATCTTTCGTGGATCCACGATCCACACATTCCAGACATCAATCATGTCACAAACTGGGGGATACATACTGGGGTATTGGTCTGGCGGTTTACAGCGTGCAGCGTGCAACGCGCCATCACAAGAACGTGTTAGGAAGTCATGGACGGTTAGAGATGAACAGGAGAAGTGGGCAAGACTGGTCGTGTGGCACCGACGCACAACTCCACTACTCCATCACTCCACTTCCTCCACTTCCCACGAGAGACGTGAATAAGGCTCAATGACTTGTATAAATAGGTTCTCCGCCCTATTTCAAACAACAACACAAGTCCAGACGAGACAAAAAACCAAGTGTTAATACAAAAACGTATTCAAACACCCAGAGCTTGCTTGCATCAATCACAAGCCTGCTCACCTTTCTGTTACAAGTCATAAGCAAGCCAACACCTTCACAATCTCAACACCTTCTTCGCTTCCCTCCCTAAGATCAACCCCATCTCCTTCACTTTGTGACCGAAACAAGTCCGGGAACGGCCATTTCTTGGTTTAGGCCGGACTTGCACAGATTGATCTCTCGAATCTACAAGCACTCACCGCGCAGTGCATTTGTTTAAGGTTTAAATTCATTCCTCATCCACACCCCAAATTACCAAATTCTGCAGGAGTAGTTTTCACCCATAAACACTACTACTATAATGTGGTGATAGATGCTGACATGTAAGATCAATATCTACTACTACAATGTGGTGATAGATGCTGACATGTAAGATCAATATCACTATTTCATTTATGGTGAATGACACTTAACGACATATTTCATTATTCGACACTTAATGATACTTAACGACATATTTCATTATTCGAAAGATCAATATAACTACATATTGATACACTTATAATGTTTGAAAACCAAAAGAAGTTCTAAGAAACAACAAAAACAGTAAATTCATACACTTATAATGTTTGTATTGTAAAGAAACAGTTAGCAACCAAATTCAGTTGGTACTGACGAATCAAAAACAGTAGAATAGAACAAGGACTGCATGTTGATAGCTGGTGGTGATCTTTTCAAATAATAGCTGGTGGAAAGAATGGAAACATCATCGGTATACTGCATTTCACATTCTGCTGCACGTTCAAGCCTATCATAAAAGAAAAGATAAATCAAAACACTACTTACTTAAAAAATACATTGTAGTGTATCATCCTACCCTACTATCTTTAATATGTACTTCTTGAAACACATACCTGTCACAAATCATTCTTCAACTTCATACCGACGGATAAGATTGCATGTTGCCTTGTTGTGATGAGTTTTCAAATTATAGTTTCAACACTTAACGGATTTTCTACTATTCTCCCATGTACTTTTAATACGCTTTCCCTTTTTCCTGCCTGGTGGAGCCCTAATTACAGTTGGTGGGAGAACAGTATCGTCTACGTGATACTCATCAGGCCTGTGAGAAAAATACAAAATCCTAACTACACAAAGTATATGTACACAATATATTGTTCCTTAAAAACAATATCAAAATGTACTGTTTAAAGACACATACCTGTCGTGGTTAGGAACAGGTCTAATAGCTATTGAATATAGCTCATAATAACAGGTAACTTTGAAGTAATCATCGAAGTAATCAAGCATCCTTCCTCCAGATCTAGTAATAGCTGCAGTAGCGTGCGAGCATGGAAAACCATACACGCGCCATCGTTGGCAAGTACAACTTCTTTTCTCTAGATTTACCATATGAGACCTGCATACACAAAAGACACCATATTATCTACTGAATATCTACACAGTACATATTCATATGTTATCTGCAGTACACCTAAGATACTAGTTTGGTGGATATCACATCACAGAGCATGCTACTTAAAAAGAAAATAAGATACTAGTTTGGTGGATATCATATCACACAGCACGCTACTTAAAAAAGAAAAAAAATAACAACTAAAATTCAGATGATAGAGATTAGGGCTAAATGCTAACCTTGGAGAATGCACTTCAAAGAGTTTAGCATCTGACTGGCTAACTTTCCAGGGACGGCCAATTTGAATGTGTAGTTCAAGCAAGGCTTGATACACAGGGGTTAGAAGTTCTGGGTTCATCAAGACACTCTCTTCGCGACGTTTTGACATCAACTCCATAATACGTTGCCTACACGACAAGGAAACAACAAGTCTATTATATGACATTATACGTAGATTAGCAGAACATACATGCTTGTACTGTTACAAAAAGAAACTAATAAAATATTAACACTACATATAAGCTTGTAGTGTGACTAAGGAAAATTATACAAACCTGATCTTATCAACGAACGCACATGCAGGTAACTCCTTCTCGCGGTTAATCCAATTATTGAACGGTAACGCTTGAAGAAGTCTGACCATACCTACAGCCCTTGAAGAACGCACTGGACCACTTTTCCTTTGGAATGTTGCGGAAGTAGTCAACAACCCAAGGCCTTCCCAAATTAACAATTTCTTGAAGAGCTTCCTCGTATCTTGCAGGAGAAAGCATATGTTGCCTTTTGGAAAGAATCAGTCACTTCTTTATACTTTTCGTCAGACTTTGTGATAGGTAAGTTTTTGCCCAAGTGGAAGTAGAAATAGCTTTGATGAGAATTAGGGAACACTTTGGGAATATATTTAACCAACCCTTCACCTCGGTCAGTCATAAAAGTGATTGGGCGATCATCATTCAAAGCTTCCTTCAGATTCTTGAAAAACCATTCCCAATTTTCATTAGTTTCACCAGAAACTAATGCATATGCGAGGGGATAAAAACCTGCAAAAGGAATTATTAGTTATGTTAAGCAACTGCTAAAAGGAAAACAACCAGTACATATCAACATGTTGATATATGTAGTCTTTTTGTCTCCTAATAGGAAAATAATAACCAACTGCTTGAGTATGTGGAAAGCTGACACTACATATTGACATGCAGTATGGTTTACCTCATACTCAGTAAGGTCAATATGTAATAGTATACTCATTGTCAGTATTGTAGTAAATAACTAATCTAACTACCAGACACTACATATCAACATGTAGTCCTTGTTCTATATTAGTATAGTAGGAATTATTAGCTTGCCAAGACATGTTGTACTAGTTATATGTCCTTGTATTGTTACAAAAATAGACAGTACATATTAAGACATGTTGTCGCAATGAAGAAAAAAAAAACATATGAAAAATAAACAAACCAGTTACCTTGATTGCCGTTAAGACATGTGGCCGCCATGATACCTCCTCTAAAAGTTCCAATAAGAAATATACAATCATGGAAAATCATCGGACGTCAGAATCTATATCCCTCTCTACAAGCTCCAAAGCAAATAAAAAGTCTATTGAATCTTTTTGTAGCATCATTGCAGTCGAAATCAATATATGACCCAGGGTTTGTTTCCCTAACTGCATTCACCCACTTTTCCAAAAATCTGTTGATGCGACAACTCAAGTGCATGATATGCGTGGTGATACTTGATGTCGATCCCACCACCAACTTTAACATAATCTACAATCTCTGCTGGCTTTATTAGAGGGTTTTGCCTGACACACTCATGAATTAAATTGTTCATAAGCTTTCTCGTAACTTTTGGATTCTTCAACATATAACCACCACCACAGGTGTGCCTCCCCACATATTCCTATATCTTAAAAACATCAATAGAACTACCAATGGAAGTTGCATGAAGCCTCCTTGAACAACCTTTCACACTGCATACGGCGGTGAATCTCTCAAGATCATTCTTCAAATTATTTACCGTATATCCAGTTCTCATGTAGTATTTTTGGCAAGCTATACGTACAACATCAACACCACCATAGAATAGTTGTTTGGTATCCTCAAAGATGTCCTCCCAACCATATGAAAAAAGCACATTTGGAACCTCTTTACCATCTTTCAAATAACTGTTTTTTTGCACTGATAACTAAGTCTGCATTACTGTCAACATCCATACGCCTAGAAGAACTAGATCCTCCAGCTGAAATAACATCCATATGCAAATCAAAGAAAGCCGATTTCTTTGCAGAATGTAATGCAACAAGACTTTGGAGTGATACATTGGCAACAATAGGAACTATCACTTCATTCTGGACATAGCTAACGACAATAGTCGATGGAGTCAACCAGCTCCACATATTACAGATGTAAAATTTCAAATCCTCTAAAATGGAAGACGATGTAACCAAATATGCAAAGTGGTATTGCTTATGGTATACATGAGAGTAGTAAGCAATATCTGAATCGTGAGCAAAGTCAGACATGTTAACCCTGTAAAAAATGATCCAAAAATTAACTATTGGTAATATACATATTGATATGATACAAAATGATATGTACTGAGTCTAAAAAAGAGTCTATGAATGGATATGTGTTGTATCATTTCGATATGTATTGACATGTTCTATGCAGTACGTATTAACATGTACTGAGTCTCTGAATGGATATGCGCTATACATTTTGATATGTATTTGACATCTACTGTAGGATGAAAAACAGCATGCTATATGCAGTACGTATTGGTATGTAATGTAGGATAAATAACATACATTTTACTACATATCAATATGTACCGTTCCTATGAATGAATATGTTCCATATATTTTGAGACACGTGATCATATCAACAAAAATCATGCTAATGAACTGCAGCTATATCAACAGAAAAAACAAAATCACTACACGATATGTCTAATGAACAAACATATCTCAAAAAAATACAAAAATCAGATTACAAGAAACTAACAGAGCAGCAACAGAGAAAAGATGATTATAGTAAAATACCTTGTTCGAATCTGAGATAAACCTAATTCGAATATGAGATAAACCTAATTCGAATCTGAGATACACCTAATTGAAAGACACAAAAATCACAAAAAAATTACTTAAAAATCGAACGAAAACTGAATTGAACAATGTAAATCATCATAAAACTGAAATCATAAAAGAAAGTTAACAATGTACATCATAGACAATTATTCTGATAGAAATCAGATCAGAATAAACCTAATTATTCATTATGATTTCAAGAACAACAAGCAAGATGATTATAGTAAATACCTTGTTCGAATCTGAGATAAACCTAATTCGAAACTGAGATGAACCTAATTGAAAGACACTACCAGCAGCAGAGAGCGAGAAACACAAAAACGCAGCAGCAGAAAAGCAAGAGACTGGATCTGAGATGAAGAAAAAAAAGAGGAAAGAAACAAAGCTGGAATTTGATTTCTTCGTTATATACAGTTGCAGAAGGGTATGTTTGGTATATTCAAAGTACGCTTTTGTTTCAGTCGCACGTGGCTGGACTAGAGAATAAAAAATTTGGTCCAAAAACATGTTTTTGGACCATCGAATAAATTTGTTCTGGTGGTGGACTACACTGTAACCGGTTCTGGATATACTGGATTAACCAGTAATTCCTAAATTTTATTATAAATAAAATCCGTTGGATTATCTGTATCCAATCCGTCCATCCGTTGGATGCTGGATTGGATGCGGATACCAAATTTGAAATCCGCAATGTATTAGATTGGACGCGGATGAGGTGAAAACCGGACAATACCGGCCCATACTCACCCCTATTAATACATATGTTGGAGTTAAAATCTAACTTGAGCAAGAACAATACCCATTTCTGGCGCGATTTTTTTCTTTAAAAGAAAACCAGTAGAGTGAGAAACAAAATCAAGAATTTGATAATGGAAGACGAAGTAGAAGGTGGAGTTGGAGGAGAGAGATCTAGCTTTGTTATCAGTCTCATTGAAAATCGCGCTAAAGAGGTTTTTCTCTCACTTGAATTTATTCTCTCTTTTAACTTTCTCTACTGAAGTTGTTCCAGCAACTTTAATAGAGTGATACTTCTTCTCTTCTTCGATTCCTTAGGTTTTTGTGATCATAATCCTGATTTTCAGTGTTTGTGGAATTTCCTTTGTTCAACGAAATCAAATTAGTTACTTAATTTTTCAATTTGAGATTAGTATAACATCTTTGGTGAAATTTGTTAATTCTAGTGGCGATTAATGGCCAAACTACGCCTTTAATTGGAAATCTAAATTTCAAATCACAGGTAGTTCGAGGTAGTATTGTTAATTCTCTTTGTCAACTTTTTAGGTGTTTTTATGATGGTTTTTTCTCTTTTTGATCTAGGTTAACTCGATATCTTTTTCCGTACAGGTAGGAGTGGCGGCATTTGATTTGAGATCGGCATCATTGCATCTTTCTCAGTATATAGAAACCAGTAGTTCATATCAGAACACCAAAACACTATTGCATTTTTATGATGCTATGGTTATAATTGTCCCCTCAAACAAGTTCGCTCCTGATGGTATGATTGGGGTTTCTGAATTGGTGGATAAATTTTATTCTACAACTAAGAAGGTAGAAATTCTAGTTTTTAACATTCAGAGAAACGAATACCACTAAAGTTACATGTTGTTACATATTTTCCTACAATGAGATTTGTTATTAAAAATATTTGTGCGTTGTGGATATATAATCTAGGTTGTTATGGCGCGTGGTTGTTTCGATGACACGAAGGTCAAACTCTGATTTTGTACATTGTTTTGATTTTGAAGTTCATATGTTTTTACTAAAGTGATTCTAGTTTTTGTTTTTGTTAATATGTGACAGGGTGCTTTGTTGGTTAAAAGCTTAGCAGCGAAAGAGCCATCGGCACTTGGTTTGGATACATACTATAAACAATATTATCTATGCTTAGCTGCTGCGGCTGCTACGATCAAATGGTACTCCAGAACTCAATATCATTTCCCGTGAAAAATAGAATTTTGGTAGCAGTAAACCATTACATGTTTGCCTGATAAATATTGAACTGGTAACTCACAGTGCCACAAAATGCGAGTTGAAATCGTTGAGATAAAACAATCATATATAATTTGATCCCAACGATTCCAAGTCGCATTTTGCGGCATTATGAGTTATCACTTATCTGCATGGATCACCAATCTTATAAAAGTTGATTTTATAACAATCAAATTCTTTCTTCATTTCTTATCTTGTTCTACTTTATCTGAGTTTATGACTAATGTTTGAAAATTATTTTGATCATCATGCACAGGATAGAGGCAGAGAAAGGAGTTATTGTTACAAACCACTCATTGATGGTATGTGTTTTGGACTGAATATGCAGGATTTATTGTCTTAATTATTTTTTGCTCTCTAGAAACCGTTGTAGTTGAGGACTGCCTTGGGATCGAGAGATCACAAACTAAGTAGCATTCTTATTTTATTCTGAATCATTTATCTGCAACCTGAAACACATATTGTCCCCTTTTAACCATAAGATTTGTAGATTAGTATGTGATAGTCTTAAATTTTTCTCTTCTGCAAACTCCTTAATTTAGGATGTGTTTTATGTATCTTACTAAAA
The DNA here is from genome assembly GCA_023531295.1 of Papaver armeniacum. Taxonomy (NCBI): domain Eukaryota; kingdom Viridiplantae; phylum Streptophyta; class Magnoliopsida; order Ranunculales; family Papaveraceae; genus Papaver; species Papaver armeniacum. The sequence continues at coordinate 22,249 of JAJJWW010014984.1, read as the reverse complement.
AAAAACTGTTGGCTTGTTTTATTGGGGGGATCTCTTACCGTATCTGTCTTGGATGCATGAACTTCCACAGGTTACGTTCAATGGCTCATTTGACCATGTGAATATTGATGCTACTAGGTATTTTCTATCAATGAATGCAATTAACTCTATTCTGGAAAATGTTTTACACCGTGCTTGAATTCCTTCCCTGATTTATGGATAATTAATCTATTAGTCTTCTTTGCTTAGCAGTGTTCGGAACTTGGAGATAATTGAGCCATTAAATTCGTCACTTTGGGGCACAAGCAACAAAAAGAGGAGTGTATTTCATATGCTCAAGACAACAAGAACTATTGGGGGGTATGTTGATCCCTTGCAAATTATAAATCTTCTCGTCTGTCATCAGTGGGCTTTTAACTCAACAAATCTCTACTCTGGGTTTGAATAGATTACATATTTAGAACCACTAATTATTTGAGGAGATGGGAGAACTCGCATTTTACACGGATGTTCTTTACCCAGGACTAGACTTCTTCGGGCAAATCTTTTGCAGCCTTTGAAAGATATCGAGACCATCAATGCTCGACTTGACTGCTTGGTGAGTACTAAACTAATGCTTGTCAATCTTATGTTTCAAAATTGAATTAAAGATATCTTCAGAATAACGTAATTATGCTTATAATGATTTTCTGGTTTACTCAAACCAAAAATCAATTTATTTGTCGATAACCTTGCACTTCATTTTTCAAGGATGAATTGATGAGCAATGAGGAGCTATTCTTTGGACTTACTCAAGTTCTTCGTAAATTTCCGAAGGAAACTGGTAAGTGGAACTTAATAGTTCACATGCTTCTACATTTGTATATAGTTTACACTTTTATCATTGATAATTGTTAGTTCTTCTGACTCCCAAACAGATAGGGTTCTCTGTCATTTTTGCTTCAAGCCAAAGAAAGTTACAAATCAGGTGCTGAGCTATGATACTTCGAAGAAGAGTCAAGTGCTGATATCAAGCATCATTCTTCTTAAAACCGCGTTAGAGGCCTTGCCATTACTATCAAAGGTTTGTTGAAATGGTTTTAGAGTTTTTTTTTTTTTTTTTTGGTAGTCTTTAACTTTTTCCCTTGAGTACCAAACATGTAAATAGACAGTTGAGGGTTAAATTATACTTTAAATTCTGCCAGGTGCTCAAGGATGCAAAAAGTTTTGTTCTTGGAAATATTTACAAGTCGATCTGTGAAAATGGAAAATATGTGTCCATACGGAAAAGGTGCATATGAATACAATTTTTTTGTGTTTGCGTATTCCTCCCTTGTAGTAAATTATGCCTTGTTTTTTGTCTCTTAGATTGTACAATGAATACATTCAATGATTCTCTGGAGCAAATAAGAATCTTCTTGTACCTTCTTTTATACCACGTGCTTAACTTTACTATACTTAGAGGTTCTCTTTTGCATGTCATACTTGCAGGCATTATTTTTCCTGTGATTTTGATCGATCTTATAGACATCTTATGCGGAACTGTTTCTGTTTGCTATTCTAAATATTGTAGCATGTAATTTATACTCTATTTTTTCAGTATATGTGATGTCATTGATGAAGATGTTCTTCATGCCCGAGTTCCTTTTGTTGCCCGCACACAACAATGTTTCGCTGTCAAGGCCGGAATAGATGGGCTTCTGGATGTTGCACGTCGATCCTTTTGTAATACTAGCGAAGGTGTTTCATTGCTCACAATCACCAAAATCAATTTATTATAGATGTCACTACAGTTCTGGAAAACTAACGTCAACAATGCCTTCACAGCGATACATAACCTAGCAAACAAATATCGTGAAGATTTCCATCTGCCAAATTTGAAAATTCCTTTCAACAACAGGCAAGGATTTTACTTCAGCATTCCGCGGAGGGACATAAATGGAAATCTCCCTGGAAAATTTATTCAGGTTTGGATAGTTCTGCAATTCTTCCAACTTATCCATCAGAACTGTTTTGACTTGATAACCATCAGGTCTTGAAACACGGGAACAACATCCATTGCTCGACCCTTGAACTTGCTTCTGTAAGTATCACGGTGCTTCCAATATATTTTAGCTCCACCTGAATCCATGACAAATTTTTTGATTCATTCTTCGCTTGATTGGCAGTTGAATGTTCGAAACAAGTATGCAGCAGCAGAGTGCTATGTACGGACAGAACTATGCCTGGAAGGTGCCATTAAATTATGTATTTGGTGATATCGTATGACTTGCGTATAAACTTGATTTCTTGCTGTATTTATGTTTCTGGGTTTTTATTAAAATTATGTTCATTAATAGAATGCGAAAAGATTGAAAAATTAGATACAGGAAAACCATGCTCACTTGTGAAAGCTAAGGGAATCGAATTACATCACTGTTGAATTTTGCATGAGTAAAACCTGAGTAGCCTACTGTCCCCGCCACCTATTCTTGGATGAAATTATAAAGTTTTTGTTCCATAAAGAAGTTAGTTATGCGGTAAAATAGATTTTTTGGTTTCCCTGTTGACGCCTGTAATTGATTATATCCCTGTTCTTTTACTAGTTTGTATCCCTGTCTTTAAGCGCCAATTTGGGTTAGAATCTATCATTTTGGTTCCGTAGATCCTTTCAAGGCTATCATGAACCATATTTTGGGAACTCCCATATAATGTTCTAATTCTTTTTCGCATCCACTGCCCATTTAACTAGCATATAATGCTTTTGTACTTAGATTGTTTTCTACTATGCAGGATTAGTAGATGCCATCAGGAAAGATGTTTCTGTTCTTACACTACTTGCAGAAGTGTTATGTCTTTTAGACATGCTTGTGAATTCATTTGCCCATACAATATCCACTAAGCCTGTTGATCGATACACTAGGCCAGAATTTACAGGTGTTTTTCTGGTTCTCTAGCTTATCTGTTGAGAAATGCTTAAGCACAACAGAGTAAGAGTTTAACTTATCACAGCGTTCCTGTTTAGTAGAGAACGGCCCATTGGCGATAGATTCTGGAAGGCATCCCATCCTGGAAAGCATACACATTGACTTCATTGTATGTTCAAATTTTGGGTTGATTTATGTAGTTAGGAGTTAATTTATTTTGATTGTTGTACAATATGCAGTTGTGTTCACCATTACCTTTTCATAAAGAAAAAGTGGTCACCGTTATTCTTAAACGCTCTTCATAATAATTTTAAATTCGGTATTGGTTTGCAGCCCAACAATATTTTCCTTTCTGAAGCATCTAACATGGTGATCGTCATGGGACCAAACATGTAAGTGGATCTGTAAGGTGGTTTTGGTTGTTCTCTCTCAATTAATAGGTTTTTCGGTATTTGCAAACTGCTTGTTGAGAGTCATTTGCACTTCAACCTCAGGAGCGGGAAAAGTACTTATCTCCAACAAATTTGCCTTATAGTCATTCTTGCACAAATTGGTTGCTATGTTCCTGCCCGTTTTGCATCTCTGAGAGTGGTTGACCGCATATTTACACGGATGGGAACAGGGGATAGCCTCGAATGCAACTCTAGCACGGTATGTTTTCCAAACTTCAGCCTTTCTACATTTCCCTTCAAAAAAATTGGAATCTGCTCACTTAGATTCTTATTGGTAGCTATGTAATCATTTGGCAAAATTATTAAGCCGGAGGAGTGCAGTCTAAAGTGTGTTTAATATGAATCAAGTGTTAAGGAAGTGTCTCAAGGTACCTCTGTTGTCTATAGAAAATTCCTATTTAGCGAGGTCCTCGGCCTTTTCATTTAGATTGCTGTCGGTATCTGTTGGGCAACGCTTTTTCATCTTTCATGTGATAGAACAAGTATCAAGTGTAGATATTTTAGAAAACGTTCTTGTAATTTGTATGTTGCATATGAAATGACATCTCTTGATTAAGCTTTTCCTATCAACACAGTTTATGACAGAAATGAGAGAGACGTCTTTCGTAATGCAAAATGTCTCTCCAAGGTATATCTACATAATCCTTCATACTTGTTTGAAATTGGGATTTTGCTAGTTATTTTGTAATACATTCTTTTTTGGCCTTGTCAATAAATAATAAATTTTGTAATTTGGGTGTGTATAATTTTAGGAGTCTGATTGTTATGGATGAACTTGGGCGTGCTACATCGTCTGCTGATGGATTTGCCATTGCGTGGAGCTGTTGTGAGCATCTAGTATCATTGAAAGTGTAACTACTGCACACTTAGATGGATGATAGTTTTTGCATTTCTACCACATAGATGGATCTATTATATTCACCAGTGGGTTTATCTGTTTGGAAAAAACTGGTTTATCCATTTCTCTTTTCCCAAATTTTTTAGCTGCAACTAATAGTTATTTTTTCTTTGAGCCTCAGATATACTATATTTGCCACTCACATGGAAAACCTATCCGAGTTATCAACCATTTACCCGAATGTGAAGATTCTCCATTTCGACGTCGATGTCAAAAACAACCGCTTAGATTTCAAGGTAATACGTAATAGATCCTCTCAACTGCATTTTGATGGGCATCCTTCCCATTCATTCCTCCTTTTATTCACTCAAAAATTTCATCTGCTTTACCAGTTTCAACTCAAGGATGGCATCAGACATGTGCCACACTATGGACTCTTATTGGCTGGAATTGCAGGGTTGCCTAGCTCTGTGATTGAAACTGCAAGAAGCATCACATCAAAGATAACAGAAAAGGTAAAACCTACCGTATATACTCATCACATGATTTTTAAGAAGTTGGGATTTCCTTTTTGTGGACCTAACTAATCATGTTCAAATATGTGGCACAAAACATACTATTATTTTGATATATTCACTGTCAAGCTTTAGAACCAATGCATAGACATTTGAAAACTTTGGAAACAGCTAAACAAATACCATATGCATGCATCAAACTGTTTTATATGGAAATGAATGGATCGATTTTAAATTTCACGAGGTCATCAAATGAGAATACAAGTTTTGCAACATAAATTATTTAGTTGTATTATTTAATTCTATGTAGGATCTTTGTAATTCTGTTGGGTCGTTTTGGGGATTTTGCAGGAAGCAAGGAGGATGGAAGTTAACTGCATGGAGTATAATTCGATTCAGATGGTGTATCGAATTGCTCAAAGACTTATTTGCTTGAAATACTCCAACCAAGATGAGGATTCTATCCGCGAAGCATTGCAGAATCTGAAGGAAAGTTACATTGAGGAGAAGTTATAAATAGTTAGGGTTCTGACTTCTGATGTATATCTTCATTTTTGTTGTAATGATATTGATAGTGGATGGTCAAGAAACTGAATAATGTCCTCTTTAATAGTCTTGATGAAAAAATAAAATTTACAATATGCGTCAGCATATATGCTCCAATAGTAGGCCTTCAAACTTGCAATTAATTCAGAAAGGCACGATCCTAAATTACACGTCTTTCACTTGGGATCGCCTTGTAAGATGCTAAATTTGAGCTGCAACACCGATGTCACAACTTGCATTTGAGGAAACTTCACTCCGAACAGGTAGCACAACATATACAAAGTCGATGAGAGACGATGTCAAGCATACTAATGACTCAGCTGGATGGTATTCGCACCAAGCATACTAATGAATAAGCTGGATGGTATTCACACCGACTTGGATGGCATTTTGTAGCCTACTTGATAAGAGATCAATCTAGTCTGGAAATCCCGTGCATCTTGAACTTAGTCGAAATGTAATTACATTTCCGATAGGCATTAGCATTTTCGGGTTTTCAAGCAGATGATTTTTCAAAGTAAGATGGGAACTTGGAAGCTCAGCAAACACTAATGCAGAGGAAAATAGGCTGAAGCTTTAATGTTTAGCTCACTAACTGAAAAATGCGATATAAATGGGCACGAAAGTGGACAATATTGTAAATATATTTCTCAATCGTCTTTGTAGGGATACATGTCAAGAAAAACGAGATAAGTTTAGTACTGGTCTGGCAGATCATCAATGATATATGGACCTCCATGTACTACACATTCTTCACGTATTGATCGAGAGCTGTATTAAAAAGCTCACACCTGAAAACAAAAACCACAAGTATGGGTTAAGTTGCAAATCCAGATTTCTGTCGAAGGAGAGGAAGGCAGAGAAGCTTCCCATCTCAATCAAAGAGACGAAAACAAAAAACACAATATAGTTGACCTCAATAGTATTTCTTAAAAGTTATAACTACTAATCGATGGTAACAACCTGAGCCATATGCTTTCCTGACTGGAGAGTATTTGCCAATGAACCAGATAACATAACAATGGTTCCTAAGATGAGTGATAGGTGGCACGAAAATCAAAACTGTATGCCCAATTCGAGTCAACTGTGGTTGTTCCTAGAATGAAAAGTTCACTGAGTCCAGCATCTTAAACTAGTCCTGAAAATCAAGAATGGCTGTACCCTATGTTGTGTTAGGCGCTAGGCGAGGCACCAAGCCCTTCCCCTCGCCTCACCTCGCCTAGCCTAGCCCCTAGGCATGCCTGAGGCGCCCAGGAAAAAGAATAAAATACAATATGGCACCCATTTTTGCGCATAGCGCGTTTTATTATCTAGGCGCCCTTGCACGACTCACGCGCCTAGAGCGCCTTCCACAACATAGGTTGTACCAACAAAAAAATATAACACGATAACAGCTATTACCAAGTTCAAGAAGATAATCATAAAATAATTGAAAAATTACCTAATTTGAGTCCCTGGGCTATAGAGGGGATTCTTGACAACATACTCCACGTACAAACTATAAATGTGCTTTAGGGATTCCCGTAAATCACCAGTTTTTGGATTTGTGACCAATATTATCTGCAAGAATTAAATAAGTTACAAAAGCTCATCCTCCTCTTTTCTTTTTGCATAAAAAAGACGTATAAATTCTCAACATACCTTTATCCCTGAGGGGGTTTCCATTAAACTTAATTTGTAGGAATTTGTACTGAAGCTATGGAATGAACATCCTTGACCTGGTAATTGAGGCACCCCAAGGTTTCCTTTCTCAACACTGAAATACAAACATATATATAGAATAATTAACTGAGCCGAATGTTATAAGAATGTCGAATGGTGCAGGTTTTGTCTACATTACCTGGAAGGATCCATCTTTGCAGTAAAAGATTTTAGTGAGAAAAGAAGTCCGAACATGAGCTTGTGATCTTGTTGGGAACTAAGGGTTCTGAGAGGTCTATTCCACTCTCTATACAGCAAACACACACCATTCCTATTAAACACGTACATCATGTGAGCACGGTTCCCAGCACCACTGGGTATGGGAGGTGATGGACTGACCTCAGAGCCTCCAAAGAACTGCATCCCTCAGAAACTTCAAACAGTTCTTACAGCAGTCTCTTGTAGCCTGTCAAAACAAATTCATTCGCCTTAATGCCAAATGCTTAAATATGATATGCTTTCTATCTAGAAGAGCAAATAAGATGGGTAGTAGCAAGCTTAACAGAAATATAATATGACATCACAGATGCAAACTAGAATAGAACTATGGAAGAAAGACATTTAGAGAAGCCGAAACTAGAGCCAAAAACGTGAACCCTTTCGGGCATGAAAGACATTCTGGAAAAGAAAAAAAATCAAATATACCATAAAACTTATCAAATTAAAATGTTTCAGGAAACAATTTTAGCTAAAAATAGAATCTTTACAGCTTAAACCATCATCTACGAAAGGTCAAAAGAAAAGAAAAACTAACACCCGCTTTGCAGAGTTCAAAATCAAGTACAAAAATATATACAGTGTTTTGAATTTGAGGGAACAAAATATGCGAATTTCTAATTTTAAAGCTTCATATTCTAACTAAATGTAGTTCCTCTCATAAACACTATCCGAGATCTTCGTTAAAAATAAATAATTTAAAATCTTAAGAAAACCCTATATTATTTGATGTGTCCAACATAAGATTACAATTTCAGATCTCTAGTAACAAAAAATATCAATAGTTGATATTAAATATGAAAAAAAATAAATAAAAAAAAATCAAATATACCTAAAACTTTGGGTGAAATTCAATTTCAATCGACCTAAAATTAATATCAATTCTAATACAACTAATAATGAAATATAAAGAATGTAAAGGGGTTGCATTTATATTATATAACTGATCAGACCATAAATTTTCCGTACCTGAATTCTGTAGTCCTACGGAGTTTTGTAGATCAAGAAATGTTTTGAGGTACTACTAGTCTAGAACTAGAAATAAAATCACTTTGAATCGGGGAAGAAGACAGAGGCAAAGCCTTAATTTCAGGATTTAATTGGGCCCCGAAAAAACAATTAGGGGCCTTCTACTAAAGGACAAAAAGAACAAAAAGACCAGATTATCCTAACACTTAAGATAGTGACACGTGTCGACTCTATTAATATTTATTTTTTATTAATTATTTTTTTTTATTTTTTTTTTAAATAACGACTCTTCAAAGACTTGGTAGAGTCGTTATTGTTTTAGTGACGACTCTAAAGAGCCGTTATTGTTTCAATGACGACTCTAAATTGTCATTATTGAAGGGTCGTCATTGAAACAATAACGACTCTTTATAATCGTCATTGATTAGTGTTATTGTAGAGTCGTTATTGTTTTAGTGACGATTTTAAAGAGTCGTTAATGTTTTAGTGACGACTCTAAAGAGTCGTTATTGTTTATATTATTTTAGAGTCGTCATTAAAACAATAATAACTCTACAATACCATGACGACTTTTCATAGGAAAAGAAAAAAAAAAGTTTGGAATTTGAAGGAAAAAAAAATTTGAAAAAGTTTTTTTTTTTTAAAATGATTAAACTCTAATTAAATAAGATTATCGCTAATTAAATAAGGGTAGATTAATCATTACCTAAAATATTTGGATAAGGGGTACCTAAAATTATGTTTGGGTGACCTTTTTTTATCCTCTAATGGAGTCCCCTAATTGTTTTTTGGGGGCCCAATTAAACTAGGCTTAATATGAGCACTCATTTTTATACATTAACACGTGACAGATACCAAGGACACTTCCAGTCTTTATACTACTATATATATATATAGCATTCTGTAACCTGTGCTGCTCTTGCTATACTTCTATGGTCGGAATTTTTTTTTGATCCCGCATTTCGCAAGGAACGCGCGTCTTATAACCAAACCATAGTTATTTCCGAATTTTAAATATGTCACACGGATTTTTCTAGATATTCTTTCTTTCTAATACCTAATGTGTCCTAGTCCCTCCACATAATTGGGCAGCCAAGATATTGATGTCTGTTATTCCTTTGGAAACCTAAAAAAAGTTACTCTTTATCTCAAGGTAATCTCTTAGATCTGATTTAAGAACTACTGCTTTCTAGGTGGAGCTAGTCATCATGTCATTGAAAGTGTGGAATCTATAAGGTAAAATACGACCTAAGAATTAGTTTACTTTTCCTCTATATTTTTTATGGTTTTCCCTATTTCCTACCCCTATTTTCCCTATTTCCCATCCCATATAATTTCTATCCCCAATTCCCCTAAGTACCACCCATATAGAATTTCATATATGCTAAATACCATCTCTTGACATTTTATTTACACCCAATAATAAAAAAACACTACAACTACACCGAACAGATGAATCTAGATAACAACATAATTTCATCACCACTTTGGGTCTTTCGGTGTATCGAGACCAAAAGTTTTTGGTGCGAGAGATATTAAAAATGGTGGACGGGATAGACTGGGGCATAAAATTACTTGAGTAAACCCCACTGATTGATTAGAATGGTGGACGAGAGATATTGAAAAAGGTGGGAGAGACTGGGGCATCATATTTGCAAAGTTGTGATATGATTATGTGCTATTATGTTTTGCGCTAATTCTTAAACCCTATTGTATATGGTATTATGAACTGTTGTGATGAGATTAACATGTTTTGGTACTATATATATATATATAAATATGAATACTTCAAATGCAGTTGATACTTTTACGCAGTTGGATGATCATGTGATTAATTAATCACTTCTAAACCTTGTTTTCCCCTAACCCGATTGAACTAGATCTTTTTTTCTCTTTTAACAATGGAATCTTCCATAATAATGATTAACCCGATTAATCGCCGACTAATTCATGTACATGTGTAATAATTAATTGGAAGCTAATTTAGGGTTCCTATCTTGATAATTTTTCTGTTTTTTCAAATGAAAAAGAGAGATTAACGAAGAAGAAAAAGAAGAAGACAAATAAAGTAATGATGATCATAGTCAATTTGACTTTTATGGATGGTATATAGGAAAAAGGAGAATTGAAAAGTAATTTGATTTTAAAAATTGTGAAGGGGATGGGAAATAGGAAAAATGGGGATGGGAAATAGGGAAAACCTTTTTTATTCTTCCATTGCTTTTATAGTAACAAAATATTGTGTTGGTTTAGAACTTTTTGACACTTCTGTCGCAACAACATTATCCCGGCTAATTTTGCTTGCGAAACCCAAGTGTCCGTTTAATGCCTCACCTCACTTGGGTCCATTTGGCACCTGAAGATTTGTAATGGAAGACATTGCCAACTACATGTAGTTGTAATAAAGTCATGCATTCGAACTACATTTGACATGCCTATAAAAAGGATGTAATACAAGGATGAAATTCAATTTTAGGTGTTTGGCATGCGATGTAATAGAAATGAAATTACTTCAAAAACAAAAACAAGAAAAAACACAAGATTTTTTGAAAATTTTATCATACTAGCAGGAGTACTAAATGTCCACTAACAACTAAGTATAATCAAAGAAATTGATAAACCCTCATACTAACCAAGTAACAACAATCTTGCTGTATATGTTCAATTAACCCAAACCAAATGTTAAAACAAGTATATATAAAATTATTCGAGTCATAGTCGTTAAAAGAACATGAAAAACAGAGAAAGCACAATTTGGGTGATTTTTTTTTTTTTGATCGGTAATCAATTTGGGTGATCCAAATCTAGGGTTTCTCCATCAAATTCAAATAAGTTGAAATCAAGGGTAATTAGAACCTCCTATTCGTATCGAGATAAAGATCCATCATATGAAAAAAATTAAGTTAATTCTAATCTTTATTTTGGTCTTATCGAAATAACCGGTTGTGCATACGCAATCAGTCTAACAAGGAAATTAGGTTTCTTAGTCAATTTGTTAGACTATTAGGGAAAATTACTTTAGAAAATTATTTCCTTGATAACATATTGAAACAAAATTACTTTGTAGTTTCGGTTTTAATATTGGTTATCTAAAATGGTATGTGAAACCTTCGTGCTTAACTCTTATAGGTTGTTTACAAGTCTTTTAGATTTGTAAGATACTTTCGGTTTGTCTTTTATTTGCTCGAACGTTTGTCATTTGGTGACAAAAAGGGGGAGAAATATATATAGTAAACAAGTGATTTTTAATCACTAGGAAAGTATGAAAAGACGAGGGTACCCAAATATACCACAATCTTAAACTTTTCCACCTATAAGTCCTCTTACCGAAAGTGATTGTCTATGGACTGAGTCGAGACAATACAACGAATCGGTATTCACACTTTGTGTGATTTTCTATGGATACGAGATCGAGACAATACAACAATCAAAGTGTGATTACTTGATAATAGGTTCGGACTTAACCAAACTCCATAGGATCACTATCAAATGATACAGAGTTAACGTTTGTGTAATTTACTTTAAATTATAATAACAACAATTATAATTGCGGAAAAAAAAAGTAAATGACACAGCAAGATTTTGTTAACGAGGAAACCGCAAATGCAGAAAAATTCCGGGACCTAGTCCATAGTTGAATACTCTCATAATCAAGTCGTTATACAAAACCACACCAACTTCGTATAGTTGAGACCAAGCAACTAAACCTATAGTTCACCTAGTTTCTTTAGTATCCCTGCTCTTCTGACATTCGATAAGTGCACGCACTGGAACAATTCCTTTGGTTCTTATTCCAAACAGTAAAGGAACAACAAATCTGTTCGGTAACTACTCTATTCAATCTCAGTGATATGAGTTAGACAAAGGCTCTTCTGTTTAATCCAATAAACTCCTTTGTCGGGTTTAGATCTATCTATCCAACAACTACCAAAGTAGCAGAGTTTAGATTTTGCAATCAAATATAGAATCTACCAAGATACTATATAGTGATGCCGATCTACGCAACTAATCAATCAAATCTATCAAGGATAAACCGATTATAGTTGGATGCCAACCGATCAAGTTTTGTGCACACCAAAGATATGAAACCAATAAGAAATCTTCTTTGTCTTCAAATCTTCTTTAATCTTCGATAAACACCTGCACACCACAACTTGAATCTTTTGTGATCAATCACGCACATAACGGAGTATGTTAACAATGGATTATCACAAGACATCTTTAGATCTACAAACAGTTCTAAATTTCCCGTCGACACTTCGATCTAGTTTGAGTGAATCTTATATCATAAGAGAAGATTCTCAAGAATAAACAAACTAGGTACAATCAAAGTTCAACAACCGTTAGTCAATCAAATCAAATCGAAAACTAATAATACCGCAATTATCTAGTTTTCCACCAACGGTACTCGTAGAGCTTCTTGATCCCACAGAAGTCTTTAAACGAGCGATCGTAAGATATTTCGCCTAATTAGGGTACTTTCCTCTCCGAATATACGGCTCCACCAGTAACAATACAACAAGGTAGTTTTGCTGGCTCTTAAGATAGTTTGCTCGAAATGCAAACTTGGGTATTTATAGACCAAGGAAGTTTGGACACCAAGGAATTTCCAAAACCGAAATATTCTTAAGATATGCAATAAATGCACAAAATAGGTTTTCATAATTCCTAAAAATGCTCCGTCCAATATTACCGAAATCTCACTAGAAAATCTCCAATTAGTAAATGCACATTACCAATTGTTTTTTTCCAGAGATATGCATTTAATTGCTGGTAATTAAAAGCATATAAAATTAACAACCTTAATAAAAAGATTCTCAATTTATTTCGGTCAGGGATCTCCTTGAGTTATTAAGGAATATCTTTGAACAATAAAAGACAAGAGTTACTGAACATGTTCAAAGTATGTTGGCATCTTTTTCTTTGTAAATCCTTTTTCATATTTACAATCTTGGAACCGATTATACCACACTTCCAAACAAGTTTAGAATTGGTTCATCTGAATTCCAAGAACTATGTGATTGATCAAATATCAATTCACTAATCATGGGTTTACGGTTCTACCAAACAGAAGGATCGGTTCTACCTTAATATGGTTACTGGGACCGGTTACATCAGTTACCAGGATCGTTTACGTCAATTACCAGGACCGGTTACCATATTCTCATGGTATTACTTGTGATCGGTTACACTAGTCACTAGGATCGGTTACACCAATTACCAGGACCTATTGCGCCAATTACAAGGATCGACTACACAACTCTTTTGTGATTGGTCATACCAATTACCAGGATCGGTTACACCAATTACAAATACCAATCATACCATCTTAGGTGATTACTTATGATCGGTTACACTAATAAAAGTCATACCAATACATAAGTCAGGCATTGCGATTAGTTTTACCAAGATACATAACAAGTCATGATCAGTTCTACTAACTCACACATATTGGTAATCCAAAGATATGCAATGAATAACATTACCAATAAGCTTAGCGATTTCCTTTTCAATTCATAAACAAGTTCATGAATGTACTTCCTTTAAACAAATGTAAACATTGTTTCCTAGCATTCATACGATTATGTCGATGTCTTATATACGAAGTTCAAAATATAAGCGTCATACTTCGTATTCTAATTCCTTAACACTATGTCTACTAGAGTATAATTATTCACAGCTTCGCAGTTATGTTTTTCAATATAGCACGACTTGAAAGATACGTTAGGAATGAAACAGTTCAAGTCACACTATTACTAACCTCAAGAGGAGGATGGTGTCGTTGATAGGCTTTCGGGATTGCCTATATAGTAATAACCGCAATCGCACAGTGTCTAACTAGTCGACAGAGGCAAGTACGGGTTGAACCCACAGGGAGTGGTGGAAATATTGTAATCAATATCTCTAATCGACTAACCAACAAAGTTGTTTTTGGATTTTGGAAATGAGAAATATAAAACGAAATAATAAAATTAAACTTACAAAATAAAATCAATGAGAAAGTTGGTAACCTGGGTTTACAGTATCCACCACTATTTCTATTCAATTACTGAAATGAAACATAATTCATGAATTATTTATTGTTCGTTCTATTGACATCACTTATTATATGTATTAGAGTCGCAAATATCACTGGGACGCCCTAAGTATGACACATCAAAAGACTAAATCCAAGCATGCACCATCAAATTGCATTAGTGAGAAATTATATGAAACTAAATATAGGTTCACCAATAATATCTGGCTATTCTAAGCATATCCCATCAGAGGATTTAACCCAAGCATGAAATATCAAATATGTAGACAAATATATTTGCTATCCTATAAAATTATGCACAAAGGTTATCGAAAACCGGTGAAGCAACAACTCATATTATCATTGAATCAATAAACAATATCAAGAATTAATTTATTCAAATCATAATAGTCTTTGCTCAATTTATCAATTCAAAATAGCCAGTACTCCAAGTGGTTTCTACCATAAACCCTAGTTACAAGAGCTTAGCCAAAAATGGCTTTTTCAAAAACCATAAATAAATATATTAGAGATTCACTAGCTAATCGAAATGGAATAGGGAAAACGAAAGAACAAACGCAAATCTGTAGCCTCTCGTCGTCGGCCTCCTCCATGGCTCTACAAAACGGCGTCTTGTCTTTCCTTCTCAAGTTTTCGTTCTTCGGCTCCGTGGCCGCCCTCCATTTGTTTCTCTCCAATTTTTTCCTTATATCAGTCTTGCGAGAAAGTAAATAAGACCTAGCAAATACTGATAAGGCCCAGTCCAACGAGTCCAATTTTGTGCACACTCCTTTAAAGAGTGTGCACATAACAAACTAATCCTATTGGTCCTTTATAACGGATGGTTATCTTATGTTATTAAAATTAATTTTTATTTTACTTAAATATAATATAAATCTAATTAAGGTAACCGTATCTAATACTATCCCAATTTATAGCGAGTTTATTTCAAAGTTGTTGGCGTTCCGATTCTAACGATTGAGTAACTTCTTTAGCTGAACCGCGAGGCTATCATGCAGAGAGAACAAATGTTCAAAGTTGCCATTCCAATAAACAGTGCTACTGTTAATCCAAATAGAAACGAAACATTGTTGTTGTACTATTGTTGCTACAGAACCACTACCGGTGATGGTTTGAGATGCTATTCCATGGATTATATTCCTCCTGCTTGTATTATGAGTTTATATTCTTCCTCCTATAGGGTCTTTGGAATTTTCCCTAAATCCATATTATATTGCTCCTGCTTAAGCTTGAGATGATGAATTTCATGGATATGTACTTGTGTACTTGTTCGATATTCCATGGATTAGGTCCTCCGATGCTTGATCATTCCTAATTTATACAATGTTTTGTTTTGTTTATTCTTGAATCAATTTCTCTTTAATAACAATAACTGATGGAAGGAAATCAGGTATGAGTTTGATGTGTTATTTTGTAGAATGATTAGAATCGAGTAGGTAAAATAAGAACTTAGGGAACCCTCGAAGAAGATGCATGAGATCGATTTCATCACTGAAACTAGTTAACCGTTTATTTTTTGTTTAGAAAACACTGTAAATTAGGATGGGAATATGATTAAATGTGGTTGCCTATTTAATATATAAATTTAATTTAAATTAAATAGAATAAAAATTAATTAATAACATAAGATAACCATCCGTTTGGAAGAACCAATAGGATTGGTTTGTTATGTGCACAAAATTGGACTCCAGTCCAACTGTCCAACACCAAATGCCCATTTGCCACGTCGACCAGAATACCAACCTGGTCTTCTAGTCACGACCATCTCATCTTCTCAGTTCTGACCACAGCAACACTTCATTCCCTGGCTGGCCATCTTATTTTGTTTCCTGAATTCTCTTCTTAACCTCAATTTAGATCGAAACTCAGTCCACAGCAAAACCTAGCTCCGCTCCAACAACACAGCCATCACCACAGAAATTCATCTGTTCTTCCCCTGGCAGAAAACATCTCCACCTGGTCATTCATCACGTAAATCCATCGAGACAGTCAACTTGGCTGTTTTCGCGGCATTAAGCTTGCCAGACTCGAGCCATCTGACCATCACCTTCACCTCGAATTCAAATCCTCTTCTTCACGGCAGCAAACCATTAACAGCTTCAAGACTTTCCTCCAACTTCGCTGCACCAGTTCAGCTCAAGAACGTCAATGATCACTACTACCACGAACTCCAGCTGCTCATCTTCACTGCCATTATCAGCTACCAACATTCTTGACTGAATCACTATCTCAAATTCTCAATCTCCCACCATCGATTCATCTCTGCCAACAGCAGCCACCATACTCAGTTACTACAGATTCCGGCGAACCCTCACTCCACTCGAGCACAAACCCATGCAAAACATTTCAGTCCGTCCACCTGACCACTGCATCTTCTTTCACGTGCTTTTCTTTGTCTACCCTTCACCGGTGTCAACAGCTTTTACAAATCGCCACAGCCAAAGTCTGTTATCTGATTATCTCAGGACTTTCGCCAAGCCCCTGTTCCAAACTCTCGAAAACAAAGACCTGACTTTACTCGAGATGAGCTCAACTTCAGTCCATGCAAGAATCCTTGATATACCTCACTTCGCCGCCGCAAATTATTTCTCAATCACCAGCAGTTCATAGCACTCTCAACTGTAATCAGAGTCTCCACTTGTTTTGCTGCCAAATTAATCTTTCGGCATGGACTAGAAGCACTAGCAGCTGCTACACAATAAATTCCTTCTCTCACAGCTTCCATTTATCATCTCCAAACAAGCCATCATCACTGCCTGCAAGCATTTCAGCCAAGTAAGAACTACTATCGCCTGGCCATCGCACTTCAACTCTAGCCACAGAAACTGACTCCATCTGCATCGCGTTCCTTGCCAGTACAAATATCAGCAGCACCATCTCGACAAACACCCATCGAAAACCCATCTTCAGTTCAATCCGAGAATCTTCTTTCACTCGACTGAAATCGGCCAGCACCTTTTTCCGTCCATGTATATCCAATCAGTCACCAGCAGACTCATAGCCAGAACCACCTTCTTGAATCCATTGTTATAGCCATAATCATCTACCACCATCGAATGCACAGATCATCCAATTGACCCTTGCACAATTCAGTCCATCTCACAACTTATCATCCAACGCCATTGCCAACCAACATGCATCTATACTCTTCGCAGTTTCATTTCTCCGTTAACCCATTTATTCAACACCACTGCTCAGTCTCAACTGTCTAAGCAATCACTTCTCATCTTGAATTCTTGTTACCGGCAGATGAAGACATCAACAACAGCATGAAAATATAAAACCATTAACCATCGCACTTCTTGTTTACCCACTAGTGGGCTTGATCACTTTCGTCGAAAACACCGCTTCGCTTCTTATTTTGCTGTTTATTCTCTCGGAAGATGAATTCACTTGCACTTTCTACAAAAGCACTAAAATAGTATTATTAGCCAAAATATTCAGTCCTAACTAATATAAATAGGATCGGGATCCTGCACCAAAAGGGTTTGACAAACCCTTTTGACAAAACTGCTGGACCATTAGATGAAGACAATCCAAGGGCATAGATTTTTGATAACGTGGTAATGTAACTACTTTTTTGCTCCTTCTATTCGGCTTAATTAGCCGAGCCAAATAAAATCTCCAAACAGAAAAGGGAAAAAAAGAAAGATTTGGCCTATATTTTCTCCTCTCCTCGCATCTTGCTTGAGATTCTTTTTGCAGCTCCATTGTCTTCTTCGGTTGTTCTTCCTTACATTCTGATATGCGAAACCATAGCTACCCCAAACGATAATAAGTAAAAGAAGCATTTATTAAACTTCTTTTCAAGAGTAGTCGGTTGTTTTTTCAAATGGGGTTAATGACGACACTATCACAATTCACAAATGAGGTCAGTAATGAAGGTACTATCACAAAACAGTGAAGTTCATTTAGTGTATATGAAAGGCAGTGATAATGAATATAATACTAATGAAGGTGCCACCAATTTTGGCCGAAAGATCATATATGAAACACAGTGAAAAAATAATACTTAAATGGACTCAGAGAATAGATGTGGTTTTGGAGCATATTACTTCAGGAGGATATCCAAAGTAATTGATTTTCTTCCTTGTACACTTCCTTGTACACCGATGTCATTTAACATCCGGTGTCACGATCGGCATTCCTTGGACTGATAACTATGCTTGCTTTGTTTTCAAGCTATAGCTCGATCTTGATGTTTGTACACAAGCAAAACATATAAGCTGGCAGACATTAAAGAATGTACTTCAAAGCTCAGGATTTGGATCAAAATGGGTTAGCTGGATGGAATGGTGTGTAACATCAGCTCAACATTCATTGCTAATAAATGGAGTTTCTACACCAAAATTCAAACCCCAAAAAGGGTTAAGGCAGGGAGATCCACTCTCCCCATTCTTATTCATATTAGTAGCTGAAATTTTCTCAAAACTGCTGAAGAATGTTGTCCAGCTGAATATGATATCAGGATTCTCAATCAATTCTATACAAATATCACATTTACAATTTGCAGATGACACTCTTGTGTTTCTAGATGCAAAAGAAGAGGGAGCTGAGAATTTGGTATTAATACTTCAAATATTTGAAGCTATCATTGGCTTAAGTGTAAACTTTAGCAAGAGTGCTGTCATCAGTATAAGAGCTAATCATAAAATTGAAGACATAGCTGATATTCTAAATTGCAGGATAGAAAGTTTACCTCTTGTTTATGGGTGAAAACTATTCCTGCCGGATTTGGTAATTTGGGGTGTGTGGATGAGGAATGAATCTAAACCCTAAACAAATGCACTGCGCGGTGAGTGCTTGTGATTCGAGAAATCAATCATGTACAACTCGGCCTAAACCAAGAAATGGCCGTTCCATACTTGCTTCGGTCACAAAGTGAAGGAGATGGGGTTGATCTTAGGGAGGGAAGCGAAGAAGGTGTTGAGATTGTGAAGGTGTAGGCTTGTTTATGACTTGTAACGAAGGTGAGCGAGGCTTACGATTGATGCAAGCGAGCTTTGAGTGTTTGAATACGTTTTTGTATTAACACTTGGTTTCGTCTTGTCTTGACTTGTTCTCGTTGTTTTTGGAAATATGGAGGAGAACCTATTTATACAAGTCATTTGAGCCTTATTCACGTCTCTCGTGGGAAGTGGAGGAAGTGGAGTGATGGAGTAGTGGAGTTGTGTGTTGGTATTACACGACCAGTCTTGCCCACTTCTCCTGTCATCTCTAACCGTCCATGACTTCTTGACACGTTCTTGTGATGGCGCGTTGCACGCTACACGCTGTAAACCGCCAGACCAATACCCCAAATATGTATCCCCGGTTTGTGAAATGATTGATGTCTCGAGTGTGTGGATCGTGGGACCCACAGAAAGTAGCATGTAATGCTAGACTAAATAACTAAATTATTTAAGAAGTCGATACTTGTGAAGTATCGTGTGTATTCTACGCAGGTACTGCATCGAGTATATTCAGCATGTATGAAGCATTGTTGTTTTTAAGGCTTACCGGAGTAAGTCACGAATTTAAGCGTCTTAAAATAGCATCATGTCCAGCCATCTTCGAGTGATCGTTTGGAGGCTATACAGGTAAGCCCTGACTTGACCGATCACTCCATGTGGAAGAGTGGTGGACGGTGATTGTGGTGACGCCTTGCTGGTCTCTTAACTCCTAACCAGGGCTGCTTGACCAAGCTGGTAGAGTTGGATGGACGAGATGATCTGTGACACTCATCTGCGACCGTTGATGAAGTTTTAGGGCTTTTGAAGAGGTGCGCAGGCATCACTCTTCAGCTTGGTCGAAACCAAGCATGGGAGGTGTTTTGGAAAGGACCGACCGGGCATGCGTATAGACGACATACCGGTGTACACGTCCGTACCTCACTGTCTCATGAAGGCGCGATATAGGCCATTCAATTTGACCGGCAAAGAGGAGTGGTTGAGATCGATTTGCAACAGAAATCTGGTGCCTTAAAAGCAAGACGACCAAGCCTGGTCGATCCCGGCCGATTGATTCGGCTTGTGGGTGGTAGGCTGGTGTTCACGCCTGTACTTCATTGCCTCATAGAAACGTGATCTAAGCCACTCAATTTGTCCGGAGAAGTTGAGTGGTCGAGATCAGTTTACGATTAGGAGGTGCGACCACGCCTGGTTTGGGCATGCGAATCGAGGTGTACAGCCAAGTTTAGTCTTGGCCGATCGGGTGTGGAGATAGGTGGGCCCGCAGTGATCATGTTGATACTTACCGGACCTGCTTAGTCTATTCCAGGACCCTTCATCCGAGCAGGAGAAAAGGGACGCTCGTGATCGCGACACAAACCCTAATCAGGTTTTGCCGGCCGTGTGTCATACCCAGTTTGGGACGCACGAATCAAGACGACCAACCATAGTTGGTCCTGACCGATCAGTCAGGTATGTAGGCGGGCCCACGGTGTTTGTGTTGATATGTTCTGGACCCTTTGAATCTACATCTACACCCTCCATCTATGCCTGCGAAGATGGATGGTTGAGACTGATTTGCGACACATGTAATGTGCCGTAACCTTAGTTTAGGGTTTCACGTCCATGTTGTTTTGGCTGGACAAACTGGTAAGCGTTGCTTCCCTCTTGGGGAGGCCGACCATGTGGGGCCCGCATTGGGTCGGTGGTGAATACTCCAATACCTGCTTAAGGGTTATGGATTCGATCTGGGCTATCCAATCATGCTGGTGAAGTTGGATGGTCATGATCGTTTCGAGACCGATATGGTCGGTTCGGGTTCAAACATGCTCAATCGGGCTAGTATAACACACCGAGAGTTG
This sequence comes from Papaver armeniacum, assembly GCA_023531295.1. NCBI lineage: Eukaryota > Viridiplantae > Streptophyta > Magnoliopsida > Ranunculales > Papaveraceae > Papaver > Papaver armeniacum. Next base: position 1,321 of record JAJJWW010014984.1, on the reverse strand, counting down.
TAGCCTGTATGGGTATTTCGTACATGTTTCATTATTAATGCTTGGAGATTCGTGTTGCTCTGCGAGAACAACACTCGGTCGTCATGCCGCACCGGCAATGAGTACAGGAAATACGAGGCTGGTCATGCATTAATTAATAATGCTGTAAATTCACAGGGTATATGGGATTGTTGCTAGATGCTCCAACCTGGATGAATTTCGTGTATTTAATTCAAAGAATGCTGGGGTTGTTGCCACATGATCTATTCTAGGTGAATTAGTAAGGTGAAGAAATATTCATCACTTATTAATGGCTTTATCTTTTGCAAGATGTTAGCGCATAATTTTGGCTTTTACAATTTCAGCCCTTAAATAAAAATCCACCATCAACACCTCTAAACTATTTGGGGATTTCAGTTGAGCAAGAACAAGATGCACTGAAATATGGGATACAGTAATTGAAAATTTTCAGAAGAAGCTTGCACCTTGGAAGAGAAGATTCTTCACTAAAGCTGGGAGAGTTTTGCTGATTAAAACATCACTTTCAAGCCTACCCATTTACTATATGTCTATCTTCCCTATGCCAGCAAGTGTGGAAAAGAAACTCAATCAGATAATGAGAAACTTCTTATGGGGCTCAACAGCAGATGCAAGGAAGATCAACTGGGTGGCTTGGGATAGAGTATGCACACCAAAGAAAATGGGAGGTCTTGGAATCAAAAATCTCAGACTTACCAATAAAGCTTTACTATCATAATGGTCATGGAGATTCACTAGAGAAAAGAAATTATTATGGAGAAGAGTGATACAAGAAAAAATGAAAGCTCAGGAAGCAAATTTATGGATCAAGGATAACTCGGAACCTCAAGGAAGAAGCATCTGGAAAGGAATACAAAAGTATAAACCAATTCTGGAGGCAATTACAGTCACAAAAGTTAAAAAATTAATGCAGTTAGCTTTGGTGGGATAAATGGACTGGGACTCAGCCACTAAAGATGAAATACCCAAACATATATAAACTGTCAAAACAGAAGAAGGCCACTATCAAAGACATAGTGCAAAATGGTGCATGGAACATCCAACTGAGCAGGAATTCGACACAGAATGAGACTACATAAATGCTTGCATCATTTGCAGATTTGGGTACTCCTCCAGTTTTAGATGATGAGGCTACATATGAGCTAAGATGCACTACAAATGGTTAGTGGAACAGCTGCCAGCACATCCAAATCGAATTCCAGTCTCTTGCATCTGGATTCAATATGTTCCTCCTAAAGTGCAGTACTTCTTATGGTCAGCAGCATTAAATGCAATACCAACTTTGGATAATTTGATAAGAAGG